>JAVGWX010000002.1:26035764-26443264 GCA_036924085.1 Ariolimax columbianus
TTGACAAAGTCTGGAAAGATGGACTTAGAGTCAAGCTAAGAAGAAGTGATGTTTGTGGGAAAATGTACAAGTGGATCAACCACTACCTCAAAAACAGAACGGCCAAGAGTCCAAGTACAAGGGCAGATGAGCAAAAAGGTGACACTCGAGCAGGGAGTACCCCAAGGGGAGTACTGTCACCCACACTCTTCCTGGTGTATATAAACGACATTACAGAGAATATACCAAGAAGATTCCATAGATAAATGTTTGCAGACGATCTGGCTATGTGGACCTCTGAAAAGAATCTCACCATAGCAAGAAATCGGATGCAGCAGGTCATATCATCGCTGGAAGAGTGGGCGAACTCATGGCTGGTCAAAATAAACGAGGAGAAAACCACATGCACAATATGCTCGCTTTCAATCAAACCCCAAAATACTAAATTAAGTTTAAATGGCACATTCCTGCAGCCAAACGACAACCCAAACTATCTATTTGATCGGCGCATGACATGGAAAAGTCAGATCGAGAGAAACCGAATGAGAGCCAGAGAAAGAATGGCAATCATGAGGAAACTTGCTGGCACAAGCTGGGGAGCAGACGAAAGCATACTAAAGAAACTGTACACTGGAAGAGTGAGACCAGTTCTCGAGTATGGTATTGCGGCATGGGCAACAGCAGCAAAGGCGAACATCGATAAAGTTAGGAAACTTCAAAACCAAGCCATGAGAGTTATAACAGGAGGCATGAAGTCAACGCCAATTGTAGAACTTGAAAAGATTACAAAACTGCAATCCATGACCGATAGAACAGACTGCAGAGCCCAGCTGAAGTCAGAGAAACTCCGAAGACTGACTGACCATCCAATGCACCAGAGACTAAGCAATTTGGGAAATGGGAAACTAAAGCGGAGAAACTTTGCAGAAATAGCCGAAGCAGATGCACGAAGATCCCATAAACGCACTAACAACACCAAAATACATCAGTAATGTACGAAAACCTACCTGGAGGCAGGATATATTTCCAGAGGTGGTAGAAAATATGCCAGGTATTGTAAACAAAAACTGCCAGACTGAAAAAGAAAAGAGAGATACTAACCCTAAGCTTTATATCGAAAAACTACCCAAGCATGGACTGGACCCATGCATACACCGACGGTTCTGTAACAAACACTACACAGAACGGAGGGGAAGGAGCATTCTTGAACCTACCAAATTGCAGAAAAATAACACTGTCATTCGCTACTGGTAAGTACACAAGCAACTTCAGAGCGGAGGCAGAGACACTGAGGGCGGCAGTGGAAGAAATGGTGACACATAAAGAAAATGAAAGCCATATAGTCCTGCTTACAGATACTCTCGCCGTAGTCACAGCGCTAAAAAGCCAGAAAAACATTGAGCTTAATGACTTAAGAGCAGCACTCTGCCAACTTTTCCAGCAGTCCGCACCAAAAAGGGTAGTGGTACAGTGGGTCCCATCACACTGCAACATCCAAGGTAACGAGGAGGCAGACAGACTGGCAAAAGAAGGTGCAAGACTACCACAAACAGATACTAGTATGACGTACGAAGAGTCAAAACGGCTTATCAAAGCCAGATACATGACCAAATGGGAAACCGAACATACTGGTTACACCAAAAACGATGCCTATTACCAGCTGAACAGAAGAGAGCAGGTCGTTGTCTTCAGACTTCGCACTGGCCACAATAGACTGAGGTACCACCTATTCAACAAATTGAAGATAGGTGGTACCGACGAATGCCCGTGCGGTACCGGTAAAATGACCGCTGAACATCTGCTGCAGAACTGCCCGACATACGAGGATCAGAGAGAGCAGATGTGGCCATCACCAGTGGAACTGCAAGACAAGCTCTATGGCAGTGTCGACAGCCTCAGGATGACCGCCGCTTTTTTCAAAAAAATAATGGTTACTGTCTGACTGCGTACGAAGAAGAAGAAGAAGAAGAAGAAGAGCAATATCTCGGTTGTAAAGTGGATGTCATAAAACCTCCCAGCCGAGTTGCTGCAAATGGCACATCGAACGGTGAACTGTTGGGAATCGAGCAATATTTCGGTTGTAAAGTGGATGTCATAAAACCTCCCAGCCGAGTTGCTGCAAATGGCACATCGAAGGGTGAACTGTTGGGAATCGAGAAATATCTCGGTTGTAAAGTGAATGTCATAAAACCTCCCAGCCGAGTTGCTGCAAATGGCACATCGAACGGTGAACTATTGGGAATCGAGAAATATCTCGGTATTAAAGTTGATGTCATAAAACCTTAATGCCGAGTTGTTGCAAATGGCACATCGAACGGTGAACTGTTGGGAATCGAACAATATCTCACAGGAGCAGGGCGCCCTTTATGATCAAATCAGGCCGTTTTTCCGCGATTTCGCTACAGGTTATGCGTCGATTTTCAAGGATAACACGTACTTCAATCTGGATATTCACAGGAATGCCCGTGGTGGGTTAAGAGCCAATGAAATAGTTGGAAGAGAATATTTAAATTGGTACAAATGCAGCTCATTCAATTTGAACTGGTCTTGAGAAGTATGCATTTCCCTCATCGACGGGTTTACCCGGTATGGTGCATGGCGCAACACACCTTATCGACCGGATCTGTTACTCTAACGGTTTGTCAGAACAATGGACAAATCAGAGGCTAGAGCTGTGATAACATTGTTGATGTTGCAGGGAAAAAAACCTACAGAAATACACTTGGAGAATGGAACCAATGTTTGGGGAATTCTGTTCTTCGTATGCTTCTGTAACAAACTGGTGTAGACAGTTTAAGTGTGGCCGTTCTCATGTTGCGGATCTTCCAAGATCAGGAAAACCATCCTCTGCTGCAAGAGTAAAGAAAATCATTGACCAGGATAGGACAATTACAATTGCAGAGATATCTAGTTAAGAAAAACTGAATGAAAGTACCGTTTTTAGAATTTTACACAACAGACTGAACATAAGAAAAGTGTGTGCCCGCTGGGTCCCGCGTCTGCTGATATGTGAACATAACAAACGAGGGTTGATTGATGTGGCCAGTTGCTCAAAATGTGTCAGTCCAAAAACATATTGCCGACCATGGTGACTGTAGAAGAGACTTGAGCTCACCATTATGACTCAGAATGCAAAATTTCCAACATGCAGTGGAAAACCCCGGGCTAAACAACACATGTGAAGCCAAGAGCAATGAAATCTGCAAGAAAAGTGATGCTGACTGTTTTTTGGGACGTCAGAAGTGTTATATTAAAAGATTACCTGCTTCATTGCAACAATATCGTGCAGATCTCCTTACCAAACTAAGAAAGACTGACCAGAAAACGAGGGATAGCGCGCACTTAAATTCTGCCTTTGCTTCAATACATCGTGTCCTCTCATAAAGCAAGGCTTGTTCTGCAAACAGCCAACGATTTGAATATTGAAATTATTCCACGCCCACCATATTCTCCGATTTAACTTCATCAGCCTTTTTTCTTTTCCAAAAACTTAAAAAAACAGCTGAAAGGAAATCATTTTGACAGTGACAAAGATTTCAAACTGGTTTGTGATAACTGGTTCAGTTCGTAAAATAGGTTACACTATTCCGAAGGTCTTTTCAAAGATGGCAGAAATGTATAAATTCAGGTGCTGGCTACAATGAGAAAGAAAAAGCACTATGCCAAATTTCAACTTTCTCCTCCTACTCCTTTATGGTCAGAGTAAAGACTTATGACATGCCCCTTGTAAATATATATTTATATATATAATTAAATGGGAGCCTGAGAATGCAGTGGGTAATGAGCATTTGGAGAAACAAAATGCAGACAATAGACTAATGCAATTTATTTAAGAAAATGATGTATTTTTTAGTAACAATGAAAAGTTTGCGAAGAAGTAACATTGAATCAAATCCACTTTTTCACAATTAATTACAATGTCGTAATGACAAAGCTACATCCGGGAGATGAGATAATTTATGATCACAATCACATGACAATTATAAATGTAGTAAATTTGCTGAAAAAATTAGAAAATACAAATAAAAAGCGTCATAAATGAGATTATCGGCGTTGTAGAAGCCGCACGTTAATAATAATACTCTTCTAGAATTTATAAAAATTACAAACAGAAAACAAGGAACAATAAAGAAAATAAAGAACAAAATGTGTGGTAAAGTTTACACATTAGCAGATGAGTAACAGATACAGTAATAAAATAATGATTTGATTAAAAATCATGCATGAAGCAAAAGCGACATTAAAAGCAAAATTACAGAAAAAAGAGATCGACATAGAAATGCAAGTAATGTGCAGACAAGCACAAGAATAGTGGACATAAAAAAATGACATGATAATGAAACACGAAGGAACAAACACAGCACGATGAATATGTTTGAAGATAATATGAAATAATTAGATACGAAATAATTTAATTCAAATAAATGCATTAAGAACAAGGATGTTTAAATTATGCTAGACGAGAAACTTATACCAAAAGGTAGGTAGAACAAACAAATAAACTTATGGGTTCACATAGAGGTGATTTCTTTTCAAAATATAATAATGACGCACTTAGCATTTTTAGAATAGAAGCAGAAAAATAAATATGTTTTAAAGACAGGGAAAACGACAAATAATTATGGCAGAAATATAGTAATGATAAAAGCCCTAGGCAATTTTATAATAAATAAAATAACAGGTCTGTATGATAGCAACTACAGTACATGAACTAGACTGCTTCATCTGAGTCTTTATAGCACCACACACGATATAGACTGCTTGATCTCAGTATTTATAACACTAAACATGAGAAGCCTTCTCTTGTACGATATAGACTGCTTGATATTAGTCTTTATTGCACCCCATATGTGCAGTCTTCTCTCATGTGTACATTGTACGAAAGGTCTGGCCACGTAACTTGAATATTTTCCTAGAACAAAACAAGCAAGTCAGCGAAGCAGATTCTTTGCGACTTTCTTTGCATCGCCTCTCTATCAAATACACAAAGCCCTAAACCAATCCATCCACACACGCATACATACACACATCCACACCCATACATACACCTACACACACACTCATACACACCCACAAATACGCCTCCCACACACCCACACATACGCCATCCCACACACTCACACGTACACCCACCCCCCTTCCCTCCTATCATACACAAACACCCACACACAACAAACACGCCCCGTTTGTAATATCATGTAATTAATTTTACATATGTTAGAATATTTTTATGAAAGGGTCCACGCGTTTCACCCAGAAAGTTGAAAAAGTGCAAAGTACGCAACTAGTTTCGATTACTTGATTAACAGAGAACAAAAAACACTCGCACTGCAAGCAAGCTTTAGTCAGACTGAATAGAAGTAACAGCAGCAGAAAAGAAACAAAATTAGGATTACAAACATAAATATCACAAACTTAGGAAACACGCAACGGCACTGCTCAAATCGTCTTATCATAAAAACGTTCATAGCTTATTACTTTTATGTCCGTCCATGAAGTTGTAGCTTCCTCAGTTCTAATGTTGTAGGGGCAGTTTTTCTGTGCGTTATTTTATATGTCTAATTTATCGTCACTTATGTTGCTGCCTTTCTTTCTTCGACGGCTCCTAATACATTTCACATGTCGTTACTTAGACTGTGTTTTTAGCCTTTTTTGTTACACTAAATTATCTCTTTGTTCTATTTTGCCACTTTTATTTAATATGTTAGTTCGTATCTTTGTGTTGATCCTCTTATCGTTACATTATTACGCTATTTGTTTTGTTATATTTATTTATCATTTATGCTACCTTATCTTTGCGCTGATAATGTTTCGTGTTTATTTTGCCTGACAATTATTATTATGTGTTTTGTTTTGTTTATTTGTGGATTTTTTCTTATTTTTCTAAACCTTGCCCGACTCTCGTGTCTTCGTATGTCGTTAAACTTAAGTTGATGTTGTGCCAAATCCGATTTGTGTGTTACTGGTAGAGTGCAAAAACTAGTGTAATATAATAAGTGTACTCTGCCTCATAAATAGTAAAATCATATGAAAACATTTGGTGCAGATTGTGAAAGATATAATGTGAAGACCTGCATATTAAAGACGGAAAAAAAAATAAGATCAGCAGTCAAAGACGGAAACTATGAACATTATCAGGTCAAAGATGGACAATTTGAAGATTAGCAAGTCAAAGACGGAAACTATGAACATTAGCAGGTCAAAGATGGACAATATGAAGATTAGCAGATCAAAGACCAAAACTATAAAGATTAGCTGGTCAAAGACCGAAACTAGAAAGATTAGCAAGTCAAAGACCGGAACTGGAAATATTAGCAGGTCAAAGATCGAAACTAGAAAGATTAGCAAGTCAAAGACCGAAAATAGAAAGATTAGCAAGTCAAAGACCGAAACTAGAAATATTAGCAGGTCAAAGACCGAAACTATAAAGATTAGCTGGTCAAAGATGGACAATATGAAGATTAGCAGGTCAAAGATGGACAATTTGAAGATTAGCAGGTCAAAGACGGAAACTATGAAGATTAGCAGGTCAATGACGGGAACTATGCAGATTAGCAGGTCAAAGACGAGAACTATGAAGATTAGCAGGTCAACGACGGGAACTATGACGAATAACAGCAAAGACGGAAACTATTAAGAAATTCTTAATTTCGAATTGGTCTTGCAGCATCATTTATGAAGTCTTTGTACAGAGCCTATTTCTACAACTCAACATAATTATCCAAAGCTGCATCGACGTCGTTTCTCTTACTTTGGTCATGTGATTCGACTTTCTCAGAACGTCGCAAATCAACAGCTTCTATACCTGTTTCTGGAAACCAGGGGTGGAAAAAGATCGTACCGCTCACGGAGTCGTCCCCAGGGCCGCATGTGCAACACCTAGTTGAGACACATAGCTCCCCTCCATTTGCCCTGCACGCTGCGTGAGACTATTCCATCAACAGTAGTCGTAGACAGTCAACCCGACGTGCCCTGGTTGCTTAGGCAGATAATTGGACTTGATTTCTTGTGAGGCGAGGAGGACCAACTTATACTGAAGCCGTTACACTTCCACCCCCCCCCCCCCTTTACACTAACCCTTACAGCCTTTCTTTTTTCTTCTTAGGTTGCATTTGTATCAAAACCCTTACAGTGCTAGTGGACTAATGATAAAAGGGGTTTGTCATAAGTCTTTACCCTGACCATGAAGGAGTAGAAGGAAAAAGTTGAAATTTGGTGCAGTACTTATTCCTTCTCAATGTAGCCACACCTGAATTTATACATTTCTGCCATCTCTGCGTGACCTTGGAAAGACTTTCAGAATAAAGTAACATTTTTTCAAACTAAACCAGTTATCATAAGCCAGTATGACATCTTCGTCACTGGTAAAATGATTTCCATTCAGGTTTTTTTTTAAGTTTTGGGAAAAGAAACAATCTGGATCATAATGGTGAACCCAAGTCTCATCTACTGTCACCATGGTCAGCAACATGTTTTGCAATCGACACATTTTGAGCAGCTGCCTACAGCAATCAGCCCTCGGTTGTCTATGTAAAAACTGTACTTTCATTCAGTTTTGCTGACCTAGATATCCTGTACTGGGCAATGATTTTCTTCACTCATGCAGCTTTCTCACCGCTGCATTCTGAAGATGGTCTTCCTGACCTTGGAAGATTAGCAACATGGGAACGGCCATATTTAAACTGCCTACACCAGTTTTTTACAGACGCATACGAAGAAGAAAATTCCTAAAAAACTGGTTCCATCTCCATGTGTATTTCTGTAGGAGTTTTTCCCTGCAACATCACGAATTGTATCGCAGTTCTGGCATCTGATTTGTCCATTGTTCTGACAAACCATTTGCGCCGAATTTAAACGTTCTCCTTCTACTCCTTCATAGTTAGGCTAAAGACTTATGACAAGCCCCTTGTATACATTAACTGTAAATAGTGTTGTTATTAGTATGTAATTAGTTTGTTAACACTAAGTTTGTTAACAAACTAATGAGTATCTTTGTTCGCAAGGGCTATTTATTTTTCAAGTAATTATTATTTTCATTGTATACACAATATGTTTTATTTGTAACAAATAATATGTTTATTTTTCTCATAATTATTTATTCAATAATTGACAGACAAATATTTGTTTAATGAGAATGGTAGATTCGATACACATCAATGCCAATTTGTATCACTGAATCATCATTCATAATAGCTTGGTATTGCGTAGAGGTAAAGAAGCTTGCCTATTAAGAGGTGAAAGTGCGAAATGGTTGGGTTTTGAATGTCAACAAGTTTCAAGCCGTCCTTCGTCTTTCGAGAGATGAGACAAGCGCCTAGTCATTTTGCAGATTGACAAAGAAATCAGAGATCCATGTACACTCTGTGCCCGTAAAAAAGAAGTCTTTGCTATTGCAAATCGATAAAAGTAGACTGTTAACCGCTATCCGGGCAAAATTGTAAAAAAAGAAACAAATGACATTCCTACCCAACACGCAAACTACCTTCCCTTAGGCCTAGTAAGCCGCGATAACAAAAATTGCAAAATAATGTGGTAGGCAGCCTAACCTGCCTGTTTGAAAAGAAAAAATTATTCAAATTATTCATGAATCATCGTCTTTGTGGATCGTAGATTCTTTTAACACGTTCAGAAAATGGCATTTTAACCATGGCCATCTCTTAATATCTAAACAAGACCATGCTTTAACTGAGCAGTTTCAATAAAAGCATTCAGTAGAAGTGTCACTTTATGTTGTGATGCGATTCAAAAACAGTAACCGTTTCCAACAAATTTTAAAAAATCACTACATGGACGGTAATTGTCTACATCAAAATGACCAACCAAATTTCATGGTGCGCATTGTTTATATGTATTCAGCAAGGGGATCATTCTAACGAATGATGGCTTGTAAATCTGTATATTTCTATATCAGATGTAACGCATTTCCATGTACTTGTCTTATACAATCAGTCATATCTATTCCGCTTTTAGCCAAAAAAGAAAACATTTTGCAAACTATGCGACACTGTTACCCTTCATGTCAATGAACTTTACACATTTTCCAACTGGTCCACTTCTCAGAACATATAGAAATATGCAGTATAACGTATATGCATGGCTAATATCTGGTGTAGATTTCACAAAAAGAGAATAATATCTAATTTGTATACTTTCATAAATTACAGTATTCAGTACATTTTCCCACCCCTAAAATATATGAGTGGTCCATGACAGGTAAGAAACGTTACCTTATCCTTTGTTGCCATATTTCTCTATACATGCAGCTAAGAATCGATCGAACTGGGCCAATAACTCTAGAGTGACCAGACAGTTGCCATTGGTTGATGAAATAAAGTCCTCATCATCATCTGTGAAAGCTAATCTACTTGCGGCTCGGAATGTTATATATTTAGAACAGTTTTTACATAGACCCGTTCAGCTCGTCCTTCCATAAGAACGTTGTGTAGACAGCCTGTAGCATTTGCCCTTTGTCAAAAGTTGATGATAGTTTTTTTGGGAGATCGGCTGCTTACTTGTTGAAATGCGTTGAACTCCTTTTTTACATTCAGAAAAGCCAACTGTTGCAAATGACTTCTCCTCTGTTGAAAACAGTTTGCATTGAAAACAAAAAGTTGAACCTTCACTCGCCATTTGGCAAGCAGGGGTAAAACATATATGTTGCAAAATAGATTTTCTGTTTCTTCTCAATTTTAACTGATTTGGCAATGCTGTCGATTTCATTTCTACAATTTTTTTCTTGCATTTCTGGTCCAAAAATTATTGTACTGTAGAACTATTTACCTCGTTTATCTCTTTCACAACAATATCATTGTCAATCAAAATATTTAATATACTTGCTACTGCTCACAATCATTTGATTCACTAACTTCAACTTCACTAGTATATGAGACTTGCTTCTGATTTGCTTCTTTAAAATGCACTCAACTGCTAGAGCACCTGACACACTCTGCTATCATTTTGAGAACGTTGTTGTTTTATCTAACATTTTTGGAACCGAGATTTGGGCTTGAATATTATTAAATGTTGCATCTTATTGTATGCGAATACATACATCATGGACGCCACAAACCTCTTATACTTACATCATGGGCATCACAACTCTACTTTACGTACATAATCGGCACCACAACCCTCTTATACATACATCATGGACGCCACAACCCGCCTATACATACATCATGGACATCACAACCCTTCTAAACATACATTATGGACGCCACAACTCTCCTATACATACATCATGGACGCCACAACCCTTATATACATACATCATGGACGCGACAACCCGCCTATACATACATCATGGACGCCACAACCCTCCTATACATACATCATGGACCCCATAGCCATCCTATATATACATCATGGACGCACAACCCTCCTATACATACATCATGGACGCCACAACCCGCATATACATACATCATGGACCCCACAACCCTCCTATACATACATCATGGACCCCACAGCCATCCTATATATACATCATGGACGCACAACCCTCCTATACATACATCATGGACACTTAAACCCCCCCCTCCCTCCCCCCCATCCTTTTACATACATCATGAGCATCACAACTGCCCTTTACTACTTTACATGTGGTATGGGCGTCACAGATCCCTTTACATTCGGTATGCGCGCTACAGACTTGGAAGATTAAAAATAAAGTTTAATATTAAATATCAGAGCAGTGCGCAGGCGCAGTTAAGCTGCGAGGAAAATTTAGACATTACAAAAAAATATCGCTAGTTGTGCATTATTGTTTTCAAGAAATAGTTTTAGAATTGTATTAATGCTATTGCAAAATGCAAATAAATTGTATGTTTGAACATAAAGAAACAAATATATTTTACTTTTTGTGACTCATGAACGGGTCCCAAAGAGCATCTGGTCATCGGCTCCAGCCTTCTAAGTCTATTGGATAAGATAATCCGACTCTGGTCGCCAGGGGCTATTTCCCTGAAAGTACAGGGTTCGATTCTCTTCTGTTTTGTGTACATATTTTCCGAGTGTAAACAAACTAGCCTTCCGGATCGCTATCACCGCTAGCGTTTTTAGCTATCCATTTACATGTCACGTTGATTAGTTTGAAAGTGGCTGCTATTTTCTATTCTAGACAATACATCCCTGCATGTAATCGGTTTATCACCACACTAAATACATAACTCTGTTCTTTCCCTTCCTAGAGTGTTTCAGGTGTTTGCGTTTGTTTCTTTACCCTTCCTAGAGTGTTTCAGGTGTTTGCGTTTGTTTCTTTACCCTTCCTAGAGTGTTTCATGTGTTTGCATTTGTTTCTCTACCCTTCCTGGAGTGTTTCAGGTGTTTGCGTTTGTTTCTTTACTCTTCCTGGAGTGTTTCATGTGTTTGCGTTTGTTTCTTTACCCTTCCTGGAGTGTTTCAGGTGTTTGCGTTTGTTTCTTTCGTTTGAAGTAAACCTGACAAAGAGAATAAGGCAAAAAATGAAGCTGCGTTTGCTGAAGGATATCTCAACGAAGTGTGTATGTGGATTTTAGTCTAGTCTAGCCTCGATGGAAGCACAATTTATCTCTAGGCATATTGTTGATTCGACTAATGGTCTAGACTCAATGGAAGCATACCTTTTCTTTAGGCGTAATGTTGATTCGACTAATGGTATAGACTCGGTGGAAGCATACCTTATCTCCAGGCGTAATGTTTACATGACATAAGGTCTAGATTAGTCGGAAGTATATCATTGCGCAAAGTTACTATATTCTAGAATAGTCGGAAATTAATTTCTAGGCGTGATGTTGCTAATATTACTGGTTTAGACAAGTCGAGAGTACACATCTAGACGTAATGCTAATATATCTTTTAGCATAGATAATTGTAAAAACCAAAAAAAAATAAAAGAACTACAATGAAAAGTATACAAATAAGCAAGACTCATTATTGAAACAATTTTATGAAGTAGAATTATGATGTTTGTCATAATAACAGAAAATGTAAATGTGTTTCCTGTGTTTCACTTTTATCACAACACATATTTAAAGTGCTAAAGTTATTTTCCTTTATGTTGCTTTGAGTAGATGAACTGAAAACTATTGTATTGAATCAGTTGACATTAATTATACCAAGATTAGTTTCTTTTACCGGAGAATCTCATATTTACATAACAGTCGTTTCAAATTACTAGGTCGATTTGACAAGTTTTACCTACAGCGTCAAATCTATGACAACAGTGCTCAGAGGCACGAGACATATATGTAAAAATGGTCTCTTTTGAAGTGACTATAGGGACAGGTAGTGAATTGCGATTGGAACATGATGCATGCGCACACGCGACAATAAAATGGTGGCCTACATGTGGAAATACGGTTGAAGCGACATGCTGTGATTGAATTCTTGACGACGGAAGATTGTGCACCAATCGACATGCACCGAAGAATGACTGCAGTACAAGGTGACGCCCGTGTGGATGTCAGTACTGTCAGGAGATAGCACGGACTGTTAAAGGCAACAATCCAACCACGGCTGATCTGCGCGACAAGGCTACATGCGGACGACCGATCACAGTTGCGGATGCACAATACATAGCTCGTTTGAACGATCTGATTCGTGTCAATCACCATTACAAGCAGAACGATATCGCCGCAATTGTTATGATTTCGATTGAGCAAGTCAATCACATTATCCATGTCCTACTTGAATATAGGAAAGTGTGTGCGATATGGGCACCATATTGGCACCGGATATGAAACATCGCCGACAGCAGGTATGTCAGGAACTTCTGACGCGATATAGACAGGAAGATGATGCCTTTATCCAAATTGTCACTAGTGATAAGTCTTGAGCACAATATTATGATCCAGAACACAAGTGCTGGCCTATCGAGTACAGGCATACGAATCACATACCTCAACAAAAATGTACGGTCTTCGCCTCGGCTTTAACAAATGTTTAAGAGCATTATATGGGGTTGCGAGGACGTGGTCCACACTGAAGGTTTGGGGATGCGAGGGTGTGGTCCACACTGAAGGTTTGGGGATGTGAGGGTGTGGTCCACACTGAAGGTTTGGGGATGTGAGGGTGTGGTCCACACTGAAGGTTTGGGGATGCGAGGGTCTGGTCCACACTGAAGGTTTGGGGATGCGAGGGTGTGGTCCACACTGAAGGTTTGGGGATGTGAGGGTGTGGTCCACACTGAAGGTTTGGGGATGCGAGGGTCTGGTCCACACTGAAGGTTTGGGGATGTGAGGGTGTGGTCCACACTGAAGGTTTGGGGATGCGAGGGTGTGGTCCACACTGAAGGTTTGGGGATGTGAGGGTGTGGTCCACACTGAAGGTTTGGGTAGGCGAGGGTCTGGTCCACACTGAAGGTTTGGGGATGTGAGGGTGTGGTCCACACTGAAGGTTTGGGGATGCGAGGGTGTGGTCCACACTGAAGGTTTGAGGCTGCAAGGGCGTAGTCCACACTGACGATTTGGACTACGAGATCGTGGTCAACACTAAAGATGTGGGCTACAAGAGCGTGGTCCACACTGAAGGTTTGGTACTGCGAGGGTGTAGTTCATACTGAAGGTTTGGAGCAAGGCAATACTGTCAACTTCGATCGATATGTGAAAACTTTGCAGAAACTTCGTGCACGACGCTGTGTATGTTCGTGTGAGCAAGCACGCAATTCTTCAGCCCAATATTGCTCGCTTACACACCAGTCGCTAAACAGTGGTTCCATTGGAGAGTCTCAAGTTTGACGACATTTTACCGCACCCATCACTTAGTCTCGATTTTGCATCTTGTGACTTATTCTTCTCCGAGAATTTGAAAGAAAACCTCCAAGAGACACCGTAACGCTTCTGACGAGGAGTTGCAAGCAGCTGTGAGTACCTGGTTTCTGGAGAATACGTCAGATTTTTTTGGTAACAACTTGTACGACGTTGGTTTTTGTGTGTGGATCCGGGTGGCGAATACCTGGGTGGCGACTACCTGAGTGGCGACTACATTGAAAAATAATTACACATCACTCAAATGACATACGAAGCCTTAAGGAAATATATAGTTCTTTTGCAAATCTTGGAAATTAATGAAATTATATCCTCAAGGGCAGGACTTTTCAAATCGCGCTCATATTTACAATACATTGTACAAAATATTTAATAATAAATGATTGAACAATTTGAAACAATTAATGTCTTATTATCACAAACCTTTGTTGATAAATGATAGAACACGTTACTATAAAAATTGTCTAATTATCACACACCATTGTTAATAGATGGTAGAACACGTTACTGTCATAATGTTGTTATTATTACAAACCTCCATTGTCATATATCTAAATCTAGAATACTTCATTTACTCTTTGATTCTCAACCGAACAACAAATTGTTACTATTCAAGTATTTTGTCTGTTGTAAATCAGTATAATGAATGACTTTTCAACAGACACAAAATGTGCGTTGGTTGAAACTAGTCAATTCTTAGTTTTTTTAAACTGCCGTTCCGCTATGTTCCAGTTTTTACATTTCCCTCCTTTCAGTGATGGGTGAGACAAACAATAAAAGTCGTAGTACAACAAAAAAAATAGCACAGCGTCTTAACGCTTTTAAAGTACACCAAATCTAACCTTTGTAGTTGTGTCTTAGACTTTGTCTAGCCGTTTTTGAGTGGTGATAGAGAAATGCATAATATAATAGTACTTGGTAATCGTACAGTAAACAAGTTCCAAGATCGGAATCCCCAGAAATTTTGAACTCTTCCATACTTAGGATCGCCAATACAATGCTTTTACAAAAATGATCAAGAATATTTAGAATCTGTGTTTATAGTCTAGTTTAGACGGAATCACATCACGTATCTAAACGTTACGATGATTTGACTTGTGATCTAGACATCATGTCTAGGCGATATGTAGATACTGCTTAAAGTCTAGAGTCTACCCGAGCGTTTCTCAATTATTTTAATACTTTCTATTCTCATAGGACACTTGCGCAAACATTATATCTTAATCAAAGTACATTTCCGCGATCAATCATCACTTATAATAAACAAAACATACTTGTTCATGTTCTTTTAATTGATTTTATGTGGAACATAATAATGTGTTTTTAATAAGAAATAGTGAAACGACTACAAATCGTAATCCCAAATAGTATCAATTGAAAACATGGCTTAGCTATTGCTCACAATGACGATTCGGTGGAATAGAATTGTAAGCTCGTTTAACAATCACAACGTAGTGGGTTCAAATCATGTCGTGCTCAGTTTGACAGACAGGAAACGTCAGTTTTGTTTACTTGTTCGACCATTTCTACCAGCTGTAAATGGGTGGTTACCTGACGAAGTCACAGGAAAATTTTAGAGCTACGGAGTTCGTGGTCTGTGTTCGGCCCTTTCAGTAATGAAAAGAAATGAGCGTATATGTGCACTTCCGGGTGCCAATGTTGTCGACTTTAATAAAAAAGCATTTTCACTTTTTTTCCACTGATATACATTGCTGTACAGTCTCTGCACACACACACACACACACACATCACCTATGTTTGTAAAGATATACCGATATTATGTTCAGCTAAGACCCCTCTCTGAACCCTGCAGAACGTTGGCGAAACCTTAGGGTTACACGGAATTCCGGAAGAAACACACAGTTCTAGACGAGGACTAGGCACATCACATTACTTCTTTTGTTAATATTCTTTTGTTTTAGATGTTATTTCTTTTGTTGCGTCATTGTTTGTCTAGTGCAGCGTAAAACCACTTACATATTATTCAGTATACGTCTGCTGCTTCTCTTATGCAAAGCTGAATATAATATTTTCTGCATTTCATTCAAGAGAGTATAGTCAGTGAAATAAAATCTGCTCTGAGTTGCGCATGAACAGAGGCAGCTAAATGATATTTAATTGGCGTGTCCGGTTCGATAACTACCTTCTGAGGCTAGCTAGAAGACATAGAGAAGGGCAGAGCACGCCCATTCTACACTGGCTGCAGTTACGCCACTGCTCTTTTAACGGCATTGGCTCTCAAATCAGACTAAATGGAGCCTTCAATTCTGTATATAAACAATAAAACTAACAGGCCAAACTCACGTCTTAGCCAGACCTAGCTTTTACCCCGAGGCAAGGCACAAGACATGCAAAGTCTTCTTATGCTCAGGTCTTATTATTTGACATCTTAGTCAAGTAAAGGCAGTCTCTTAGCAACCACAGACGCCAGGATGAAGAACTAAAATTTTTATAGTACGAGGATTCAACCTTTGTCAGCTGAAATGACTAGCTCTCTTTTTCGACGTATTGGTTTCCGCCAATTGATAGATAGTCAAGTACTCAGTCACCTCATGTTAACCTTGACATGAATAGATCTGTGCGGCATGTCAGTTGATATGTTATGAGAGACAATTTCTTAAACTACTTTGCCACCTTGTAGAACTTAGTATACAATTCAATCAATCCAATTTAACGTAGATACATCACAGCGTTTATTTTAATTGTTGCCATCCACTGCCGCAGAAAGAGCCAGAAGGGGAGATTTATAGGGCTGAGTGGTACACAGGCTGTTTATGTGTCTCAAGAAAGGCTAACGCTGATTAAGAGAACAGTGGACTGTTATGGCTTTTGATCTCATATGAAGTATGTGAGGAAGACATTTGGAGGTCTACAGTCTGGACGCAAAACTATTTGTGACATGTATTGATTCTACAGTCTGGACGTGAAACTATTTGTGACATGTATTGATTCTACAGTCTGGACGTGAAACTATTTGTGACATGTATTGATTCTACAGTCTAGACGTGAAACTATTTGTGACATGCATTGATTGCCCAGTCTGGACGTGAAATTATTTGTGACATACATTGATTTTACAGTCTGGACGTGAAACTATTTGTGACATGCATTGATTGTACAGTCTGGACGTGAAACTATTTGTGACATGTATTGATTCTACATTCTGGACGTGCAACTATTTGTGAAATGTATTGATTGTACAGCCTGGACGTGTAACTATGTGTGACATGTATTGATTGTACAGTCTGGACGTGTAACTATTTCTTCTTCTTCTTCTTTCTCGTTCATCTTAAGGCCTCAACTTCAATGACTCAAGGCCAATGGTTTTGCTAGTTGATCTCTAATTTCAAACAGCAATTTTAGATAGATATCATCTTGTCCTGGACATTTATCCACTTTCAACCTCTCAATTAAAAAAAAAACATTTCTTTTGTAATACAGATTGATCTTAATCCCGATGTATCCATGTCTCTTTGAAAAATATCTATAGGCTCTGCGATCTTGGAGCAATCCTCTTTTGTGGAGACTGTGCCAAAGTACTGATTGAGTAGATTAGCTTATTATTTTCCTTGAACTGTCTATGAGACGGCCTACTTTGTCTTTGTAAGTTCATGCTAGCATTCGTCTGTCTGTTTATGATCAATGTTTGACGAACTCTTTTACTTGAATGAATGAATAAAACACGCTTTAAATTTGTTGTATGAAATACAAAAATCTGCAACTCCCGCTGAAGCCTATATCTTCAACAAATTCAGACCAAGACACCAAATGTCGAACTGCCCATATCTATTTCAGTTTTTGTGGCTAAATGTTTCTTCAGGATTGAGTATCCAGTTTCCTTATCCAAACCATTCTCAGTCTCCTCTTATAATATACCTAGCAGGTACAGTGTTACTATTCTTTACTTCCTGTTCGGGTTCCGGTAACACTTGGACTAATAGTTAAAACTAAATGAACGAATTTCGTAATTAATATATAAATGGCTCATAGAGCAGACTTCACCAGGGCGCCCCAGTATGCGCTCATTCCTGTTCATTGCTGACCACACCAACAATAACGCACAAACTGTAGCTTAACCAGCAATTAAAATGTAAAGGTTATATAGCACTTTCAATAAACTCCGCAACCCTATTTCATTTGATATTCCATTCTGAAATCAACCATTAGAAATTCACCATTAGAAGTTTACCATTAGAAATTCGAGTCATGTATGGCCTCAAGGATTCGAATAAGAGACTGTGTAAGTTAGCATGGTATTGTCTGTCACTGTGATTATTCTAGAATCATTTAACCAAAATATCTATATAATGCCAACTCTTTTCTTGAAATGTTCCATCTTGTTTCTAGAAACATAGAACTACAACAATCACTGTCCGTATATATACATTCGTGGATGTCTTCTTCAGATCCAACTATGAGACTAAACTTTTCATTGGTTCCTCTTCTTTTGTCCCTTTCCATCTGCTCTGAGATATTACTTCTCTTGTTTTGTAGTGTGGTTTCCAATCCAGTGCATATCTGGTAATGTGTTCAGATATCTACTTCAGGGCGTGTCCCATCCAGTTTACTTTCGCTCTTTAATATTATGTTTGTTATTGCATCGCTTCATGCGACCACTCTTTTGAATGTGTTATTAGATTGACATTCTAAACTTCCATCAACAGCAGGAAATCTATTAATCAATTAAAGTTGCTAAGTGAGAAAACAATTGCTACAAGTTCTGAGTAAAAGACATTGAAACACAATCTCAAATAATGGAAGACAAACACAATTATAAATATCGTGTGTACAGTTTTTTTTAGACGATGTACATATATGCCCTCAATACAATCAAGAACATCAGGAGAAAGGTGTACACAGCGTTATATTGATTCATCTCTTCAGACCCATCTAATTACCCTTTCTAGTTAGCACCAGTAGGAGCATGTTGACACCCGTGCAGTTTACATCCTTGCAAGACATCTTCAGCAAAGAATGTATATGATCATACAGTGCTCCTTTTCACTGCATGAACATGATGAGGTTGTCAGTACTATACACCCGCATTACGACATGCATAGCATCATTAAATTGTCTGAAGTTCATAGATATGTTCTTGCTATGCATAATAAAACATGTTAACTCCTGTCTCGTGACATCAAGTAGTGGTCAATGTATGCACTTGTATAGATGCTTCCTCAAAATGTTAATTTTACATTAAAATCTTGCTAACTCATGAACATTCCTATTTGGTAGCCTGTTTCAACATGTCGTGAAGATTAGACAGGCCCTTTTATTTCTGTAATGGGTATAACTAGGTATGAAGTATTAGTATATGCAGCACATGTAAAAGGAACACTAAGAATCTCGCGGAGACACATGTCGATGTAAACGCATAAGATGCTTTCATAGATGGTCCTGCTGCACTAGAAAATAGATGCATTTAATGAATGGATAAGTTTAGACGTAAGCAATCCGAGTGTTATCATTACATTCTCTGCAAATATCAGAGCCGAAAATGAGAGCATAGTCGAAAACAGGAGCACAGCCACACATCAAGCATGTCGTAAAATATGACAGAGTGTGCTGCGCTGTTTAACCCCCACTATTTTGGAGAATTTAATAAAAGTGATTAACCAATTTTTCCGGTGATGTGTAGAATAGAGAGAATGACAACTCGCAAACAAACTTGTGCTTTGGCGTAGAGAAACCCCATAAATGATACAGAAGAGCGAAACAGTGTTGTAGAACGGACACAAATCTTGTGTTAGGTGAGGCGTAGTTAGTGTTTACTGGCGTGATAACAGGCAAGCCTAGCTTCATTGACTTTGGGTGCAACACAGTCTTGTTGCTGTGAGCATAGAGAGAAGTGTGCACGGCACATCTAATAACATGTAGGCAGAGGTGGTTTGAGGGAAAGTTAGGCATATAACGTGTGAGGGAGAGTTAGTCAGGTGAGGTGTCAGGGAAAGATAGACAGCGGTGTGAGAGAAAGATATACAGAGATGGTAAAAGGAAAAGATAGACAGAGATGGTAGGAGAGAAAAATGGATAGAGATGGTGAGAGGGAACGATACAGATGGTGAGAGGGAAAGATAGAGATGGTGAGAGAGAAAGATAGAGATGGTGAGAGAGAAAGATAGAGATGGTGAGTGAGAAAGTTAGAGATGGTGAGATGGAAAAATAGAGATGGTGAAAGGGAAAGATAGAAATGGTGAGTGGGACAAAATAGAGATGGTGAGGTAATGTTATAGATGGTGAGTTGGAAAGATAGAGATTGAGAGTGGCAAAGATAGAGATTGAGAGTGGGAAAGATAGAGATGGTGAGAGGGAAAGATAGAGATCGTAAAAGGGAAAGGTAGAGATGGTGAGGTAAAGTTAGAGATGGTGAGTGGGAAGGATAGAGATGGTGAGTGGGAAAGATAGATAGAGATGGTGAGTGGGAAAGATAGACATAGATGGCGAGAGGGTATGATAGAGATGGTGACTGGGAAAGATAGAGAGGGTGTGAGATAAAGATAGACAGCGATGGTGAGTTGGAAAGATACAGATTGTGTGAGAGAAAGATAGACATAGATGGTAAGAGGGAAAGATAGATAGAGATGGTGAGAGGGAAAGATGTAGATGGTGAAAGGGAAAGATATACAGAGACAGTGAAAAGGAAAGTTAGAAACAGATGGTGAGAAGGAAAGATAGACAGAGATGGTGGGAGGGAAAGATAGACAGACATGGTGAGAGGGAAAGATAGAGATGGTGAGAGGGAAAGATAGAGGTTGTGAGAGGGAAAGTTAGACATAAGTGATGGGAGGGAAAGTTAAAGATGGTGAGAGAGAAAGTTAGAGATGGTGAGAGGGAAAGATAGAGATGGTGGGAGGGAAATATAGAGATGATGAGAGGGAAAGCTAAACATAAATGGTGAGAAGGAAAATTAAAGATTATGAGAGGGAAGGATAGAGAAGGTGAGAGGGAAAGTTAGACATAAATGATGAGAGGGACAACTATAGATGTTGAGAGGGAAAGTTAGAGATGGTGAGAGGGAAAGTTAGACATAAATGGTGGGAGGGAAAGTTAAAGATGGTGAGAGAGAAAGTTAGAGATGATGAGAGGGAAAGTTAGAGATGGTGAGAGAGAAAGATAGAGATGGTGTGAAAGAAAGATAGAAGGTGAGAGGGAAAGTTAGACATAAATGGTGAGAGGGAAAGATCGAGATGATGAGAGGGAAAGATATAGATGGTGAGAGGGAAAGTTAGACATAAATGATGAGAAAGAAAGATAGAGATGGTGAGAGGGAAAAATAGAGATGGTGAGAGGGAAAGATAGAGATGGTGAGTGGGAAAGATAGATAGAGGTGGTGTGACGGAAAGATAGAGATGGTGTTAGGTGAAATTAGAGATGTTGAGTGGGAAAGATAGATATAGATTGTGAGTGGGAATGATAGACAGAGATGGTGAGTGGGTATAATAGAGATGGTGACTGGGAAAGATAGAGAGGGTGTGAGATAAAGATAGACAGAGATGGTGAGTTGGAAAAATACATATGTTGTGAGAGAAAGATAGACAGAGATGGTAAGAGGTAAAGATAGATAGAGATGGTGAGAGGGAAAGATATAGATGGTGAGAGGGAAAGATAGACAGAGATGGTGAGAGGGAAAGTTAGACACAGATGGTGAGAAGGAAAGATAGACAGAGATTGTGAGAGGAAAAGATAGACAGAGATGGTGAGAGGGAAAGATATATAGAGATGGTTAGTGGGAAAGTTAGACACAGATGGTGAGAAGGAAAGATAGACAGACATAGTGAGAGGGAAAGTTGGAGATGGTGAGAGGGAAAGTTAGAGATGATGAGAGGGAAAGTTAAACATAAATGGTGAGAGGGAAAGTTACAGATGGTGAGAGGGAAAGTGAGAGATGATGAGAGGGAAAGTTAAACATAAATGGTGAGAGGGAAAGTTAAAGATGGTGAGAGGGAAAGATAGAGATGGTGAGAGGGAAAGATAGAGATGGTGAGAGAGAAAGTTAGACATAAATGGTGAGAGGGAAAGATAGAGATGGTGCGAGGGAAAGTTATACATAAATGGTGAGAGGGACAACTATAGATGTTGAGACGGAAAGTTAGAGATGGTGAGAGGGAAAGTTAGACATAAATGGTGGGAGGGAAAGTTAAAGATCGCGAGAGAGAAATATAGAGATGGTGAGAGGGAAAGTTAAAGATGGTGAGAGAGAAATATAGAGATGGTGAGAGGGAAAGATAGAGAAAGTGAGAGGGAAAGTTAGACATAAATGGTGAGATGGAAAGATAGAGATGGTGCGAGGGAAAGATAGAGATGGTGAGAGGGAAAGATAGAGATGGTGAGAGGGAAAGATAGAAATGGTGAGAGGGAAAGATAGAGATGGTGAGAGGGAAAGTTAGACATAAATTGTGAGAGGGAAAGATAGAGATGGTGAGAGGGAAAGGTATAGATGGTGAGAGGGAAAGATAGCGAGATGGTTAGAGAGGAAAATATAAATGGTGAAAGGGAAAGATAGACAGAGATGGTGACACGGAAAGATAGACACAGTTGGTGTGATGGAAAGATAGACAGAGATAGACGAGAAAATAGACAGATCTGGTGTAATGGAAACATAGACACCGGTGGTGTGAGGGTAACCTAGGCAGATGTGGTGTGAGAAAAGTGGACAGAAGTTGTGTCATTCAAAGGATGTCAGAGGTGGTGCGATGTAATGGTCGGCAGAGGTGGTGTGAGGGTAACGTAGACATAGGAGCTGAGAAGGAAAAGTAAACTAAGGGGATGTAAAGAAATGGTAGACGTGTGATGTCGGTAGACATATGCGTTATCAGGGTAAAATAGACACAACGAGTGATCGGTAAAGGAGATGGTGTAAGATAATAACGTAACTAATTTGGGTATATTCTGTCTACCAAAAAACATTTGAAAAAGTGAAGATGACGTGTGTTGGAAGGGCAGATACAAGCCGATATGGACGTTAGTTAATATTGTGCTGTCGTTTAGAGAGGTAGTAAGGTAGTGAGAGGTGTGGGCAGGTAGTGTGAGGTGTGGGCAGATAGTGAGAGGTGTGGGCAGGTAGTGAGAGGTGTGGGCATGTAGTGAGAGGTGTGGGCAGGTAGTGTGAGGTGTGGGCAGGTAATGTGAGGTGTGGGCAGGTAGTGTGAGGATTGTGTAGTCGTTTAGAGAGGTAGTAAGGTAGTGAGAGGTGTGGGCAGGTAGTGTGAGGTGTGGGCAGGTAATGTGAGGTGTGGGCAGGTAGTGTGAGGATTGTGTAGTCGTTTAGAGAGGTGGTAAGGTAGTGAGAGGTGTGGGCAGGTAGTGTGAGGTGTGGGCAGGTAATGTGAGGTGTGGGCAGGTAGTGTGAGGATTGTGTAGTCGTTTAGAGAGGTGGTAAGGTAGTGAGAGGTGTGGGCAGGTAGTGTGAGGTGTGGGCAGGTAATGTGAGGTGTGGGCAGGTAGTGTGAGGATTGTGTAGTCGTTTAGAGAGGTGGTAAGGTAGTGAGAGGTGTGGGCAGGTAGTGTGAGGTGTGGGCAGGTAATGTGAGGTGTGGGCAGGTAGTGTGAGGATTGTGTAGTCGTTTAGAGAGGTGGTAAGGTAGTGAGAAGTGTGGGCAGGTAGTGTGAGGTGTGGACAGGTAATGTGATGTGTGGGCAGGTAGTGTGAGGATTGTGTAGTCGTTTAGAGAGGTGGTAAGGTAGTGAGAGGTGTGGGCAGGTAGTGTGAGGTGTGGGCAGGTAATGTGAGGTGTGGGCAGGTAGTGTGAGGATTGTGTAGTCGTTTAGAGAGGTGGTAAAGTAGTGAGAGGTGTGGGCAGGTAGTGTGAGGTGTGGGCAGGTAGTGTGAGATGTGGGCAGGAAGTGTGAGGTGGGAGCAGGTAGTGCGAAGATTCTGCAGTCGTTTAGAGAGGAGGAAGGTAGTGAGAGATGTGGGCAGGTAGTGCCAGGTGTAGGCAGGTAGTGCGAGGATTCTGTAGTCGTTTAGAGAGTAGGAAGGTAGTGTGAGGTGTGGGCAGATAGTGTGATGTGAGGGTACGTAGTGAGATCTGTGGGAAGGTAGTGTGATGTGGGCGCAGGTAGTGTGGACTATGGGCAGGTAGTGTGATGTGGGGGCAGGTGAGGTGAGATGTAGGCAGGTAGTGTGAGATGTAGGCTGGTAGTGTGAGATGTAGGCTGGTAGTGTGAGATGTGGGCAGGTAGTTAGAGGTGTGAGCAGGTAGTATGGTGTGTGAGCAGGTAATGTAAGGTGTGAACAGGTAGTGTGAGGTGTGGGTATGTAGTGTGAGGTGTGAACAGGTAGTGTGGGGTGTGAGCAGGTAGTATGGTGTGTGAGCAGGTAATGTAAGGTGTGAACAGGTAGTGTGACGTGTGGGCATGTAGTGTGAGGTGTGAACAGGTAGTGTGGGGTGTGGGCAGGTAGTATTGGGTCTGGCCAGGTAGTGTGGGGTGTGTTCAGGTAGTGTGGGGTGTGTTTAGGTAGTGTGAGAATGTAGTGTGGGATGTGGACAGGTAGTGTGGGGTGTGAGCACGTAGTGTGATGGTGTGGGCAGGTAGTTTGGGGTGTGAGAAGGTAGTGTTGGGTCTGGGCAGGTAGTGTGGGGTGTGGGCAGGTAGTGTGAGGTGTGAACAGGTAGTGTGGGGTGTGTTCAGGTAGTGTGGGGTGAAGACAGGTAGTGTGAGAATGTTGTGTGGGATGTGGACAGGTAGTGTGGGATGTAGGCAGGTAGTGTGAGAATGTTGTGTGGGGTGTGGGCAGGTTGTGTGGGATGTGGACAGGTATTGTGGGGTGTGGACAGGTAGTGTGGGATGTGGACAGGTAGTGTGGGGTGTGGGCAGGTAGTGTGGGGTTTGAGCAGATAGTGTGGGGGTGTTGGCAGGCAATTTGGGGTGTGAGAAGGTAGTGTTGGGTGTGTGCAGGTAGTGTGAGGTGTGAGCAGGTAGTGGCGTGTGTGGGCAGGTAGTCGCGTGTGTGGGCAGGTAGTGTGCGGTGTGGGCAGGTAGTGGCGTGTGTGGGCAGGTAGTGGCGTGTGTGAAAATGTAGTGTGCCGTGTGAGCCGGTAGTGTGAGGTGTGGGCATGTAGTCTGAGATGTTGGCAATGAGTGTGATGTGTGTGCAGTGAGTAGGTTGTGTGGGCAGTGTGTTTAATGTGTCCGCAGTAAGTGTGTTGTGTGAATAGTAAGTGTGATGTGTAGGCAGTGAGTGTGATGTGTGGACACTGAGTGTGATGTTTGGGCAGTCAATGTAATGTGTGGGCACTGAGTGTGACGTGTGGGTACTGAGTGTGATGTGTTGGCACTGAGCATGATGTGTGGGTAGTGAGTGTGATGTTGAGGCAGTAAGTGATATGTGCGGGCAGTAATTGTAAGTAGTTAATGAAAAGCATAAGCAGTAAATGTGAAGGACGGAATATTAATTTGAAGGGCGGGCAATTAAAGAATAGACAGTAAATGTGTAAGATGGACAGTTAATGTGTAAGTAAATCAGTTAATATGAAAGGTGAGCAGTTAATATACACGTAGGCAATGGAAGAGTGGACGGTTGTTGCGAATGGGGAACAGTTAATTTGAAAGTGGACAGTTATTATGACGGATTGATGGTTGCAATGAAGGGTGGGCAATTGAAGATTGGACAGTTAATATGAAGGGTCTGCAGTTAATATGAAGGGTAGCCAGTTAATTTGAAGGGTGGGCAATTTCAGAGTGGACAGTTAATTTGAAAGGTGGACATTGAATATAAAGGGTTGGCAATTGAAGGATGGACAGTGGGCGGCTAAGTGATACTGCTCACAATCCTAAAATGGTGTGTTCACTCCTCAATCACATCACTGGCTGTTACCCTGGAAAATCAAAACCTTTATAAAATGCAGGAGGAAGCAGATAATTTCATATAATACATGCCGAAGTAGGATGAATTGTGTCGACGTGTGCAAAATAAAAATTTCAAACAACGCACACTATCTCGGGGAATACAGAAATAAGGCGAACATACAACAAAAAAATAATACAAGAAGTGTGTACAGTTAATATGAAGGGGGGAGAGTTAATATGAAGGGTGGACAGTTCACATGAAGTGTGGGTAATTTTGAGTGGACAGTTAATGTTAAAGGTGGACAGTTAAAATGAAGGGTGGAAAGTTAATACAAAGGGGGGACAGATAATATGAAGGGTGGACAGAATGGGAAAAGTGTACTGTAAATATGAAGGGTGGATAGTTAATATGAAGGGTGGACATACTGTGAAAGGTGGCCAGTTATTATGAAGGGTGGAAGTTAATATGAAGAGTGGACAATTAATATGAAGGGTGGACAGTTAATATGAAGGGGGGGGGGCAGTTAATATGAAGGGTGGACAGAATGTGAAAGGTGGCCAGTTATTATGAAGGGTGGAAGTTAATATGAAGAGTGGACAATTAATATAAATGGTGGACAGTTAATATGAAGGGGGGACAGTTAATATGAAAGTTGCACAGTTTATATGAAGGGTAGACAATCAATAGGAAGGGTGGGATGTCAGGGGTAGAAGTGGGGTATGGGGTTAGAAATTGGGTCAGTGTTCGAATTCAGTACACGGCATAAGAAGTCAGTGTGAGGGGTGGGTAGTTAATGCAACGGGTGTGTAGTCAGTGCAATGGGCAAGTTGTCAGTGTAAGCGGCCGGTTGTCAGTGTAAGGTGTGGGTAGTCAGTGTGAGAGGAGAGATGTGCATGGGATTGAGTAAGAAGTTAATATGAACAACACGAAGTCAGTGTGACGAGTCAGTGTTACGGGTGAGAATTCAATGTGAAGGTTGAAAAGTCAGTTCGAGGGATGTGTCGTCCGTGTGAGAGGTTAGCAGACTGAAGTAATTTGACAGCAAGAGTGGAAAAGGTGGTAGATAGCATTTGTTTGATAGGAAGATGGAACAGGAGACATGAATATGAATAGAGTGAAGACAGACAGGGATGGATGGATAGGTTGATATGATATACAGGCGATGAATATTTTGGTTGGAGTAAACATCATATAGTGTGGTTTGATGGATTGTTAGATTGGTGATGAATATTATGGTTGAAATAGACATACAACGTGATGTGTGATGGTTTGAAAGACAGAGGTGATGTATATATTTGTAGTTAGAGTACACACATAGGAGAAGTGTGATTCGTTGATAGACTAGTGATATGAACTTTGATTCATCATCATCATCAGTCACATAACCTAGAGGGTCGTTGAGGCACCGTTTTTGCAGTTTGTAGTACCAGATCCCGCCATACAACAACATAGAGTCTTGGGCCGCTACACACCTGACGGAGCCCATCTCTGTCCAGGTGACAGTTCATTAAAGTTGAGTCTAAATTTCATACAATAAAACTGACACGCCAATCTCGTGAAGTTCAGCCGTGTGAACTAGACCGTGAAATACGACACCTGTTTAAGCGTAGTGCTATTCATATAGCCGATGTCCATTCCAGGATAATCGGAAGGAAGAAAATACACAAAACGAACGAATTAACCAGTCCAAAGGCAACAAAAAAAACAACACGTTTCCATGAACATAAGTGTAAGTCGTCGACTTGTGTGAAATCCCAGCAAACCCATGGTCTGTCAGCCTCTATAATGAACTAAAACTAAAGAGCAATGTAGACACGCAGCCAGTTATGGCGTCATCTTTGCTGCTCTTTTGATTGGAGTCAACAAAATAGACAATGTGAGGACTTGGTAGACAATGGTTATATATATATATATATATATATTGGTTATAAGAGGCTGATAGTGTGGTGTGAAATGTTAGTACACTGGTGATATATATTTTAGATCAAGGTGACAGACATACACACATACGTTGTGTGTGTAATGGGCAGCTAGATATGGTAATGGCAAACAGTCAGAAAATATGTCAGAGAACGCAGCAATCGTTGATATTAAGAGTTAGCATGCACATGTAGCTTCAAGGGTTGTGCTTGTAATTAGCCCCAAGGTGTGGTTTCGATTAAGCGCCTGTGAATTTAAATATAAATCTGCCGCCATTGATAAGAAAGGGAAATAAGCGATGGTGGTTCCCTAAAATGGAGCATGGAAAATCAATCAAATCAACTTACCCCGTCACCAGAGTACAGCAGACGCCGAGAGAAGAGGCTTGCACACCATCAGCGATAAAAAAAAAAGAATGTCGAGAGAAACAGGCCTGGCTTCAGCCAACCACAATTCAGTTCTCCTGGCGTACTCTCTGATCACGTGCTGGCGTCATACATTGAGGAAGCTGGAACACATACACAAATTGTAGCAGCCAGAACCAAATCTTTGTCCAGTTTCTGTGCTCTCCAATCTGTCAATCAAGATGTCTGTATGCCGTTCGCTTGTTTTGAAGTCTGTAAGAAGACACACACAAAAGAATAATAATGTCGATTCTATCAAAGTGTAGAACAAAAAGGGGGGGGGGGGGGGGGGGGGGGTTAGACTAATGTACGAACATAATATCTGAAACATTAAAGAAAATACCAACAGGCCTCTGGATGATACATTTAATCACACTTCCAAACGCGATTTCGTTCAATGTTGCTTCAAGTGTGTATACATGTATGTATGTCAGTGTATGTGTGTTTGTGGGCGAGTACGCATGGGTGTGTGGTGCGCGTGTGTGAGCAGTTGTATTGCAACCTTTGATGCTCAGTCACGTACCCCGAGTTTGTCTGTTGTTATGTGTGGAGAGGATAAGGGTCAGCAGGAGTCAATAGTAGAGTGAGTGTCTATGGAGGAGGGTTAGTGTCAACAGTACAGTGAGTGTCTATGGAGGAGGGTTAGTGTCAACAGTACAGTGAGTGTCTATGGAGGAGGGTTAGTGTCAACAATAGAGTGAGTGTCTATGGAGGGGGGTTAGTGTCAACAGTAGAGTGAGTGTCTATGGAGGAGGGTTAGTGTCAACAGTAGAGAGAGTGTCTATAGAGGAGGGTTAGTGTCAACAGTAGAGTGAGTGTCTATGGAGGGGGGTTAGTGTCAACAGTAGAGTGAGTGTCTATGGAGGAGGGTTAGTGTCAACAGTAGAGAGAGTGTCTATAGAGGAGGGTTAGTGTCAACAGTAGAGTGAGTGTCTATGGAGGAGGGTTAGTGTAACCAGTTGAGTGAGTGTCAACAGTAGAGTGCGTGTTACCAGTAGAGTCAGTGTCAACAGTAGAGTGCGTGTTATCAGTAGAGTGAGAGTAAACAGTAGAGAGAGTGTTACCAGTAGAATGAGTGTCAACAGTAGAGTGAGTGTTACCAGTAGAGTGAGTGTAAACAGTAAAGTGAGTGTTACCAGTAAAGTGAGTGTAAACAGTAGAGTGAGTGTAAACAGTAAAGTGAGTGTTACCAGTAAAGTGAGTGTTAACAGTAGAGTGAGTGTTACCATTAGAATGAGTGTCACCAGTAGAGTGAGTGTCTATAGAAGAGTAAGTCTCTATAGAGGAGGGTTAGTGTCAACAGTAGAGTGAGTGTTAACAGTAGAGTGAGTGTTATCATTAGAATGAGTGTCGACAGTAGAGTGAGTGTCTATAGAGGAGGGTTAGTGTCAACAGTAGAGTGAGTGTTAACAGTAGAGTGAGTGTCAACAGTAGAGTGAGTGTCAACAGTAGAGTGAGTGTCAACAGTAGAGTGAGTGTCAACAGTAGAGTGAGTGTCAACAATAGAGTGAGTGTCAACAGTGGAGTGAGTGTCAACAGTAGAGTGAGTGTCAACAGTAGAGTGAGTGTCAACACTAGAGTGAGTGTCAACAATAGAGTGAGTGTTAACAGTAGAGTGAGAGTCAACAGAGGAGGGTTAGTGTCAACAGTAGAGAGAGGGTAAACGGTATAGTGAATGTTACCAGTAGAGTGAGTGTTACCAGTAGAGTAAGTGTTACCAGTAGAGTGAGTGTTATCAGTAGAGTGAGTGTCAACAGTAGAGTGAGAGTCAACAATAGAGTGAGACTCAAAAATAGAGTGAAAGTCAACTATAGAGTGAGAGTCAACAGTAGAGTGAGAGTCAACAATAGAGTGAGAGTCAACAATAGAGTGAGAGTCAACAGTAGAATGAGAGTAAAAAGCAGAGTGAGAGTCAACAGTAGAATGTAAGTCAACAGTAGAGTGAGTGTCAACAGTAGAGTGTGAGTCAACAGTAGAGTGAGTGTCAACAGTAGCATGTGAGTAATCAGTAGAGTGAGAGTCAACAGTAGAGTGTAAGTCAACAGTAGAGTGAGTGCCAACAGTAGAGTGAGTGTCAACAGTAGAGTGTAAGTCAACAGCAGAGTGAGTGTCAACAGTAGAGTTTAAGTCAACAGTAGAGTGAGTGTCAACAGTAGAGTGAGAGTTAACAGTAGAGTGAGAGTCAACAATAGAGTGACCGTCAACAATAGAGTGAGAGTCAACAGTAGAGTGAGAGTCAACAATAGAGTGAGAGTCAACAGTAGAATGAGAGTCAACAGTAGAGTGAGAGTCAACAGTAGAGTGAGACAACAATATAGTGAGAGTCAACAGTAGAGTGAGAGGCAACAATAGAGTGAGAGTCAACAATAGAGTGAAAGTCAACAATAGAGTGAGAGTTAACAGTAGAGTGAGAGTCAACAATAGAGTGAGAGTTAACAGTAGAGTGAGAGTCAACAATAGAGTGAGAGTTAACAGCAGAGTGAGAGTCAACAGTAAACAATGACATATTATGTCGCTCTATCGTGGGCACATTGGCAACAAGAAGAAACCTACTTTGCAACCAAATTGATTTCATTATGGGCTAAAGACAATCCAATTGAAATGAGAGGTTGATCTAAAAGTAAAATGGAAGACAACAGAGAATAACTCTGGCAGCTCATCAAAACACTGAGCTTTGTGTGTACACAAACAATGGCTGACCGGCCAGCTTACCTAAACACTGGATTATATCTATACACAAACAATGGCTGACGGGCCAGCGTATCTAAAAATGTATTTTTATCTATATACAAACAATGGTTAACGGGCCAGCTTACCTAAACACTGGATTATATTTATACACAAATGATGACTGACATTCCAGCTTACCTAAACACTAGACTATCTGTACACATAAATAATTACTTATATACGCACTTAACTATATGGGCATTAAAATAATGGCTGAAGGAAAAAATAAATATAAAGTAGAACACTGAAAGGGAGAGAATTATGAGATAGAAAGATGTATTGTTAATCCACTAATTGTTACATGTTTCCTCACCTGAAGCTGGAGTGTTACAACATTAACCGCAAACTTATCAGTACAATTCGGTTGCAACATGTGCGTGCGACCTTCAGAATTCCTGTCGTCTAATAACCGCAAATTTTTCAAGCAGTTGTAGTCTCAGGTGACACGCCCTAATTTGTATAACCTACCAAAAGTACTGATGCCATTGCAGCCTATCCTGCTGAGTCACATTACAAACATATAGTAACATACGTGTATACATGTATACGTACATACATATGCATATATAGATGCATTCGTGAATGCTTACATACGTATTTATAAATATACTGATAGTAGAATATTCCATATTGTCGTTTTTACTAAGCAGCAGCATCCGCAAAACCGCCATCTGGAGTACAATTTGCTTCAATGACATAGATACGGCCATGGTACTAACGAACAGATGGACCGGCCACGTGTGCTCTCGTCTTTCAATGGATGGACACATAAAGTGACGTCATATATATATATATATATATATATATATATATTTATCCATTCACAATAGCAGAGAAGGAGATTCCAGATTTAAGATATGCAGATGACACAGTCAACCAGTCAAACAGAGCCAAGGGTCTGGAAAGACTGCTCATGTCCATTCAGAAGTGCAGTGATGCTAAACATTAAGACAACTAAGACAATCTCCACTGACAAAACAGGACTGTAACCCCAGATTGTTATTCTTCGTCTTTCCCTGTTCACGCGCCAGGTTATATAGCTTGCATCCAGTATTCAGCGACAGGGATTGTCTTGTCATTTGCCTACAGCATGTCACGCCTATTGCATGTTTCCTGTAGGTTAGGGTAGGTCATCAGGTGGTCTGGGTCCTGTATTGCGCCATAGTCACATGTGTCATCATCTGTGTATCCCCATCGCTTCATATTCCTCTTGCACCGTGATACACCAGTTCGGAGTCTGTTCAGCGACTTCCATGTTGTGTATGGTAGATGATGTCCAGGAGCAAGTTCTCCCCGAAGTTCCACCTCTGAGGCCTGCACCAATTCGTGCCATCTCTCGATACGGCGACTTTCAGGATTGCTATTAATAGTGAAGAAAAGGAAAATGTCACACATTTTAAATACCTTGGCATTACGTTGTCCAATGACGGAGACTGTTTAAACGAAATTAGAAGACCATGGCGATGCAGAAGCTAAACAACATGCACAATTTATGGTATCATACTAACAAGCAACTAAAACTGAAGATCTTGAGAACATGCATATTCTCTTTAGCAATGTACGGCTGTGAGACATGGACTATGACACAAGTAGCAAGGAAGAATATTGCAGCGATCGAAACAAAATGTTACAGAAGAATTCAAAAAATTCCTTGGATAGAGAAAGTGATAAATAAAACCATTCTATAAGACCTAAATGTTGAAGAAAACTGGCTCATAAACAATGTCATGACCGACTGGAAAGAGCGGCGATGGCGGGCATGGTACTAGGAAGGCGACACAGGGATCAACCAAGACGAAAGTGAATACAAGATATCAAGGATATCCTTACTGAATTAAAGCATGGATCATCTGTCATTTTGTGAGTGGTTTACTCTTTACTCTTTGACAACACTTTAGAACATTATTTTAACTTAATTTTTGTGTTATTTTTTACTGTTCATTAATAAATATGTGTTGCATATCGATATGTGTGTAGCAAGCAATTTAAGAGCGGAGGCAGAGGCACTGAGGGCGGCAGTGGAAGAAATGGTGACACACAATGAAAATGAAAGCCATATAGTCCTGCTTACAGATGCTCTCGCCTTAGTCACAGCGCTAAAAAGCCAGAAAAACACTGAGCTTAATGACTTAAGAGCAGCACTCTGCAAACTGTGCCAGCAGTCCGCACCAAAAAGGGTAGTGGTACAGTGGGTCCCATCACACTGCAACATCCAAGGCAACGAGGAGGCAGACAGACTGGCAAAAGAAGGTGCAAGACTACCACAAATAGATACTAGTATGACGTACGAAGAGTCAAAACGGCTTATCAAAGCCAGATACATGACCAAATGGGAAACCGAACATACTGGTTACACCAAAAACGATGCCTATTACCAGTTGAACCGAAGAGAGCAGGTCGTTGTCTTCAGACTTCGCACTGGCCACAATAGACTGAGGTACCACCTGTTCAACAAACTGAAGATAGGTGGTACCGACGAATGACCGTGCGGTACTGGTAAAATGACAGCTGAACATCTGCTGCAGAACTGCCCGACATACGAGGATCAGAGAGAGCAGATGTGGCCATCACCAGTGGAACTGCAAGACAAGCTCTATGGCAGTGGTGACAGCCTCAGGATGACCGCGGCTTTTTTCGAAAAAATAATGGTTACTGTCTGACTGCGTACGAAGAAGAAGAAGAAGAAGAAGAAGAAGAAGAAGAAGAAGAAGAAGAAGAAGATATGTGTGTAGGCATGTCTATATGATTGTCTTATGTACTATTATATTATCTCTGGGTGACCATATAGGTGGTCAAATGTCTGCTGCCGTGTGGGTTTACCGGAAAGGCTTTTGGAGTAAACTCTGAGGACAAATCGGCATCGTGTGTTACTTCCAGTCGTCTTGACTACGTTTTACCACTTGATTAAGATACATGGGACGAGAGAGTGGGATTGAAGCGCATATCTAAGCCACCTTCATTTATTTCAACAACAGTTACAGTTTCATACGTAAATCTGCGAGAATCAAAAGTTATTTCTTGTTACTGGAACGTACGCACCCTACCAGACGTTGCCAGGGCCGACAGGCCGGTACGAAGAACAGCACCTAAAGCCAGATAGGTTGTTCGTTACTGGGTGGACGTGGCTGCCATTGGTGAGACTAGACTACCTGACGAAGGTCAGCTTACAGTGGCTGGGGACGGTTACACATTAGTCTGGAGTGACCGTGCCATCACTGAAAGACGTGAGTTTGGTGTTGGATTCGCCGTTCAATCCCACCTGGTCCGAGAGCTCGCTTTGCTCCATAGGGGCGTCACTGACAGGTTAATGTATCTTCGGTTCTCATTGGATCGGGGGCGCTATGATACATTGATAAGGGCATATGCTCCGACAATGAAAATCCCGGATATGGCAAAGGCGTCTTTCTGCGAGAATCTTCACATCGTCATTCTGTCCGTCCTTCAGTCGGACATCTTGTAATCCTTGGAGATATCAAAGCTAGAGTCGGTTCTGATCATCGATTCCTTGGATTGGGATGGGGGCGGCGGAGGAGGGGGGGGGGGGGCGGCGGCATGTTGTTGAGTACTTGGCGCACACGGCATAGCAAAGTGCAACAATAATTGTCAATTATTGCTGGGCTATTGTGCCTTTCATGAAATTTCCATCACATATTCCATATTTCGTCTCCAAAGAAAACCTCGTGGACGCACCCTCAATCTAAGCAGTGGTATCTGATCGACTATGTAATCACTCGACGGAGTGTGACTAAGGTGATGTGTGGTGCTGATTTTTACTCCATGTTAAGTATTTATGTTTAACTTATGCGTCGTTATAGGGAACAGAGACATGTGAATAGATTCAACATCTTCAAGCTACAAAACGAGTTTCACGCACAGACCTTTGTCAAGAGCCTGAACAGTCGACTAACGGAGAGAGCAGCCCCCACTTAGCACTGTGAACAATTGATGGACCTTTCTCGTGGATGCAGTCCACCTTTCTGCAAATTAGTTATTGAGTCATCTGACTCGTAGGAAAACTGACTGGTTCGACGAAAATGACGTGGCTAGCAGAATCCTGCTGGTTGAAAAGCACCGCCTATTCGGACTGTTCCTAAGCGACCCGTCTTCATCAGTCAAAAAGTCTGAAATCAGCAACTTACGTACGGTTGTGCAACGTACGCTTAGGTCCATGCAGGATGCTTGGCTTCACGACAAGGCGGTGGAGATTCAAAGATATGCTGATGTGAATGAATCTAGGCGATTTTATTTGCGCGACGAAGGCTGTCTACGGCACTACGTTTCATCTCTCATCTCATGTTCTTAGTGCTCACGGCACGGTACTATTGAACGACAAGGTTCCGATCTTGGAGTCCTGGGCGGATCCTTTTGACGCCATTCTCATTTGACCGTCCATCATAAGCACACATGCCATAGCTAGCAGGTCTTAGGCTACTTTTAACCGCTAATATGATAATGAGCCTACCGAGTCTGAGATTAGGAAAGCTAGCTAGAAGTCCAAAGGCAAGGCTCCCTGTTCTGATTCAATCCTGGCCGAAATGTATCAAATAAGGGGTCTTGTGCTTCACCAGGAACTGGCTACACTCTTTCGTTGTATTTGGAATGTCGAGACAGTTCCACAGTTGTACACATGTACAAGCACAATGGCAATCTGTCTGCTGTCAATTGCAGGCACAATTATAGCCTGTGTCATTTTCAACCATCTAACATCTTTAATAGGGTTTCCTCCCTGATAGTTAGTCTCGTTATCGCGCGGGTCGTGAAACGGTTGACATGATATATGCTGCACGCCAACTGCAAGAGAAATGGCAGGAACAGAACTGTAATCTGTAAACAGTTTTTGTCGATCTGATCAAAGCATTTGGCACCGTGAATAGATATGGCATTTGGTAAATCATGGTGAAATTTGGCTGCTCCTGCAAATTCATTGCGATTGTTAGCCAATTCCGTGATGGCATGATGGCTCGTGTACTGAACGAGGGTGAATTGTCTTCAGCCTTCTCAGTCACAACTGGTGTCAAATGGGGTTGTGTTCTGGCCCCGACACTTGTTATCATGGTATTTGCAGCAATGCTCACTGAAGCTTTAGTAACGCTGCTACTGGCATTCATTTCAGGTACACAACGCAGGGTCAACTGTTCATTCCAATGAGCCTACAATCCAACACTAAGGTGAGCGAAGCCACGATCTTGGATATCCTGTTCGCGGACGAATGCGCCCTTGACACTTGTTCAGAAAAATATATGCAGTCCACAATGATGGAGTTTTCCGAGGCATGCAATAACGTTGGTTTTTCGATCAACACTAGGAAAACGGATATACTTCTCCAGTCTGCCCATGGGGAGCCGTACATCGAGTCTAACATTACTGTACAGAAACAACGTCTCCAGGCGGTCGCTAGCTTCACCTACCTACCTAGGCATAATGGGAAAGAAACATGAAAAAAAACTTGTAAAAGTTAATTAAGGTTGAGTTTAATCAGAATTTAAAAATGGGTATGGTCAGATACCGCACCAGTGGAAGAAATGGAAACACACAGTGAAAATGAGAGCCATATAGTCTTGCTGACAGATGCTCTCGAAGTAGTCACAGCGCTAAAAAGCCAGAAGAACACTGAGCTTAATGACTTAAGAGCAGCACTCTGCAAACTGTGCCAGCAGTCCGCACCAAAAAGGGTGGTGGTACAGTGGGTTCCGTCACACTGCAACATCCTAGGCAACGAGGAGGCAGACAGACTGGCAAAAGAAGGTGCAAGGCTACCACAAACAGATACCAGTATGACGTACGAAGAGTCAAAACGGCTTATCAAAGCCAGATACATGTCCAAATGGGAAACCGAACATACTGGTTACACCAAAAACGATGCCTATTACCAGTTGAACCGAAGAGAGCAGGTCGTTGTCTTCAGACTTCGCACTGGCCACAACAGACTGAGGTACCACCTATTCAACAAACTGAAGATAGGGTGTACCGACGAATGCCCGTGCGGTACTGGTAAAATGACCACTGAACATCTGCTGCAGAACTGCCCGACATACGAGGATCAGAGAGAGCAGATGTGGCCATTGCCAGTGGAACTGCAAGACAAGCTGTATGGTAGTGGCGAGAGTCTCAGGATGACCGCCGCTTTTTTCGAGAAAATAATGGTTACTGTCTGACTGTGTACGCAGAAGAAGAAGAAGAAGATACCGCACCGAGATGAGAACACAAACAAAACATACGTTACGACCAATAGGCCTTCATCAGGGACAACAATACTGAACTAACAAATCAACATATAAGAAAACATAGTCAATTAATCTTTTTCCGATAGTAGACCCAGTCTGTCTAAGCGAGCAGTTGGGCCAGATGCTTGATTGAAACTGAATCGGAGCGGTCAAACACAAAGTGGCCAGGAGAGCGTAAGCAATGTGGGGGAATACACCAGATAAGCCAATGGTGGCCAAATAGTGGTCCAGATGGGAGAACAAAGAGAAAGTAACATAAGCTGGGAGGGCGTGACATTGATATAGGAGTGGGGTGGGGTGGGGTGAGAACTGATAGAAGAATGGGGAGGGGGGAAGGAAGACAAATAGATGGGGGCAAATGTGAGGTGTGAGGTTTTAAGAAAAAGTATGGAAGATATTAATGCCATGTGGTCGGAGACAACCCATACTAGAGATAAGTCTATTCTCAAAGGCGAATTGATGACGATCGTCAGAGAAGCACGAAACTAGACCAGTGACACTAACGTCAGCCTTACCCCGGTGCTCAGGAGCATTGAAGTGGCTGGCAATTGGGGAACCAGTAAGGTTGCGGATGTTGTTGAAGTTAAGACGTTGAAGTGGAAGACGTCAAACATCTCATGGGCCCTGAGAAGGAAGTCGTCGTCATCCTGACATAGGCGTTGGAGGCGGAGGAGTTGGGAGAAAGGAAGCGAATCGCGGCAGGATTGAGTGCTCACGTCTGTCCACTTTCTGGACATCACTGTCTCTATCTGCCCTTCAGGCCTCTCCACCACTGTCTACTACAAACCTACTGACGCCCACAACTACCTCCTCTACACTTCCTCCCATCCTCAAGCCTGCCGCGATTCGCTTCCTTTCTCCCAACTCCTCTAACTCCAACGCCTATGTCAGGATGACGACGACTTCCTTCTCAGGGCCCACGAGATGCTTGACATCTTCTGCAAGCGACTTTACCCTGAGACCACTCTCTCCTCCGCCCGTCAATGGGTTCTTCTTATCTTCCGTCAAGGCTCCCTCACTCCCACTCACCGTCCTCCCCTGACCGTGTGAAACTCGTTCTCACTTATCACCCTCATTGCGTCTCTGTCCGGGATATCCTATTCCGCCATCTCCATATTCTTCACTCTGATCCTGCTACTCGTACTCCTGCTAACCTTCCAGGCACCAGGCCTTGCAAAAAATACACATGGCTGTGTTACCTGCCCTCATGTCATCCTTTCTCGCTCCATCACCTTTCCTAAAGCAGAATTCTTCATCAAAGAGGGATTCACATGCAATTCCCGTAACCTCATCTATTCTATCATCTGCCACCAGTGTGGTATGAAATACATTGGGGAAACTGGTATGGAACTGCGGGGGCGTTTCCGCCAACACCTCAACGACATACGCAACCTTACTGGTTCCCCAATTGCCAGCCACTTCAATGGTCCTGAGCACTGGGGTATGGCTGACGTTAGTGTCACTGGTCTAGTTTCGTGTTTCTCTGACGATCGTCATCGATTCGCCCTTGAGAATAGACTGATCTCTATTATGGGTTGCTCCAACCACATGGCATTAATATCTTCCATACTTTTTCTTAAAACCTCACACCTCACATTTGCCCCCATCTATTTGTCTTCCTTTGCCCCCCCCCCCCCCTATTCTTTTATCGGTTCTCACCCTCCCCCTCCTCCTATATCAATCTCACTCCCTCCCGGTTTATATTACCTTCTCTTTGTTCTCCCATCTGGACCACTATTTGGCCACCATTGGCTTATCCGGCGCATTCCCCCACATTTCTTACGCTGTCCTGGCCACTTTGTGTTTGACCGCTCCGATTCAGTGTCAGTCAAGCATCTGGCCCAACCGCTCGCTTAGACAGACTGGGTCTACTATCAGAAACAGATGAGTTGACCATTTTTTCTTAAATGTTGATTTGTTAGTTCAGTATTGTTGTCCCTGATGAAGGCCTATTAGTCGTAACGTAGATTTTGTTTGTGTCCTCGTATCGGTACGGTATCTGACCATACCCATTAAAAACATTTTTGAATAAACTCAACCTTAATCAACTTATTCAAGTTTTTTTTCATGTTTTTCCCCATTACATACATCCACAGAACCGCTGCAGCCTCGCCTTATTTTAAAACACCTACCTAGGCAGTACTCTTACTAAAGAGACCAATACGGACTGTGAGGTCAATAACAGGATTGCTAAGGCGAGATTTGTGTTTGTAAGCCTCCAAGCAATCGTCTAGACCCAACAAGGCATCAATGTCACCACCAAGGTAAAAGAGAATCGTTCTGTGGTGTTGTCCTCTTTGCTCCATGCCTATTAGGCAATCGTTTTCACTTGAGCTGTCTCCCTATGTCGTTCCTTATTACTGATGGTGCTCAGATCGCAGTGAGTACGGCTGTTACGGATGCTCATCGAAAGCGTGCTGTCTGCAAAAGCAGCACGCACGACGTTTCCACTGCCAATTCCCCACATGTGGCAGGTTATGCCGTTCCAGGTTCGGTCTTTACAGTCATAGGAGAATACATTTCGCTTGTGATAGTACCAGTATAACTGTAATCCTCAAGGGAAGAGAGAGAGAGAGAGAGAGAGAGAGAGAGTGAAAGAGAGAGAGAGAGAGAGTGAGAGAGGTAAACCCAACATACCTGGAGGTGAGAATGTGAGAAGGAACTAATATTACATGATTATACCTGGAGAAGAGCAGACAGAGAGCCCAGGAACGTGTATACTGGCAAGATGGTGTCAATGGCCTATGTAGCGAGAGGAGCGACGGGCTTTTATTGATTTAATTGAATACTGTAATACAAGTGTCCATTCAGGTACTGCAGGGGCCCTATGGCAGGTATCCAAATGTCGTTTAAACTTATCTGTCTTTTGCATTGGAGTACCATACCGAACCAAGGTCATGTCGCAGACCATCTCATCACCTTGTTGGTAGACGTCTGGGTCGATGTAGGTGTAGAGTCCCCATGCCGTCGCTTTATGTGTCTATCTTTTGTCAGGCAAATGGTATGGCGGATGGCGTTGCTTAGTGAGATTCGTAACCTACGCTCCATCGGCCGTGAGTAGCTAGGATACAATTACTTTGAGCTTGGCGCAAAGCCAATGTTTCGTAAGTTCCACACCTCGCATTTGCACACTTACATACTTACATTTATACATACATACGTGTGTACACACACACATACACACACACACATATATATATACATATTTAACATTAAGTACTCTTCTTTGACCTATACGTCCAACTGGGTAAACTAGCATCATAGCTCTTTAATGAGCAAATACAAATAGAAAAAATAAGGTCGTTATTAACAGATGTGTTCCCATGGACTCTGGAACTACCCTCTGAAATTATTTCTTTATGTCGTCAAAAAGGGAGGAGGGCTGGGAGGAGAGGGGTAGGAGGGTTATTTTATATTGTTTAATAATGTATTTTCGTTCGGTTGCCCTATTTCATACATCCCCACTGTGGGAAACTCCGCCGGCAGTGAAAACAAGAGCCCATAAATCGATAGCCACAATAACATTTCTCTCGTCTTTTTAGGAAAATCGTGTTCCCATAATCATCGATTACACAGTTTATACAGAGGCTGGCTTTCTTTGTAACGATCTGTGTGTTCATAGTTGGTCGTCGTGTGACGGGAGACTTTTTCTCTGTCGGTGCTAGTGTCTTAACTAGCCCTGAACTTGATGGAACAATAGCTATTACCACATCCCTAGCCAATGCGAGATTGTGTAAAACCAAAACTACTTGCTTAAATATGATTGCTACAAAGGTCAAGGTCCAGCAGTTTCTACTTTGCGTATTGTTTTTGAACTCATGTAATCTTGATGCCTTCGTCATAAGTTGTTTGGCTTCCTCACTTTTTAATACACTTGCGTGAAGACATCCAGCTTAAATGATTGGTTGGTTATATTGTTAAGTTTCTATTTAAGTGTGTATCCTATCCATCTTAACTGTCTCTTTTTAATAGGAATCCGTATTAGTTGCTGTACTTTCATGGCAAGTATGTTCGCAGATACGCAGTCTGAAAGCAATGATCTTACCCAAAACACATGTTTCTGATTCATTAATATAATTGATAATACATTCGTTCTAAAAAGCCTAATCTTACGTGTCATATAATTAGTGTAGCTAAATTTGTATCCGCAGTTTGATTATAAACGATCCGCACTAATAGCACACAATCCTAGAAAGACCGACCTACATTTTTCAGCGCTGCAACTCTTGTTTGTTGTCAAATATTGCTTTAACGTTCTCTCTCTCGGAAGATTTCTAAGATTTCTGCAGCTCGCGGATTTATGTAGTCACGCGCAAAAACCCGTTCTCGACCTGTATTTGTGCAGCAGCTTACAGACACTACTAACAGGTGTCCGCTTCTGAAGAAGCTGCCGTGCCACAGGTTCAGTTGAGGTAGATGAGACATCAAACACCTCACACACCCTTGTAGGCATACTAGAAACATACTTTTAAAAAAAATCACTGACGTCAGTACTGAGCGCGTTGTGTACAAATTCGTGTTTCGTAACGCGTCACTTGAGGTTATTAACACTTTTTTTGTGTGCAACAAACTCCAGAGATTGACAGAAAGTGAAAGCAGAGAAAGAAACATGTGAATGTATACGCTACAGAGCACATGGTTAAGGGTAAGACTTTGGATACAGAGATGTCAGAAATATATAGTTATTGTTGTATGCAGACATACTAGAAGAAGAGATTGTTGGTCACACGAATACTAGAAGAAGAGATTGTTGGTCACACGAATACTAGAAGAAGAGATTGTTTGTCACACGATTACTAGAAGAAGAGATTGTTGGGCGCTCGAATACTAGAAGAAGAGATTGTTGGTCACACGATTACTAGAAGAAGAGATTGTTGGTCACACGAATACTAGAAGAAGAGATTGTTGGTCACACGAATACTAGAAGAAGAGATTGTTGGTCACACGAATACTAGAAGAAGAGATTGTTGGGCGCTCGAATACTAGAAGAAGAGATTGTTGGTCACACGAATACTAGAAAAAGAGATTGTTTGTCGCACGATTACTAGAAGAAGTGATTGTTGGGCGCTCGAATACTAGAAGAAGAGATTGTTGGTCACACGAATACTAGAAAAAGAGATTGTTTGTCGCACGATTACTAGAAGAAGAGATTGTTGGGCGCTCGAATACTAGAAGAAGAGATTATTTTGTCACACGAATACTAGAAAAAGAGATTGTTGGTCACACGATTACTAGAAAAAGAGATTGTTGGACGCTCGAACACTAAAGAAGAGATTTTTGGGCCCTCGAATACTAGAAAAAGAGTTTGTTGGGAGCTTGAATACTAGAAAAAGAGTTTGTTAGGAGCTCTAATACTTGAAAAATAGTTTGTTAGGAGCTCGAATACTAGAAAAAGAGTTTGTTAGGAGCTCTAATACTAGAAAAAGAGTTTGCTAGGAGCTCTAATACTAGAAAAACAGTTTGTTAGGAGCTCGAATACTAGAAAAAGAGTTTGTTAGGAGCTCTAATACTAGAAAAAGAAGTACATAATTATTGTTGGATACAGGAACACCAGTAGAAAAAAGTTTTTGTTGACTATAGAAAAACTAGGAGAAGAACTTTGTTATTGGACACAGACACACCTGAAGAAAAAAGTTGATGTTGGATACATGAACACTAGTAGATGAGAACTATTGTTGGATGCAGGAAAACCTGGATAAAATAGTTTCTGTTGATTACAGGAGCAGTAGGGCAGGATAGTTACTGATGGATACAGGGACACTGGTAGAAGAGAACTTTTACTGGATACATGGGTAGTGGAGAGTTTTCTTGGACACATGATCTCTGCGGTAAAAGAAGTTGCTGTTAGATACTGAAAAACTTGTTGGAGAACATCATTTTTGTTAAATACTGGATTATCGGTAATGTCTGATACAGGATCACTTGAAGCAAATCTGTATTGTTGGATACTGAAAAACTTAGAGAAGCAAGTTTTTGTTAAATACAGGAACACTAGAAGCAAATCGGTATTGTTTGATACAGGAACATTAGAAGCAAATCGATATTGTTGGATACAGGAACACTAGAAGCAAATCGATATTGTTGGATTAAGGAACACTAGAAGCAAATCGGTATTGTTTGATACAGGAACATTAGAAGCAAATCGATATTGTTGGATACAGGAACACTCGAAGCAAATCGATAGTGTTGGATACAGGAACACTAGAAGCAAATCGATATTGTTTGATACAGGAAGACTAGAAGCAAATCGATATTGTTTGATACAGGAACACTAGAAGCAAATCGATATTGTTTGATACAGGAACACTCGAAGCAAATCGATATTGTTTGATACAGGAACACTAGAAGCAAATCGATATTGTTGGATACAGGAACACTAGAAGCAAATCGATATTGTTGGATACAGGAATACTAGAAGTAAATCGATATTGTTGGATACAGGAACAGCAGAAGCAAATCGATATTGTTGGATAACGAAATACAAAGAGAACATAGTTTTTCTTAAGTGCACTAACATTGAACACCTGAGAAGAAGAACTATTTGAGCACTTACTTCTTATGACAAAACGTTAACAGGTGCCTAGATGACTTGTGTAACAAAACGTTAATAGGTGCCTAGATGACTTGTGTAACAAACCGTTAACAGGTGCCTAGATGACTTGTGTAACAAAACGATAATAGGTGCCTAGATGACTTGTATAACAAAACGTTAAAAGGTGCCTAGATGACTTGTGTAACAAAACGATAATATGTGCCTAGATGACTTGTGTAACAAAACGTTAACAGGTGCCTAGATGACTTGTGTAACAAAACGTTAACAGGTGCCTAGATGACTTGTGTAACAAAACGTTAACAGGTGCCTAGATGACTTGTGTAACAAAACGTTAACCGGTGCCTAGATGACTTGTGTAACAAAACGTTAACCGGTGCCTAGATGACTTGTGTAACAAAACGTTAACAGGTGCCTAGATGACTTGTGTAACAAAACGTTAACAGGTGCCTAGATGACTTGTGTAACAAAACGTTAACCGGTGCCTAGATGAGTTGTGTTACTACCGTATCTGTATCTGTTTCTGTTTCAAAGAATCGACATCACTACATTCCGGGCATACCCATAGGTGCTCAGTCTCTCTCATCAAATGGCGTAAGGTATGGATGCTGATGGTCCCTGTAGCTCGCTGGTTGTACACGCTCCTGCGCCGCCCTCTCGTGCGCCCTATTCCGCTCGAACCTCGTTTAATGTCGAAACTTTGCAGTCTGTGGATTGCCGCTTCATCTATTGCGGTGTCCTCATCCAGCAGGCGGTCATTGATTTATTTCAAAATGTCACTTCTGTCCATCACCAATGTGCCCATGATGGGAGCCCGTGAAGTCAAGATGTCAGCTCTTTCATTGCCCTGAACCCCGGCATGAGCAGGACAGTAGATTCAGGTCAGCGCCTGGAGGTTCGATGCCTCAACAGCATCTATTCACTCGTACCTAAGCCATCCCTTCTGCACTTTCTGAAGTACGGCTTACGCGTCTGGCACGATGACTGCCTTTGTTATAGAAGTCTCAGATATTCATTTGAGTGCTGAGGTCACTGGTTCCGTCTCCATTCTCATACTGGAGGTTGTTGACATGCATGCCCTACTGCGCTTAGCCATGACCTCTCCTCTCACTCTAGCCGACAAACCCCAGCCTGATGTCCCACTGCGCACGTCATATACACCGTCGGTGTACATGACAGCGTCACTCTCCTGGGTGTTCTCAGTTATCAGCTGATTTACCTCTTGCTCTGCACTCTCGTTGTTCCGTTCTTTGCATTCCTTGCCTAAGGTTATGAGGACTCTCTGGTACTCTGTCATTCTATCACCAGTGTGGACCCATTCTTTCCTTTTGGCTATCGTCTCAGCTGGAGTGACGTGTCCGATTGTTGTCTCAGCCTGTGCCATCCATGACGACCCTCTCTTGATTCTTGATCCCTTGATGTATGAGATACTACTGTGCAGAGGGTGTCGAGTGTCTGTGGTGACACGCATATAGGCTTTGACTTGTGCCAGTTTATGTCTGGATGTTACTGATAACAATCCCAACATGTACCGCATCATCACAATCGGGGTATCTCTAGTGCAGCCCAGAACCAGACGCATACCTTCATTCTGGATGCGGTCCAACCTTACACTCTGTGTTCTTGATAGTGTGAGGATGCCTAGTTCGTAATCGATGATAGACAACGCGACCTGACGAAATAGGATGAGCAGGAGGCGTTGTTCCAAGTCAGCAGCAGCCACGGTCCTGAGTACTCCTAACCCTCTCTTGCATCGTTGTACAATATGGTCAACATAGCAGTTATAGGAAAGACTGCGATCAAATGTCACTCCGAGGTATTTCAACCTGTCACACCTGTCGATGGTGCAACCATCAAAAGTTATGACTGGGAGTTCCGCCTTTACTACGGAATTATTCAAAGAGTACCACATCATGCAGGCCTTACTCGGATTGATCTTGGAGTTTGAGTCGCTGCACCACTGTGAGATTCCTTGCAAGGTTTCCTGGATGTCTTTGACCAACTCTTGCCTGTCTGAGCCAGTCCTGTACGTTAGGATGTCATCGGCAAATGACAACGTTCGCCCTGTCCCTGTGGGTTGAATATTGGCCACTTTTACTGTGTAAATGTTGAACAGCACCGGTGAGAGCGGAGACCCTTGAGGCAGTCCTGGACATATTCACATCGGTTCTGATGTCCACGATTCCACGCGTAGCACAACTGTTCTTTCGATCAGGGCAGCTGATATCCAACTAACCAGCCACGGGTTTAAACCACGCTGCTGCAGACAGGTAATTAAGGTCCCAAAATCGACACGGTTGTATGCGTCTTCCAGGTTGAGTGCCACCGCGACTGTTTCTTGCTTTGACTGAAACCCCTCGTACACATCATACGCGAAAGTTCCAGCGTTAGCCCAGGTCTCCTTCGCTGTTCTGTAACTGCCCAGCTTATCGGGTAGAATCTGCTCCCGGTCAAGGTAGGCCATAATTTTCCTGGCCACTATCTTCTCGAGCAATTTGCCATATACAATTTGTATGGTGATTATTCGATAGCTGCCGAGAAGCGTGGAGTTCTTACCAGGTTTAGGCAGGGGGCATAGATAGCTATGAAGCCAGCCCTCAGGCACATATGCCTTCTCTATAGTGTGGTTGAACTCCTTCACCATATTTCTTATATCTGTCTCATCCAACTGCTTGATGTGGCAATACTGTACTCTATCAGGACCTGGAGCTGTGTTTATTCCTATCTCCCTTTGTTATAATAGGTAAAGCGGCTGGAGTAGAACGTGTCACCCCCAAACAATGGATGAGACCTCATACGATGGAGTCTTGATCACTGCAGTACTTGCTTTGATTAACTTGACCGTGACAAGAGTATTATCATAAGTGAATAACTGGTGTATATACTAACGAGCGAACAATAGACAATTATTGCAAAATGCAACGAGAGCCAAGGTGATGACGATAGAGTATTCAAACACTTTGGTGGAGATTGGTGATTGAACTTGACAGAAAAGCGAGGATTAGTCTAGATGGAAACATGTTAGTCCCATGACATTACTGAAATGGAAGAGAAAGTGTTAGAGACGTTTATGTGCCTGGATTCAGCGTCGGCGAACTTATGAGGTCAATTTCCTTTCTGCCATGTATTTTCTAACATAATCCGGTACGCTTTTATATCAGCAGTAGTTATATGGCAAATAAATTGAGTTGAGTAACCAGGTTTATAGTTAAAAGCAAGCTCGAGATGTCAATCATAACAATAAGAAGGGTACCACATGACTGCAGCACAACGTTCACAATGCCCTAACATGTCGACTCTTAGGCTGCAGTTCCAGCGTTAAAAATTAGGTCGCACGCAACAGTTGTCAGCGTCCATTTAGACTGGTGTTGTCAGCGACCATTTTGACTGGTGTTGTAAGCGACCATTTAGACTGGTGTTGTAAGCGACCATTTAGAATGGTGCTGTCAGCGTCCATTTATACTGGTGCTGTCAGCGACCATTTAGACTGGTGCTGTCAGCGACCATTTAGACTGGTACTGTCAGCGTCCATTTAGACTGGTGTTTTTAGCGTCCATTTAGACTGGTGTTGTTAGCGTCCATTTAGACTGGTACTGTCAGCGTCCATTTAGACTGGTGTTGTTAGCGTCCATTTAGACTGGTGTTGTTAGCGTCCATTTAGACTGGTACTGTCAGCGTCCATTTAGACTGGTGTTTTTAGCGTCCATTTAGACTGGTGTTGTTAGCGTCCATTTAGACTGGTGTTTTTAGCGTCCATTTAGACTGGTGTTTTTAGCGTCCATTTAGACTGGTGTTGTTAGCGTCCATTTAGACTGGTGTTGTTAGCGTCCATTTAGACTGGTGTTGTTAGCGTCCATTTAGACTGGTACTGTCAGCGTCCATTTAGACTGGTGTTTTTAGCGTCCATTTAGACTGGTGTTGTTAGCGTCCATTTAGACTGGTACTGTCAGCGTCCATTTAGACTGGTGTTTTTAGCGTCCATTTAGACCGGTGTTGTTAGCGTCCATTTAGACTGGTGTTGTTAGCGTCCATTTAGACTGGTGTTGTTAGCGTCCATTTAGACTGGTACTGTCAGCGTCCATTTAGACTGGTGTTTTTAGCGTCCATTTAGACTGGTGTTGTTAGCGTTCATTTAGACTGGTGTTGTTAGCGTCCATTTAGACTGGTGTTGTTAGCGTCCATTTAGACTGGTGTTTTTAGCGTCCATTTAGACTGGTGTTGTTAGCGTCCATTTAGACTGGTGTTGTTAGCGTCCATTTAGACTGGTGTTCTCAGCGACCATTTAGACTGGTACTGTCAGCGACCATTTAGACTGGTGCTGTCAGCCTAGCAGTTTCCGGGACTAACACAGTATGACTACCGTTTTCTTACTTGTGTGTCGTAAGATACGATCATAGAAGACTGCGTGGGGATGGCAAGGCCTCTTTGTCAAGATTATTGCTATAAAACGACACTGCTTGGAATAGAGCTTCCGAAAAGCTTTTTATCAGAACCAAATGAAGTGTTGGACCTATGTTTCATCAAATATTGCAACGGCGGAAGGTTGAACATAACTTCAGCGTGTAAAATGTGTTTAGTAAAACAACACTATGCCCAATTAGAGGCATTCCAAGGTCTGATGTTAGGAGGAGTGCGATAATACGACGAAGAAAACAGAAATAATGGCAAACATTCTTCGCTTACAGCTTTCAGGAATCTATGTCAGCCTTTCCATGATAATGTGGATCACATTGAATAACCATACACTTATAACAGTGCTTTAGCCGTTCCTGGATCTAGACATGTAGGTTCAGTGTGTGTTAGTATGTCACATTAGCAAACATAACAGGACATGTACTTGCAAGCACAGTTTGGTTCAGTCTTTTCTTAAACAATTAGTAAAACATCAGTTTCACCTGGAACTTACTCCAGATACATAACTTTTCATGCTTACTAGATCAACACTTTAACATTTCATTGCATGTTTATGGATTTCATAGAATGGCCTAACACAATTTTAGTGAGAAAAGTTTAATGACAAATATTATGGATGCTTATACTCGCAATTGACTTCAATTATGGGATTATTTAAGGCCAACAAGAACTGACTGGATCGCACCATCCAAAGATCGAATGGTCTATTTTACTTCGCTTCTAACATGAAGGCAAATCGAAAAGAATGGAAATTATTTAAAGACCAGAAAACAATTCTTCTTACTACCCTGTCACGTCTAACATACAGTCAAATCAAGGAGTAAACGTACTTCTAACATCTCCACTGCCACCACTTCAACTAACAATCTCTTCAATAAACAATTCTGTGAATCGTCCCAGGGCCGATAAATACAACATAAAGTGGTCTTTCTGTGGCGCCTATTCGTGACTACTGCTACAACAAAAACAAGTCGTAACTTATCCGTTAACATACATTCAGATTCATAAGAAAATAGGTAATCAACAGACAACATCACTACAATACCAACAAAATAATTTGTCATCTTTATGGTTGCTCTTAAAAACAAACAAATCCCATAAAATCCAGCTGCTCTATTCCCACTTCAAAAACACCACTACCACATTACAACTACTCTTCGGCTTAGCACACTGAAGCATGGAACTGTGTGCATCTACCGGCACTATAATGAACTTCCCGGTAAAGCGCTGATGTACTGGCTTAGAATCCAGCTAAAATGGGATCTTCAGATGTGGGCAGAAGGTCTTACAGAAATCAAACAGGGACTGTCTGCAGATGATGACACATTGCTAGCGATATGTTAGCCAACTGGAAACGACATTATCTTTTGAACAAATGTAGACCGATCAGGGGAGCGTGAGCGAGGCCGATCAGGGAGTGGCAAGTGAGACCAATAAGGGAGGGGTGAGTGAGGCTAGCCAGGGAGGGGTGACTTAGGCCGACAAGGGTGAGGTGAGCTTCTGATCAGAAGGGGTTAGTGAGACCTATCAGGGAGTTGTTGGTGAGATTAATCAGGGATGTGTGAGTGAGGCCACCAAGGAAAGGGTGACTGAGGCCGATCAGGGTGAGGTGAGCTACTGATCAGAAGGGGTTAGGCCGATCTGGGTGAGGTGAGTTCGATCAGGGAGTTGTTGGTGAGACCAATCAGGGATGTGTGAGTGAGGTCACCAAGGAAAGGGTGACTGAGGCAGATCATAGAGTTGTGAGTGAGGTAGATCAGGGAGGGATGAGTTCGGCGGATCAGGGAGCGGTGAGAGGCCGTTCAGGGAGAGGAGAGGCAGATCGATTAGGGAGTGTCGAGTTAGGTCTATCAGAGAGGTGTGGGTGAGACCGATCAGGGAGGTGTGATGCCGATCAGAGAGAGGTGAGTGAGGCCTAACAGCGGGGAGTGAGTGAGACCGACCAGGGATGTGTGAGTGAGGCAAGCCAGAGGGGGGGGGGGGGGTGACTGAGGCCGATCGTGAAGTGAGTGAAGCCGATCAAGAAAGGAATGAGTGAGGCTGATCTGGAAGGGCTGAAAGTCCTTTCTAGGAAAGGTGTGGCAGACCGATCAAGAGGGATGAGTGAGGCCGATCAGGGAGAGGTGAGTGAGGCCTATCAGGAAGGTGTGGGTGAGACCGATAAGGAATATTTGAGTGAGGCAAGCCAGGAAAGGGTGACTGAGGCCGATCATGAAGGGGTGAGTGAGACCGATCTGGGAGGGCTGAGAGGTCGTTCTGGGAAAGGTGTGTCAGACCGATCAAGAGGGGTTAGTGAGACTGATCAAGGAGAGGTGAGTGAGGCCTATCAAGGAGAGGGGAGAGGCTAATTAGGATGGGGTTGGTGAGGTCAATCAGGGAGTGTCGAGTGATGCCGATCAGGGAGGGGTGAGTAAGTTAGATCAGGACGGGTAGAGCGAAGCCGTTCAGGGAGTGGCGAGTGAGGCCGATTAGGAGGGGTGAATGAGGCCGATCAGGAAGGGTTAAGTGAGGCCGACCAGAGAGTGGCGAGTGAGGCCGATCAAAGAGTGGCGAGTGAGTCCGATCAGGGAGTGGCGAGTGAGGCCGAACAGGGAGGGGTGAGTAAGGTATATCAGGACGGGTAGAGCGAGGCCGATCAGGGAGTGGCGAGTAAGGCCGATTATAGAGGGGTGAATGAGGCCGACCAGGTAGGGTTAAGTGAGGCCGACCAGAGAGTGGCGAGTGAGGCCGACCAGAGAGTGGCGAGTGAGGCCGATTAGAGAGTGACGAGTGAAGCCGATTAGGGAGGGGTGAGTTAGGTAGATCAGGACGGGTAGAGCGAGGCCGATAAGGGAGTGGCGAATGGGGCCGATCAGGGAGTGGCGAACGAAGCCGATCATGGAGGGGTGAGTAAGGTAGATCAGGACAGGTAGAGTGAAGCCGACCAGGGAGTGGCGAGTGAGGCCGATTAGGGAGGGGTGAATGAGGCCAATCAGGAAGGGTCAAGTGAGGCCAATCAGAGATAGGTGAGTGAGGCCGATTAGGGAGGAGCGAGTGAGGCTGATCGTAACGGTGTGACTGAGGCTGATCAGAAAGTCGTGACTGAGGCTGATCATAAAGACATGATTGAGGCCGATCAGGGATGTGCAAATGAGGCTGATCAGAAAGGCGTGTTAGGCTGGTCAGAAATGTGTGAGTGAGGCTGAACAGGGAGGGGTGAGTGAGGCTGATTAGGGAGGGATGAATGTGGCCGAAGAGGGAGAGGTGACTAAGGCTGATGAGAAAGATGTTAATGAGGCTGATTTAAAAGTTTTGACTGAGGCCGACAAAGAAGAGGTGACTGAAGCAACAATTCAATTGTGTATTATTTGTGTGGAAGCCACTCGTACTGAGCTAGTTTTATTATCTTGGATGCAGTGTAATGTGAGGCAACCTAGTAAGATTACCACAATATGCACTACAGTGCCGCTGCTCACCTCATGGGCCAGGCTGCTGTGATACAGCCTTTTTCAAGTGAACCCGACGCAAAGGTCAAGTGAACCCGACGCAAAGGTCAAGTGAGGTCTGAATCAATATATTTCACTTGCCCCTGGCGTTACTCTACGCTTCTCAATCAGCAGTGTGAACAAGCAGCGAGCAACAGCAACCATCAGTGTGCCTGGTACTCGAAGATACTTAGCACCAATCGGACTTAACTTAACGCCTTTATATTGGCTTAGAAGACTGCAGAGTCTGTGTACAACCAGTTTCATTTAAATGTCATTGCTCTAAAAGCTATGCGCATCCAATCTATTCTTAAATGCATTAATTGTCCATGCCTCCACTACTTCCTGTAGAAATGCATTCCAAGCATTCACCATTCTCTGACTAATGAAATATTTCCTACCTAATCTGTACCTTTCTTTAGTTAATTTGTAACTATGCCTTTTTGTTCTTGTGGGTGGTTTTCTTGTGAATAAAACTTATTATAGTCTAATTTATCCTTACCATTGATTATCTTATCTTGAATCTTATCTTTTCTAGACACTGTGGGCCAGGTTTTCCTCATAACTTTCATCATAACTGTAATTCTGGAATCCCACTATCGGCGTTGTTGCTATTTTGTGCATCCTTTCCAGCATGTTCATATCCCCTCTACAATAAGGACTCCACACATGTACACATAATTTCAACCTATGTCTAATTAATGCTTTATACAGTTTGACAATCATTTTCTTGCTCCTATGTTTAATATTTGTTTTTATCATACCTAACATTGCATTTGCCTTTTTCACTGATACCTGGACTTCCTCACTCACTTTACCTGTATGAAATGTGAAATCCCGAGGTCCCTTTCCAAACTAATTTACACTTATTATATCAGACCAATCGGTAACATACTTGCCATCTTGGAAAAATTTCCAAGAGAATGTCGTTTTATTTGAGAAACTGTTTCTTATCTGTGACCTGTAACAAACAAGAGTCTGCTAGATCTGAACTTTCAAGAGGAAATAAAAATGTGTTGGAGAAAGTGTTTTGTAAATTACTTGTTTTTTTCTTACCTCGTACCTCTACCGCTGCTTTCAGTATGAGTGGCTGCTGGCTGCACCCACTGCTTCGTTTACTAATTAGGTCTCATGAACTGCAAGTATTAACAGGTGCCATCACCATTAACGGGAGGCAACTTGTGCTAAGAACACTCAGGCTTACAGAGAAGCACAAACTTAGGAGTGGTGGTAGCCTGAAGACTTGGACTCTATATATGTCAGGGGTATTCAACCTGTTTAGTCTAGGGCCACACTTTCAATTTTCGATATATACACTTAGCAAGGCCATTATTGATATTATTATTAGTATACATGTATACACTGCATATTAAACACATTGGGCGTCCATAACTCTGACAGCGGGCCGTAGGATTGACATCGAGGATTTAAGAGATACTATTTTTCAGATCATACTTTTCACAAGATGGTGATATCATCTTTCTGGAAACAATATTTGAGGGGCAAGCAGGCCAGAGTTAAACAAGGCAACAAATGGAAGGGTAACATCAACATTACACTATCGAAGTAGGAGACATATAAGATTGGGGACCATTGTAGAAGACCTTCGCTATGGAGATGTCACTTGAACTGAACTGAACTATTTTTCATAGTCTCTCATGAGCTCAGACCCGGATGCTTAAATTGTTAAAAGGCCAATTCGCATGAATTTCACGGAAAGCGAATAAAATTATTAGTTCATTGTAGCCTCACAAGAAAGTCGTGAAAGACTTAAAAAGGTTTTGTATGGGATTAGCAACCACAACACGTGAAACAAATTGCTACAGAAGCCCCAATCACACGATGAACGCTCACGTTGATTAGGTACAGACTTCCTGCAATGGATCGACGGCTTGTAAGGATCGACATATGGGCAGGAAGCACATTACCGCATTTGGCACACCAGGTAGTTTAAGCTAGTATTCATTAGTCACATACTGAACCTTATAGAATATAAGGGATACTTAAATGTTGCACCATTGCAGTTTATCCTAACTTTTTCGTAGTTCTCTTGACCTGTCAGGCCATAAAATGCACATTTCTACATGATCATTATAATTTGCAACTCCAGAAACGAAATAGTCCAGATCTGTTACATCTCTAATAAAAAAATGAATTCTGGATTATATCTCTTGGTTTAAAATGGTGCTATTGGACGTACATACAGAAAACTTGCCTGCAAGGACAGAAATATTCATCAAATTCGAGATTATCGTCGCGAACGATCGGCCTCACTTACTTCACACACGTGTTTCAGTGAATGATCCCATATTCCTCTATCATCTCATAATTAGCAGAGCTTTGTAAGAAGTTCATATTTTCATACACTAAATCACTCAATAATTGACAGAACTGGAATGCTACTTTTTACATGGCTCAGATGTTTGTTGTCTGCCCTGCTGAAGTGACCTCTGAGCCGACCAAATACAACAACCGGGACGTTCATTTGATCATCTCGCTTGGTCCACTGCCAACATCAACCTTGTCTTCATGTTTGCACAAGATGTTTTCTTGCCTTATTTTTGTAAGAATCGTGATTCCAATTTGCTTTCACAAATCGCAAGAAGAGCTGCGATGAATCTGTTTGCTTCTTTCAAATCAGCAGGAACAGCTGTCATAATTCCTGCTTTTCGCCTTACTCGAAGTGTTGTTGTTTCGAATGCCCACAATGAGTAGGTTACTCTCATGTGCGCCCTGAAAAGGGCGTTAAGTGACGGGTTGCAGTAGCTTTCCTCACATCCCGATGAAGGTGGACCAGGATCCTCCTGGCTGTTGTTCAATGCTTGGCTTCATCTGCGTGTCGCTCACTACTACGGAAATCAAATCGAACCTCACTTTGTTAGCTAACATCCCGTTTCCAGGATGACCAGCGAGGAGGTCAGGTGAGGGTCTTGGTCAGTTTATTTCTCTTGCACTGGCCAACATTCTCTGATCAGTGTGTTTTGCCTGACCAGACGTTAGTCTGATCGTCCCTACTGGAAGTGTATGTGCTTTGTTTATCTCTCCATCGTCATCACACAGTGTTAAGTGACGTGACTCTAAGCCTCATCATTCATCTGAGCGTTTCTGAGGTTATATGTTTCCTAACCCAGTTTGTCCTGCCATCTCAGAACATTTCCATGTCTTCCGAAACTTGTTCTTTGTCTTTCTTCCTAATCTTCTTTTACCCTTGATATTTCTGATTGCAACAACGATTACTATGCTTTTCATCATCAATATGTATCAAATAAATATTGTCTCTCTTGTCAGTTGACATAGATCTTGTTTTCTTGAAATATATCTCCACTAATTTTTCTAAGTTGTCCACGGTAGAGGGAGAAAACCTCTCAAGTAGAACATTTATGTTGCTGCCATTCTCTTTTCTGTTTGTATGTTTATTTTTCACGACTCCCATACATACGTCAATAGTGTTTCTGCAACACTCTGTGTCTCACACTCATCGCCTCGAACTCACCATTTCTATATGCTTACTCAAGCTAATGATATTATGTACTTTATTTCTATCTACTATAGTCCAATGTGATGGTTCCAAGCATTCTGAACTGTATGCTTTCTTTCGTTCTTTCTTTCTTTTTTCTTTCTTCTGTTGTCTTTCCTTCAAGAAACGCAGAAGGGTATGAATACTGATAGAAGGTTGCTAACTAATACACTTATATACTTATACATACATCCCCACGCACATATATAACATACATAAATATATATATATATATATATATATATATATATATATATATATATATTAATATAAATATAAATATATATATATATATATATATATATATATATATACACACGCATATATTTATGTGTGTGTGTGTATGAGTTTGCCTGTGTATGTGTTAAAGTGTGAGAATGCATTGCATGTTTGATGTTTCGGCGCGTTACCTTTCCTTTCTTTTTATCGCGTGTCAAAACGAAAAAAGAAGATGCACCCGACAGCAAAGTGGTCAGGAACGATGCGGTGCGCTGCAATTTGCCGATCGAGCTACACAAGTGGTTCCTTCAGGTATGCCAACGAAGTGAACCAGTCAACCTCCTTTAAAAGATCAAGACGAAACATAACACAATATAACTTTGTATTCCTTGCCGCAAAAAAACACCATGGTACGGTAGTATTGAAACTCTGACCTGGCAGTCAGCGACGGTTAACACTTTCTTGTGTTACTGCGTACAGCTACATTAGTTCAAGACACATTACATGTAGAAACACGTGTGCCAGGTTGGATATTCCCCGCTAAGAGGACACATTCCGAGTTCTGTTTTCTTCACACTTTTGCAATGTCGCACCTGTAGGAGGAAATAGATACACTACTCGGTGCGTTCTAATGTGCAGCAAGGAGCTGTTCGTCGCATCATGTTAGCAGAATCTGTATTTAACCAACGGCTTATGTTGTAGAAAGTTATGCTCTTGTACTACATGGCATATGCTCATGATGATAGTCAGCCTTGCTATAACTGTTGTACAACATCACACCCTCTCATGACGTTTGTTTGCATTAATACATCTCTTGTATCACATTTCTCTCCTTAAGTTTTTTGGTGTTAATACATCTCTTATATAACATTACATCTCTTCTACTTTGTTAGCTTTAGTACATCTTATCTTTAGTACAACATTACATATCCAGTTTGTTAACGTCAGTACATCTCCTATACTACATTACATATACAGTGTGTTAAATTTAGTGCATCTCTTGTCCCACATTACATCTCTTTTAGTATGTTAAGTTTAGTGCATCTTTTATCCCATATTATATCTCTTCTAGTATGTTAACTTTAGTGCATCTCTTGTCCCACATTACATCTCTTATAGTGCGTTAACTTCAGCACATCTATTGTATAACATTACATCTCTTCTAGTATGTTAACTTTAGTACATCTCTTGTACCACTCTACGTCTTCTTATCGATGTTAGTCTTAATGCAATTCTCCTACTACGTTACACCTCACGATTTCAGTTATCCTGTATGCACTTCTTTCATTAAATTGTATCATATCAGATTCCCTAGCTGTGATACGTTTCTCACACTACTTTAGTCTGATGTTGTTTTCTCACATCTGTTATAGTTCTGTTCAAGTGCCTTCTCCATATCGACATTCGACTACAATGGATCTTCAACGGCCTGTGGTTTTTTGCCGAAATGGTGCAATCAACAAGTAGTTCACTTTTCATCATGCTGATCTGATGTTGTCCTCGCACATATAGCTTTGCTTACCCCAGTCACGTTCACACTTCACCTTTCCTCAAGTATTCATTTCAGCAACGTGTTATACATCTTCATGTAACCAGCGTCAATTAATCGCCATATTCTGATTTCGTACGTCGTTCTCTTTGTACCACTAAATTGTCAAAGAATTCCTCATTTGTTTTCTTTTTTTTTCGACGAGAAAGATGGGACAAGAGAAAGTAAAAATGTTTAGTCTGGACATGTGTAAATAAATGGTTATAATCTGGGGCAAGCGTAAATAAATGTTGTTAATCAATGCATATTGTGCGAATCTCTGAGGGAATATTGTTCTAAATATAGAAGGGTTGTAGGGTTATTTAGTGTGTTTGTTTATCCCAGAAAAGGAAGATGGCTCCAGCTTCTTTCGCGACACGATTAGCACAAGCATAAACAGAGTTTAATGGTTATTAGACCTGCATCTGGGAACTGATAACACTAGCGCACACACTCTCAGACTTCGTTGCTCGTAGGATAAAGTCTTTAACACTTCATCCCTGAAGGCAGTTTAACTATATGACTCCAGTTACATTTCAGATAGCTAGGACACGCTGGAATATGTTTGCTTTTATTCTTGTTGACGATGAAACTTGTATGCAGGAATGTTAATTTCTATTGTTGAAGACAACTTGGCCATGTTCATATTGCCTTTATGTTCATCGCTTTGAAATGTCTATTATTTTTTATTGATGGAACATCTTTGCATTCCACATAAACCATAATTTAATGTCTGCCTATTGTGAACACATTTTGAACCAGCAACAAATGTATATTCTTAGATTGGATGCGAAATGTGAAAACCACACATTTTTTGGCAAATGCTTGGGACAGGTAGTCGTTAAACAGATAAACTACTCAGAAATTATTGGATGGAAGGTTATATTGTTATTATTAAACTCCCTAACTGCTTTGTTCGATAGTCATGGGTAGATTGTGAATAAATGTTACAATATTTCTTTAAGGGGTGTGTTATTCTTTAAATGTATATTAATGTCAATCAGTATTGCTTGTAGAAATAAAAATGAATACGGTCATGTAACTAATTACCTCATATACTTGAACGTGATATTTCGTTCTGCCACAGCGATTTACTGGCGAGGTAACAATAGCACCAGTTTACCTCAATGAATGATGTAACATGTGATCAAAGAGAGTTGTGTATGAGACTTGCGACTTCATCATGTCAAATAAATTATTACAGAAAGCACCACTAATATAGAAGGTACATTTCTTTGTTGCAGTTTTTCTAATGGAAACCAACTGTAGTGGAGACTCTATATGCCAGCTAGAGCGAAAAAGTTGACAAGAAGAAAGTCATATTTCTTCCCTTGACATATATACTATATTTATGAAGGTTTATATATTTGTATGTCTGAAGTCACCATAGCTCAAGAACGGAAAAGCATATTTTCAAATAACTTGTATGGCCCATTTCTAGATCAGCGGAATTAATGTTAAATCGCAATGTTGTTCCCTATACGAGTTATGAACATATGATCAATTCACTACATACGTGCAATTTAATGTTTTAGCCTAACAAGGGACACGACCAAGTAAATTCCAAAAATACGCGTTATCTACTAAAACAATTTAAATATTGTTAAATAGTTGCACGAAGAATATTTTTCACCGGCAAATGGTAACAGGATGAACTGGCACCATGAACTGAAACCCTACCCGATTTTGACAACAGAGAAATTCACAATTGTAAATTGGAATCTATTTATTGTATTTATGGCTTCATTTGTATTTATTACCGAACTGTGTGTGTTTTAAAACATTGTTGTTTTCCGGGCGAAGTCGGGTATTAAAGTCGAGTACTTGTGCCATATATTGAAGAAATAGCGTCGTTTTAGAGGGAAAAAAGGATAGGGCCACTGAAACAATTATGCATATCTCCACATGTACTAGAATGTTACCGAGACCGGAACGAGAATTAAGAATAATAACACTGTAACCCCCCAAGCAGGTTGTAAGAGGTGTCTAAAAAGAGTTGGTGGGGGAGCTGGCTATCCTGGCATTTAGAAATCTTAACCACCGAAAGGGTAATAGATGTGGCAGGTCAATAGTTGACTTGATGTGTATTAGTTTAAGACATATGCTCCACGTGGAGCTTTATAAGATTTAATTGATTGATTGATTTATTGATTTATGTCTTGAAAAAAGGGATTAAAAAAGTTTATCTATAAATGCAAAGTCACAGATATATTGTAGAACATACTTCCAACTGGACAGCAAAATGCAATTGGAATCCCTTGCTCCTACTGGAGTGAAAATACACATGTACACGGTGTAACCATTTATAGGCCTGGTGTACACGACGCAAATACATATTAGGTTGTATACAGACTCTGCAGGGTCTTCTAAACCAGCATAAAGACGTTAAGTTAAGTATGATGACCATGACTGCGGTACGCGTTGCAGCGAAACACTAGCGCCGTATGGTGTAGATGCAATGCATACATGCCACAGCCAACAATTAGGACCATATGTTACTTGGTGTACCCGACACAGCGAACCGCTAGCCATGTATTTTGTACAAACCTTGCGTCCGCAATACAACCAAACGTCAGTGCGTATGTTGCATAAGCCTGGTGTACACGACACAGCGAATCGCTAGGCTTGTTTTCTGTACATGCCTTGATTCCACCATACAGCCAAACATCAGTACGTATGTTCCATATGCCTAGTGTACACGACACAACGAATCGCTGGGCCGGTTTTTTTGTACAAGCCTTGAGTCCCCCATACAGCCAAACATCAGAGGCGTATGTTGTATTAGTCTGGGAGTCCACCCCACAGCCAAACATCAGAGGCGTATGTTGTATAGGTCTGGGAGTCCACCATACAGCCAAACATCAGAGGCGTATGTTGTATTAGTCTGGGAGTCCACCCCACAGCCAAACATCAGAGGCGTATGTTGTATAGGTCTGGGAGTCCACCATACAGCAAAACATCAGAGGTGTATGTTGTATAGGCCTTGAGTCAACCACACAGCCAAACATCAGAGGCGTATGTTGTAGAGGCCTGGGAGTCCACCAAACAGCGAAACATCAGAGGCGTATGTTCTATAGGCCTGGGAATCCACCACGCAGCCAAACACCAGAGGCGTATGTTACATAGGCCTGGTGTACACGACACAGGTTCGTCGTAAAAAGGCCAGGGTGAACTTACTTACTTGTCCATCCATCTGTACCGTTAGGCAGTTAGGAGCTTATATTGCCGTTCATCGAACAAGTTTGTTGTGTTGATTGTTGTAAACCCGTATTGTTGAACAATGGCTTTTATGCAGTCTATATATCTGTCACTCAAGTCTTCTTGTTACAATGTAGCCAGATCTTGTGTTGTAAGCGCGCAGTTGTAGTTGATATGGCTGAATCTCACGGGATAACATAATCATCTGGTTTTATTTCTCGACACTTATTCAGTGCGAAGAGTTAGTTCCCACATATTTATAATGTCACCTCTTCAAATGCCATCTCTCCTGGTGACATCACTGACTTTTGTTAGGTACTTCATTTCACACGTCGTAATTTTCCTCTCCTGTGCCATTATAAGGACTGATTTAACAATGGCCGCACACATTTAGTATATATATCATGTTAATCAGTTGATGTTTTGTTTCCATGCTGATGTTTCCTTGTTTAAGTAGTAGTCACAGCAGCGGCTTTCTGACATTCAGTTTCGATTTCTTTATCAAGTCTCATCTTGAGTTAAAATACTTCCCTTGTATTTGAACTCTTTGGCCTTTTTTAGCTGGACATTGCTACCACATTTGTTTAGTGGACCCGGCAGACATCAATGTTTCAATCCTAGATGAATTAATCTTTGTCTTGTATATCTTTCACAACCATTGACATGTATATTCATATGATTTTGAAGTACTTCTTCGTCTTTATATAATAAGCTCTGTTCGCAAGAATCCAGTATTTCGTGTATTGAGTTTGTCGATTCCCGTGTTCATTCACACTGTCAGGGATGCAATTATGTTTGATTCGGCTGTTATCTTCTTCATGTAAATGCTGAACAGAAATGGTTAAATTGCACATTTCTGTCGCACTCCTGTGGTTATTTCAGATATTTTTGTGATCCAGAGTGTATCCTATCTATTCTGTCAAAAGCTTTCTCCTAGCCTATAAATGTTATGTTTAAATGCGTGTAATATTATAATTTTCTTTTTCACAATTGTTTTAAGATAAATATGGCATGAGTTTATCCCATTCCCTATATGATTCAAATTAGGCTTTGCTCAGCCGAGATTTAACAAGTAGTTGTATCCTTTGTACAAGTATTTTCACATATAATTTTCATGTATAATTCTGTATCGATATACCTCTGCATCTACTCTACCCCATGTTATCTTGCTGTCCTTTTTCTTCCAGACTTGTGTAATTGTTCAATCGTTAATACTATTGTAAAAATACTCTCTAGTAACTTTGGTGATGTCATTCAAGAAACCAAAATTTGTTCTGTTGTTTACTTCCTATACATGGTGACTTATTTCTGGGGATATTTTTTATAACCCTTTCTCTTTCTAGATTCAATACATCTAGTTCGAAATGATCCATTTTCTTGTGTGATAAATATTGACTGCTTTGGCAGAACATAAATCTATGAGGAGATTTCTACATATAGATGTTCTCCTTCCTTACTTAACGATTATTCCTGAGTTATTTTTACACTTGTTTTGAAATTGTGTCCTGCTGTTTGATAATTCATGTAATCTTATTGTGTCTTGGATGTAACCCTCATTTCGTTGAGCTTCATTTTAGTCTGTACTGGTTCTTTAACTTCACCATTCCACGATGTGCTTTACATTCTTTCTTTGCCTTGTCTTAAGTATGTTGTTTCTCTGTTCTTCTTTAGTTTATCAGTCATGTAGGATTTTGTCTCTAGTTGATTTTTTTAGTGCCTCAATAATCTTTGTCATATCGTTAAACATTTATGTTCTAAAAACACCCGCTTCTAAATTGTACCGATTGTTGGTTTCTCTCTTTACTCACTTGTCCTCTGCTTCTGTGATGTTTACGTCATTATTAATTCCTAAAACCGATGCTATTTATATAAATTAGTAATGTTGAATATGGGTTGTTCCACGTGTAGAGTGTTTTGATCTGCCTTTTTCCATGTTGGAAAATAGTATTTTTGTCATTTTTAAACCAGGCTCATTACATAAATTTATAAGCTTTTTATCACAGTTGTTCCGCTATAATAAGATGCCAATGAATCTTCCTAAGCAAAATTCATGCGGCGTCCTTTTCTTCCGTCCTCGGTAAATAAAATCACCCATTACGGTCAGATACGATTCCTTCTCATTGGCCCTATTGATAACACTTTCACAGAAAGCTCTTATCTACCTCGTTGCTGGTGCTGTCACATGGAGGTTAAACCTGGATTATTGCTGTTGGTTTTCCTTTTCAACCGTTCTAGGCGTAGTTTTTCATTGATGTGTTCTGACTCTAAAATGAATTTTGCTTTCCCTGGATGCATATGAGAGCCTGTACCCTGTTTGACTCATTCATTCGTGTCTACACCGCTTTAGTACATAGTTCGTAAGGGTCTCCTTGATGTTCTTTCCCTTTCATCTACTAAAATGTATTTTGTCTGTTTTTATTTCTTCAAACCTATCAGCTCGGGCTCCCTTTCATCAAGTCTATTAATATTTAACGCTGTCACTATACTTAGTTGCGTGCCTATAACGTAGTTTTTTTATCGTTTCCAGTTCGTTTTCCGTTGAGATAAGTCAGTTTAAGATCCTTTAATGGTTTCGTATCAATAGTATACTGCTTGTTGGCATGCTATGCCATTCACAACAATGGCATTTCACCGCTCCCCATCAATAGTATGAGGTTAATTTGTTAGTTCACTCTGTCTCCACCTCATACGACGGGAACGTGGGTTTGGACTCTAGAAGGCTAACCTTGGCTACACGACCTAATCAAACACTAGGGAAGTGTCAGGGAGACATGGGCTACACGACACAACACCAGGGCGCTATCAGCGTGACATGGGCTAAACGATACTAACACTAGGGCAGTGTCAGCGAGACATGGGATACACGACACAACACCAGGGCGCTATCAGCGTGACATGGGCTAAACGACCTAATCAAACACTAGGGTATTGTCAACGAGACATAGGCTACCCGATACTAACACTAGGGTAGTGTCAGGGAGACATGGGATACACGACACAACACCAGGGCGCTATCAGCGTGACATGGGCTAAACGACCTAATCAAACACTAGGGCAGTGTCAGCGAGACATGGGATACACGACACAACACCAGGGCGCTATCAGCGTGACATGGTCTAAACGACCTAATCAAACACTAGGGCAGTGTCAGCGAGACATGGGATACACGACACAACACCAGGGCGCTATCAGCGTGACATGGGCTAAACGACCTAATCAAACACTAGGGTATTGTCAACGAGACATAGGCTACCCGATACTAACACTAGGGTAGTGTCAGGGAGACATGGGATACACGACACAACACCAGGGCGCTATCAGCGTGACATGGGCTAAACGACCTAATCAAACACTAGGGCAGTGTCAGCGAGACATGGGATACACGACACAACACCAGGGCGCTATCAGCGTGACATGGGCTAAACGACCTAATCAAACACTAGGGTATTGTCAACGAGACATAGGCTACCCGATACTAACACTAGGGTAGTGTCAGGTAGACATGGGTTACACGACACAAACACCAGGGCAGTATCAGCGTGACATGGGCTAAACGACCTAATCAAACACTAGGGCATTGTCAACGAGACATAGGCTACACGATACTAACACTAGGGAAGTGTCAGGGAGACATGGGTTACACGACACAAACATCAGGGCAGTATCAGCGTGACATGGGCTACACGACATAATCAAACACTAGGGCAGTGTCAGCGAGACATGGGCTACACGACACAAACACTAGGGTAGATTCAGGGAGACATGGGCCACACGACACAAATACTAGGGCAGTATCAGCGTGACATGGGCTACACGACATAATCAAACACTAGGGCAGTGTCAGCGAGACATGGGCTACACGACATAATCAAACACTAGGGCAGTGTCAGCGAGACATGGGCTACACGACATAATCAAACACTAGGGCAGTGTCAGCGAGACATGGGCTAATGACACAAACACTAGGGCAGTGTCAAAGAAACATAGGCTAATCACACAAACACTAGGGCAGTGTCAAAGAAACATAGGCAAATGACACAAACACTAGGGCAGTGTCAAAAAAACATAAGCTGATGACACAGACACTACGGCAGTGATCGCGAGACATGGTCTAACACTCTTTCCATTCTCCGGTAGCCCCACATTTCAAAAACGCTTCCAATCTTGTTTCATCTTTCTCCGCTAGAGTCTACGTTTCAGCCCATACAGTACAATTAACCATATATGAGAAGCTATTATTCTTTTCCTCCGTTCTGTTCTGATATTCTTTGAGGTTAACAATTTCTGTTTCTGATATTCTTTGAGGTTAACAATTTCTTGTTAATTAATGTAATCTTTTCATTACATTTCTGTTTAAAGGTTATGACAGTAAATTATCTTACAAAGACAAGTCCTGTTCACAAAGTCTTCCCAATCGCCTGAATTCTAAAAATCAGTTACTGTGTATTGCAGCTTCTTTAGAAATGAGTTTAGATGAGCCTCAGATTCCCGAATTTATCAGTCTGGATTTCATGACAAATTACAAATAGGAAGTCTTCCAAATGTCTTCTCTTTATTCACAATTGAGCCGTGTACTTTACTACATCCCGGAGATTGCGTCTATTAATATTGGGAGAAACGGGATTTCTGGCTCGTACAAAACATGAAATCGCGACACTTCTGCCATGTGTATTTTCTTAAAACGACTCAAATATAGCAACATCATTTAAATAAATCTTAGCTTGGTAAACGACTGTGTCTAGGATTTGAACGTAATGTTTGCAATTTCAGATTTCAGTCTGAAAATAAAAAAAGCATGCTCTAAAGAATCTTGAGATCTGCATTTCCCACCCTGTCTCCCTGACCTTTGAGCGCCAATCATCTACACCTAGTAAAAGAACAAGCAGAAAAAGAAAAGAGAAGGTAGAAAGAGTGTATAGACATATCTTTGGTATAAAGTGGTCCTAATAAAATAAGTTTTTGATATATAATAGTAGCAGTCGTACTTAGACAAAAAGATTTACAATAAGACTTGTCTTTGATATCAAGATAGCAGATTTACACTTTTCTTTGACATAGAGAGAAAAGATTTACACTTGTTTTTGTTATACAAAGTAAGACAGTTACACTTGTCTTTGATATAAAGAGAGCACATTTACACCTGTCTTTATTATACAAAGTGACAGGCACACTACTGTCTCCGATTTAAAAGAGCACATTTATACTTGTCTTTGATTTACAAAAGGTATATCAATATACTTCTCTTTGATATAAAAAGAGCACAGTTACACTTGGTTTTGATATAAACAGAGTAAACTTACACTTGTCTTTATTATACGAAGTAACAGTATTTGTGTCATTGAAATATTTAAGTTGCAAGATTACTTGTCTTTGATATACATAAGTTACAAGCATACTTGTCTTTGCATACATAAGTAACACATTTACTTTCTTTGATATAAAGATATTACAGGCGTACTTGCCTTTGATATGCAGAAGCTACAGACAGCCTTGTTATTATACGAAGTAGCAGACAGACTTGTTGACATGCATACGTTACAGACATATTTGTTTTGGATATACGAGGAGGATTCAAATAAAAAGCATAAAAGTGGGATACAAATGAGAAAACAATGCCTTTGTATTGTAACTTTTTAATATGGTTGCTAAGGATATCAAGAGTATCCTGCACGTGCATCACGGTGCAGACGAACAACACGACGTCATAATTGCAATAAAAGGAATGGCCGCCCCACTATTGACATGTACCAATCAGTAGCAGCGTTTTGTTATCCGTTTTTTTGTGCAGCCAAACGGTAGAACTTATATACGTCGACGAATAAAAGTTCAGAAAGTTTGTTTCACTCAAGCAAGTATATGAGGGGAGTAGGATGCTCCAAAACGGCATGAGTTCTGTGAAAAACTGTTTACGACCGAGTCAGGCACATCGAGTAGTGACTCCATCGAGTAGTGACCCTAGAGTCGATTTCAGCTGTTGACCACCTCGTAAAGAAAAATTGTTGATTGACTGTGAATGATGTTGCCTCACATCTGGACATCGGACAAGGTTCAACACACCACATCATCCATGATGTGATACAGTACCATAAAGTGTCTGCAACGTGAATGCCACAGCAGCTTACTCCAGAATTGAAACAACAATGTGTGGAAGACTTGTCAGAAACGTTTGTGGCGCTTTGAAGCAGAAGGTGATGGTTTTCTTGCAAGAATTGTTAGAGGAAATGAAAACTGGGTTCACTACCACGAGCTTGAAACGAAGAGAGCGATCAATGAATGGCGCCACCACTCTTCGTCGACACCGAAGATGTTTCGCCCACAGTAATCTGCAGGATAGGCGTTGCTCTTTTTGGGGGGATGACATAGGCTTTATTTGAGAGCACTACATGACCAGGAGGAACACTGTCACCAGTGCCATATATACAGATCTTCTCATAAATCAAATTCGATCCCGCAATCAAATCCATACGACGTGTACGTTTGAGTAAATGTGTCCTCTTGCAACATGTCAATGCTCGACCCCATACTGCCCATGTAGTGGCTTCAACCATCGCGAACCTCTACTGTCAGAGTCTACCACATCCGCAGTACTCATCATACCTATCCCAAAGGGATTTCCACGTCTTTGGACGACTAAAAGAGGCATTGAGAGGAAAAATGAAGAGGTCGGATGAAGAGGTCTAGCAGGTGGTGAATGAGTGGTCACACAGGCGACCAAGATAATTTTTTCTACAGGAAGCCATGTGCTTTGTAGGCGCTATAGGACTTGTAACGAACGCAATTGTGAATACATCGTAAAATGATACAGTTGTGTTTCACGTGTTTGAGAATAAATTTACAAAATAAATATGCATGCGATTTTAATTTGAAGTCCCCTCGTACACAAGTTATAGAAAGACTCGTTGTTAGTAAAAGGAAGTCTGAGCCGAACCATTCTCTTGCGTTAGAAAGCTGTATGACATCAAGTCTCCATTTAGCTTTAAATTATTGGATGCCATACCCATGTACAACGCTCTTCAGTTACAGCTAACACGTTCATATTATGGCTAGTGATTATTTTCAGTAGTCTCCATGTAAAGGCCATAGAAAGCACAACGGTGCTCGATGCTATGAGACACATTCAATAAGGAAACCTTTTGTTTGGAGCTTTTAATGCGTTTTTCACTACGGTACTGATGTCGTACAAATACTCCGACTATTACCATGTTTTTGTTGTATCAGTGACTTGCAACTTTCGTACACTTAAACCCATTAGTAATGCGATCTCTGCGTAACTAACGCTATTTAGTACTGGTCTGCTGAACGTAATGTCGATTTGACTTGAACACAAGGCATCCGTTCTATTGCTTATTACTCCCAGTCAGGTCTCGACTGGAAGCGGTCGTTATATAAAACGGGGCTGCCCTTCAACGTCCAAGTGGACAGTAGCGGTAATTCCTGGCAGTGTAGTTAAGAATGAGGCAATTTATTTCCTTGGCAAAGTCTTGTCTCTGATGTTTCCTCATTTCCCCATCGCACATATGAAGGCGCAGTAGCTCAAATGAGCTTGTGTACTTTCTGATTGGAAAAGTAACTCAGAAAACAAGACACTAAATATAGTGTAATTCAAATTACATATATCGTATGTCAAAATCTTTTGTGTATGAAATATATGTCTCGTTATGTGTTTCATGCGGTTGTGTAATGCGGATTACAAAAATATTAATAAAAATTATCATTGAAATTCATAGACATAAAATTTTTACATAAAACTGCTAAAATGAGACTACGAAAAGATAAAGGAAGAGGTCAGCCTTTACAAGAAGCCAATTAGGTACATCTGACGTAAGAGATCCGCTGTTTACTCAGGTGAAAGCTTAAACACATTATAACAATAACAAAACAACACAACAAAACAACTAAAAATAGCAACGAAATCCTGACAAGCTGATGGGGAGATAAGACTGAACGACACAAAGAGAAACTACTCTATACTTTGACAGCATGAAATAAAAACAAAACGATAAATAACATAATTGATAAAGATGATTTTAAATAGAAGGTTTGAAGAAACTTTGTTGCCGGTGTCAGATGACACATAGATAGAAGAAGGTTTAAAGAAACAATGAATTATATGTCAGTCGATTGATCAATCTCGTTCTGGATCCAATACGCTTTCATTAGAGTATCTGATTAGCATAATGGTAGAGTACTCTACATGCATGGCCAAATGTACAAGGTTCAACTACCGTTGTCCACATTCTCTATTCAACTCATCTGCATACTTATACCTGGTTAGGAAAGAACAGACAACGAGAAAGAGAACTGGCCACATCAACCTCATAAACAAGTTATGGTCTCGAACAATGAAGATTAACAGTTGTTGGATTCCACAAATCCTCCCCTGATGGTACGAACACAATACACGAAATATTTCAACATGAAATCTAACCATAACAGGTGATTGTGAAGCAGATGAAGTAGGTGTGTTTCTGAAGTTCTTATATCAGCAGTTAAAGTTCTGACAAACAAGTGAAGAACCAAACGGTTCCAGCGTACAATAGCTTCAAGTAAAGATGTAAAACAAACAGACCTATATACTATGACTAGACATAAAGCTATTTATAGAGATGAGAAAGATGTACATGCTGAGACCAGGCAGAAACTGGCTAAATATCCAAACTAGTCAAGCTTGAAGCGAATGTTTCTTTTCCAACAAGAACGCACTTCACTAATCTATGATGTTCTTCGCGTGAATAAGCATTTGAATAGGACAAGGAAATCAATTGCGGGGATGTGATGTTGTTCTCGAGGAGAATTCTAAGTATATCTTGTACATGTAAGCATTTCCGAACAGAGATATACGAAGAAAACAATATTAGAAGAATATACCAAGACATTTTTAAGAAGACAAGCTTCGCAGTATTCATAGAAATTGCGAACTTGGGAATGCTTCGTTAGAACAGGAAATGATCGAGGAAGAATGACAAGAAGGCAACAGAAACATGAAAGCGCATGTGATTGCATAACAAGTTGCCTAGAAAAAAAGCCGAGTATTTGAAGTAATTGCATATTTATGTAAAGGCTGCTGTCTGAGAATGTCTTGTCAGTAACAGTTCAGTAGCGGTGCCATGATGAACCCACAACTGATTTCATTTCGTGCCCAGGATTCACCCACATGCGTTACAGCGCCGAGAAACAGTGTCTGCTCAAGATGATCAACTGACGGGACTGCTGATAGTTGCTCATGAATACTATCACTAGATCCTATAGTCATGGTTCTTCTGAAAGAGATCAGTCTCATTATTATTCTGGTAGAGGCGGTGGAGGTGGAGGAGTTGATGAATGTCTTATTTCATTAGAAAGGATGAGAAATATCTGTGTGTGTGTGTGCGTCTGTGTGTCTCTATGTAGGTCTATGTGTGTGTGTATGTGTATGTGTGTGTGTGTGTGTGTGCCTGCGTGAGTGTATGTATGTATGTATGTTGCACTTCTGGTCAAGCGCTTCACCAGCCGCTGATCAGATTTCCTCCTAAATTTTGTGTTATATCTGTAATTTCCAGAAATGATACTAAATTGCCGTTCATTTCTCTTTGGATTACAATACATCTAGTGATCTGTGAAGGTATTAAAATAACAATAAGCAAAGCCCATTCTCTGTAGTTACCAGAGTTCGTGAAAGGTAGAATTTAAGGCCGCCTAAATACCCACCATTATCAAAGCAAGCCAGGGTCATAGGTCAGAAAACCGTATCTATGTCCCACAACACAAAATTAACTGTGAAACTGAGAGACCCCGCCGACCGCTGGCATGTTCCACGGAACAGACATATGTCTACAAGCGTGCGCTACGGAAATAGTAATTAAATATTCCACAACTTTCCTTCTGAATTTCAATTTGAATCCTTCTATATCAACACAGACAAGCAACTACCTAAATAAACTACGTGAATATAACATTCTCAGAAACAAATCATTTATAACAATCACAGGATCAAACAGAACAAAGAAACAAAGCGGTACCAGATACGGACAAAAATGAATCACAGAGAAACCGGACGACAATAGCGACGTCAGTTCGGGAAAACAAGAACGATCGTGGACAAACAGTCCGAGACAACAACAACGATCATGGACAAACACAAAACGGCCGACCTTACCGTGCTTCAATGGGCACCTCTCGCAGGTCTAGCGAGCCACACAGAAGAAATTTGTCACCTCCACCAGGCCTAGCGAGCCGCACAGAGGAAATTGGTCACATCCCCCAAGTCTAGCGAGCCGCACAGAGGAAATCGGTCACCTCCCCCAAGTCTAGCGAGCCGCCAGAGGAAATCGGTCACCTCTCCCAGGTCTAGCAAGCCACACAGAGGAAATATGTCACCTCCACTAGGCCTAGCGAGCAGCACAGAGGAAATCTGTCACCTCCCCCAGGCCTAGCGAGCCACACAGAGAAAATATGTCATCTCCACTAGGCCTAGCGAGCCACATAGAGGAAATCGGTCACTTCCACCAGGCCTAGCGAGCCGCACAGAGGAAATCAGTCACATCCCCCAAGTCTAGCGAGCCGCACAGAGGAAATCGGTCACCTCCCCCAAGTCTAGCGAGCCGCACAGAGGAAATCGGTCACCTCTCCCAGGACTAGCGACCCGCACAGAGGAAATCGGTCACCTCTCCCAGGTCTAGCGAGCCACACAGAGGAAATATGTCACCTCCACCAGGCCTAGCGAGCAGCACAGAGGAAATCTGTCACCTCCCCCAGGCCTAGCGATCCACACAGAGAAAATCTATCATCTCCACCAGGCCTAGCGAGCCACACAGAGGAAATCGGTCACTTCCACCAGGCCTAGCGAGCCGCACAGAGGAAATCAGTCACCTCCCCCAGGCCTAGCGAGCCGCACAGAGGAAATCGGTCACCTCCCCAAGGTCTAGCGAGCCGCACAGAGGAAATCGGTCACCTCCACCAGGTCTAGCGAGCCGCACAGAGGAAATCTGTCACCTCCACCAGGCCTAGCGAGCCACGCAGAGGAAATCGGTCACCTCCGCTATGAATAGACAAGAAAAACGAATGAGTCAATTCGTAGACCACCCACGACACACGATGACACGTCGATAGCCCATGAACCAAATGAACAGACCTACGACCCGGACAGATAAGTACATCGGTCCACCCACAACCATACTTGCGAAAAACACGTTCTACTTACAAAGCTGATTCGGTTCACACAAACAAAACCATCGCATGCATAGTTTGAAAAATATGACATGACATCATTGGGCTATCTGAAACCCGTGCCCCCTGCGACTCGCATCATACTTGGTGCGAAAATGGTGACGAGATCCATATCGGTGCAGGAGAGGATCAATGCCACGTAGGTGGGGTTGGGTTCATTATCTCAAGTCGCCATGTAAAAAACGTAATTTCTGTGAAAATCATCTTCTCCCTACTTGCGACGTCGGAATTAAAAGTCCCTTTGACAGAAGAAACCACTCCCCATCATACAATGCTAAGCACCCCATAGCGGCTACGACGATAACGTCGTGGAGCTGTTCTATGGGAATCTCGAGCAAATATTACACCGCTCTGCCTACACGAAGGTCGTCCTAGTAGATCTGAATGCCTGTGCTGCCCCAGATGGGCAAAATAACCATTTATAGGCGGCTTCTCTGACAACCAGCTTAGCGACCGTTGCAATCCACTGGCTATCTTCGCCGAAATCCAGAACTTGTTTGTAGCAAATACATTCTTTAAGAAACCAGCTGGGAAAAGATGAACGTGGCACTCCCCAGTTTGGAGAACAAAAGCAGAAAACGATTATGACATGTGTGACGACCTCCAATTAGTCACCAATGTGGAGGTACTACATCGCTAAAGCGTGATCAGCGACCACAGACCACTCGGGATCTCATTAAACTAAGCTGCACTCGTCACTAGCAACGGTGCAGAGCTATAACACAAGTAAATAGCACCAAGCTAGCAGATCAAATCTCAAGACAGAAGTGGCCGATCTCTGTTCTCCAACAGGTCTTTTTGGTCAACTGGTGAATAGGGGACGGCGTGGCCTAGGGGTTAAGTAGATCGGCTCACAATCCGAAGGTGCTGGGTTCGATCCCCATCACAGCACCGGCTGTTATCCCAGGGAAGCAAACACTTACAAAATGCAGGAGGAAGCAGATCCTTACATAAAATGCATGCTGAAGTCGGATACACTGGGCCGACAGACGCAAAATAAAAACCACAGTGCAACGCACACCGCCTTGGGGATTAGAGAAATAAGGCGAACGCAAAAAAACAAAACACAAAAAAAAACAAAAAAACTGGTGACTAGAATAAAGGAATGCGTCGCTGCTGCGACAATTCCTACTAAAAGATTCTGCCGGATTGGAGAAGAAACTAGACGTTTACTCGAGATGAGGAGACGATTTAAAGTCAATGACACACTCAACAAGATCGCGATATGCGAACTGAATAAAAGAATAGATCATCTGCTCAAAGCTGACTACGAGCAGCATCAAACACGACGATTGGTTAAGGCAGCTGAAAACAGGCACAGTATAGTAAGATGTCGTAAGAGAATGGTGCAGAAAAAAACCGTTCTTCAAACATTGAAATTGGCCGACAACACCATCTTAACAGACAGATGGGCGATAGCGACAGCGTGCAAAAAATATTATACTAACCTTTTCTTGTTCAAGGAAATGGTCCAAAAGGTATTGGCGACAACCGATTTCGAACCTGTTCAATTGATTGAACCGGATCTAGTCATCTATGCGATCCAACAGGGACAGTCAGGCACAGCCCCGGGAGTAGACAGAACTACTATAGACATCCTTAAGGAGAGAGGAGAAATTCTAGCAATACAGTTATCTAAGTTACTTAAAACGTGCTTTACAGAAGAGCGAATACTAGATCAATGGAACACCTCAAAAACTATACTCATCCACAAAAAGGGCGACAGCAAACTCCTGGAGAACTACCGCCCTATCTATTTACTACCGATGATGTACAAACTATTCTCCAAAGTTCTTATCAACAGGATCGGCCAACAACTGGCTCACCAACAACCAGTGAGCCAGAAGTGGGTTCTCCAATACTGACCACCTACACACAATCGACCAGCTGCTGTAGAGAGCATGTGCACTACGCCTGCCTATATGTCTAGTAATTATACACTATAAAAAAGCCTTCAACAGTGTTGAGATCAATGTCGTGATAAATGCCCTTAGAAACTAGAGCGTAGCCGAAAATTACACGGGGATGATCGAAGAAACAAATGTAGGCAGCAGTACGGACATTACTCTGTACCACTGTCCAATAACTATTCCACTAGCAAGAGGAGTGCGGCAGGCCGACACAATTTCTCCAAAGCTTTTCACAGCAGCCCTTGAGGACATCTTACAACAGCTGAGTTGGGTCGATAAAGTAATAAATATAGATGGGGAAAGGCTCAGCCACCTACGCTTTGCGTATGACGTTGTACTCATCAGCCATACCACCGAAGAGGCACAACACTACCTGAAAGAACTGCGTGAGGTAGATTGAGGTGTTGGACTACAAATGAACAAAAAGAAATCTCAATATCTCCGAAACCCATTCTGCCGCAAATGCGAGACCAAGCTGGGAAATGCGCCGGTCAGAGATATCAACGCCTAAATGTACTTGGGGTAGGAAATAAATCTCACCCACACCCTAGACCGGGAGATGTCCAGATGAAGAGATGCAGCCTGGTCTAGCTTGAATACCATAAAGCCTATGCTCTTGCATCTGAAAGACACCATGGCAATGACACACCATTTCAATTCTGCGGTCATACCAGCCATGATCTGCGGATATGAAGTGTGGAATCTACGGTCATACCAGCCATGATCTGCGGATATGAAGTATGGAATCTACGGTCATACCAGCCATGATCTACGCATGTGAAGTGTGGAATCCACGGTCATACCAGCCATGACCTGAGGATATCTTCTTCTTCTTCTGCGTACGCAGTCAGACAGTAACCATTACTTTTTCGAAAAAAGCGGCGGTCATCCTGAGGCTCTCGCCACTGCCATAGAGCTTGTCTTGCAGTTCCACTGGTAAAGGCCACATCTGCTCTCTCTGATCCTCGTATGTCGGGCAGTTCTGCAGCAGATGTTCAGCGGTCATTTTACCAGTATCGCACGGGCATTCGTCGGTACACCCTATCTTCAATTTGTTGAATAGGTGGTACCTCAGTCTGTTGTGGCCAGTGCGAAGTCTGAAGAGAACGACCTGCTCTCTTCGGTTCAACTGGTAATAGGCATCGTTTTTGGTGTAACCAGTATGTTCGGTTTCCCATTTGGTCATGTATCTGGCTTTGATAAGCCGTTTTGACTCTTCGTACGTCATATTGGTATCTGTTTGTGGTAGTCTTGCACCTTCTTTTGCCAGTCTGTCTGCCTCCTCGTTGCCTTGGATGTTGCAGTGTGACGGAACCCACTGTACCACTACCCTTTTTGGTGCGGACTGCTGGCACAGTTTGCAGAGTGCTGCTCTTAAGTCATTAAGCTCAGTGTTTTTCTGGCTTTTTAGCGCTGTGACTACGGCGAGAGCATCTGTCAGCAGGACTATATGGCTCTCATTTTCACTGTGTGTCACCATTTCTTCCACTGCCGCCCTCAGTGCCTCTGCCTCCGCTCTGAAATTGCTTGTGTACTTACCAGTAGCGAATGACAGTGTTATTTTTCTGCCATTTGGTAGGTTCAGGAATGCTCCTACCCCTCCGTTCTGTGTAGTGTTTGTTACAGAACCGTCGGTGTATGCATGGGTCCAGTCCATGCTTGGGTAGCTTTTCTTTATGAAGCTTAGGGTAGTATCTCTCCTTTCTTTTTCAGTCTGGCAGTTTTTGTTTGCAATACCTGGTATATTTTCTACCACCTCTGGAAATATATCCTGCCTCCAGGTAGGTTTTCGTACAGTAGTGATGGGTTTTGGTGTTGTTAGTGCGTTTATGGGATCTTCGTGCATCTTTGCTTTGGCTATTTCTGCAAAGTTTCTCCGCTTTAGTTTCCCATTTCCCAAATTGTTTAGTCTCTGGTGCATTGGATGGTCAGTCAGTCTTCGGAGTTTCTCTGACTACAGCTGGGCTCTGCAGTCTCTTCTATCGGTCATGGATTGCAATTTTGTAATCTTTTCAAGTTCTACAATTGGCGTTGACTTCATGCCACCTGTTACAATTATCATGGCTTGGTTTTGAAATTTGTTAACTTTATCGAAGTTCGCCTTCGCTGCTGTTGTCAATGCCGCAATGCCATACTCAAGAACTGGTCTCACTCTTCCAGTGTACAGTTTCTTTAGTATGCCTTCGTCTGCTCCCCAGCTTGTGCCAGCAAGTTTCCTCATGATTGCCATTCTTTCTCTGGCTTTCCTTCGTTTTCTCTCAATCTGACTTTTCCATGTCATGCGCCGTTCAAATGTCACTCCCAGATAGGTTGGGTTGTCGTTTGGCTGCAGGATTTTGCCATTTAGACTTAATTTGGTACTTTGGGGTTTTAATGAAAGCGAGAATATTGTGCATGTGGTTTTCTCCTCGTTTATTTTGACCGACCTGAGGATATGAAGTGTGGAATCTACGATCATACCAGCCATGATCTGCGGATGTGAAGTGTGGAATCTACGGTCATACCAGCCGTGATCTGCTGATGTGAAGTGTGGAATCTACGCAGCTCGGATGCAGAGAAACTACGCATTACCCTGCGAGCGATGTAAAGATGAGAATATCGGTCTGCATACATGACATTGTTGACTATCTCGCATACGGCACACCTGTCGGACTGGAGTCGAGGAAATTGTATTGTATTGTGTGTGTGTATATATATATATATATATATATATATATATATATATATAAATATATATATATATATACATGAAAATAAGATTACAGTAGACGAGAGAGGCTTTCTTTACTTGAATGTATGACAATTGAAAGATATTTCGTCAACATAAAATGACATACTTTCAACTCGAGTGTAAAGTACGTCCTATTACCAAGCTCTATTCCATTGAGAACAACGATAACTACAACGAAATAGATTGATGCTATCATGGATGGATGCTTGCATCGAATCACGACAAAAATATGGTATGATAATATCACTAATATGGAACTGTGCGATAGAAACGGACAGATGTCAGCAGAAGTTGACGAAAGAAGACGGCGCTTGCGGTGCATGGGACAAACATTAAGGTAAACAGTTGACAGCCTTACAAGCTAGTCTCTGCTCTGGAATCCCGAAGGCAAAGTGGTAAAGGCAGACATAAACACTCCTGGAGAAAAGAGTCTGATAACCACGTAAAGCATCAGTGAACACATGGACAGAGCTGTACAGGAATGCACAAGGTTAAACTTTATATATATATCATAATCGTCTAACTTGTCCAGTCTGTAGGAAAGAAACTCTTTCCCTTGCCAAAACTTCAGCCTCTGCCACAGTCATACCCAGACATTCCTGGATATCTTTGTGCCATCGTTTTCTTAGTCTACCCATTCCTCTTACCTGGCACGATACCTTCTATCACTGTTCTCTCAAGACCACTGTGTCTCTTGTTGTGACCAATATTTACACTTTCTTATATATGTATGTATGTATATATATATGTGTGTATGTGTATATTGTGAGAGAGAGACATAGAGGGTGACAAGGGAGACAGAGAGAGAGAGAGAGAGAGAGAGAGACGTCAGATGGGGAGTGTGTGGGGGGAGGGGAAGGTAATAACGTTTTAGAAGACGGGGACGGCGTGGGCTTGTGGTTAAGCTGGAGTCGGATGCACTGGGCTGACAGGCGCAAAATAAAAACCACAGTGTAACGCATACCGCCTTGGGAATTAGAGAAATAAGTTGAACGCAAAAACAAAATTCAAAAAAAAAAAAAAATTCTAGAAGACAACGTGACAGAAGACTAGTTCCTTTTTTCTAAATCCTTGTGAATATAAATATATATCATTTTAAACATTACATGCAATCATATGTTTTAATATCAGTGCGTAGGGGCCGGGGAAGAGAAAATATATGTTTTGGAGAAAGATGAACAAACATAGCATAAGGTCGGAAAACAGGATAACGTGAAACATGACAATTATCACTGGATAGATAATCAACCTCTTCAACGCTATTTGGGAGGGCGAACAAAGGCAGAGAAGGGTATGTGTCATTTTGACTTGAGCAGCATAGAGATGGGTATGTGTCAGTTTGACTTGAGCAACGGCAGAGAAGGGTATGTGTCATTTTGACTTGAGCAGCGTAGAGACGGGTATGTGTCAGTTTGACTTGAGCAGAGACAGACAAGGGTATGTGTCAGCTTGATTTTAGCAGAGACAGAAGTGTATGTGTCAGTTTGATGTGAGCAACGATAAAGATATGATTGTGCCAGTTTGACGTGAGCAACGATAAAGATATGATTGTGCCGGGTTTGACGTGAGCAACGATGAAGATATGCTTATATCAGTTTGACGTGGACAACTATAAAGATATGATTTTGTCAGTTTGACGTGAGCATTGAAAAATATATGCTTATGTCAGTTTGATGTGAGCAACGATAAAGATATGCTTATATCAGTTTGACGCGAGCAACGATAAAGATATGCTTGTGTCAGTTTGACGTCAGTAACGATAAAGATATGCTTCTGTCAGTTTGACGTGAGCAACATTAGAGACATGCTTGTGTCAGTTTGATGTGAGCAACGATACATATATGCTTGTGTCAGTTTGACGTGAGCAGCGATACAGATATACTTGTGTCAGTTTGACGTGAGTAACGATAAAGATATGCTTATGTCCGATGGCAGAAGAATAAAGTGGACATGATGACAACAGTCAGCGATTGATACCTACTGTAAATACTTGCATAGCTGTAAGTGAATCCGAGCTGTCGAAAACCGTATTTTACCCCTAATTGCCGACCCTAGAAATAGGCTGCACCCTTGCAGCCTGTCTGTCTGAGAGAATAGGGATTAAAGTGGAAAAGCTAAACCGATTCCAAACATGCGACCTGCTGAAACCAGATGTGTTGATCCGTGAAACGCTGATATCGCAGCCACGTTGTAAACTACGAGAGAGCGTATCAAAACGTTATTTTAAGGACGAAATAGGATGTCGAAGTGTGGCGTGAGCAAAAACTGAAGTAATAAGGGAGTGAATTTGAGAGTTCACACACAATTAACAATCTATGTGGACAACAAGCTATGTGGACAATAATCTATGTGGACAACAATCTATGTGGACAACAACCTATGTGGACAACAACCTATGTGAACAACAATATATGTGGAGAACAACCTATGTGCACAACAACCTATGTGAACAACAACCTATGTTGACAACACTCTATGTGGGCAACAACCTATGTGGACAAAAACGTATGTGGATAGCAATCTATGTAGACATAAACCTATTTTACTAACAAATATTTGTTAAAGTTATTAAAGAGAACAGGAATGTGAATATTTAAACAAATAAAACATTCACGGATAAAGAGCGTAACTTGAGCAAGTATATACTCTGTCGGATTGGCGTGCACAAACAGTGATGCAGGAAAACCGACATGTACTAACGGGTTGGAGTGATACAGAAACAATGACATGTACTAGCGGGTTGGAGTGATACAGAAACAGCGACAGGTACTAACGGGTTGGAGATTCAAAATAGATTGGATAGTTCTTTTGAACAATGAGACATGAATTATAAACTATGATAGAGCTTGCATGTTAAACATTGGAGATTAATTAAATACCTCGATGTGGCGAGTACACAGTCTAGGGTACTTTCCTCCTCTGCCTTATAGTAACATAAATACTTGAGGTAATACTAGTATTTGTTTTTTATTCTAGCTAAACGGTATTACGTAATATAAATAAAGGGAGAGAATCACATGTTTTGTCATTTGCAAACATAAAAACGACACATACAATTATTTTCTTGTTATTTACGTTTAATATTCAGTGTTTTTGCAATTAATCGTACGGGAAACGTTACAGGAAAGCCTGATTAGGGGGATTCATTGCACCTGGCAAAGTAACGAGAGGAAAGAAAACTCGTATCCTGTAGATTGGAAAAGTCAAAACAGTCAAATGCCAGCGGAAAGTTGGAGATAGCTGTTGGTGAAAACATTTAGTAAATGATCATTTCTTGTGTTTTTCCTTTGCCGGAAACAGTCGACATAGTTTCTGGTATCAGTATCCAAAGGAGCGTAGATCAGTAGTCACGTGACTCGACTTTTGAGTGACAGATAAAGCTTTATTTCACCAGGCTTTGTATCAATATTTGATTGACAGGAAGCTGGATTCATTGATTTAATCTTGAGATCGAATTCTCATGTCACAGGAGTATAAAATGGGGGTTACAACGGGCTTAAGACGAGATGGAGCTGTAAGGGCTAGCGAGACCAGACATTTTTCACGAATGCGAACTCGAATATGTTGTTTTTTTCCTAACGAAATGTGGCCCAAAGCTGCGCACTCATTTCACTTCGTGAGCTGCCTCAACAAGAAAGCCTTAGCCGCATAGTCTAGTCGAGTGGGAAATGCTTAAATGATTAACATTAAAGAGAACTTTCAAAGAACAGCTCAGGATACTCTTGTGTACTTACATATGAATGAAACATAACCTGCATAATTTCAACTAGTTATGCAAACCGTCCAGGAACCTTGAGGCAACAGAACGCAAACAATTTGGTTTTGTTGATGTTTAAGCTTGCACCACGTACACTCTTGCAGCCAGGTTGACCTGGTGCATGGATTGGTGTAGTCACATTAAGTCTATTCAGCTGTTGGACGGAGACGATCTGTCGATTGTATATGGAGCTAGTCACTTCACCATTCAGATGATGTTATGCACTAGGATATCTGTAACGCTTCATCCTTGGCACACTTTAACTAATGTAAATATGCAACAGTCACTAACTTCCATCAATTTTTATGACCGTATCGAATAGCATCTTATCCCCTTATCTTAATTATTTCCCCTTTCACGTCAAAAGCAAAGGAAACGATGAAACCTGATTCTTTCATCATAAAAATATGATTAATAGTTTATTGAAAAATCTAGTCACACATATGGCGTAACTACTAATCTAACAACGACTAAATTCTCTATGCAGAGGGTGTCAGTAAGTAACTGGATGTTTGCCTATAAACTAATAACCGAGGTTTACGCCGTGGTCCTGTATCCCTATTCTCTCTAACAACAGCCACTAATAAACTAAATTAACATCTTGAGTCTTGTGGTTCTTCGTCGCTTGTGATGTAACTGGCATCTGGCCGCCTGGCAGTTTCCGTCCTTCTAGTCTCTGTTGGGGAACAATACATTTCTATTCTGACTGGTTCTCGAATTGTGATCCCTGGTGCCCGTGATACACCTTACTTTCTACCAGAAGGTTATGGTCGACCTACCTGACTTAATGACACAGACAACGTTCAAGACAGTCTACGCTGCCGTTCTTTAGGTGCATCTCGTATATCTGTTTGACATTTCTAGCAGGCTGAAGAACAGAACCAGTGGAACCCACATATATGTTTTCCACCAGTTTTTTCTCTCTCAATGGGGTCCGGACAGTGTCATTTTCCAATCAGGTTATTAGTTTAAAACTTTTGGAAAAACAAAAGTTAGACCTGACGTCTCGTACACTCCCGTTTGTTGGGGTCTGTTCACAGTCCCTTCCATCAGGCAATATCGTGCGATTCCTATGCAATTCACAGTAGGACGTCTCGGCCAGCTCTCCCTTTAATGTCTCGCGTTTCAGCCTTTATTGACGCCCCATGAAAGTTCCTAAACTCCTCATATTTAATATGGCAGGCGGTCACGAGGTACTTTTGTTACAACTACGTTGACCAGCTCGTAGCTCGTGTTTTGTTTCTACCGCTTGTCAATATGTCAAATTCCCTATTTCTGGAGCTCCTACCAACTTTACATTAGATATCTTGCCGTCAAATCATAATAAGATAAACCCCTACCAATCTACCCGTATTACATGGACACTATCGTATGGGCAGAATTTGACTCAACACGCCAATACTGTAAAAGGACTGACAAACCGAGAGCACTTTTGTTGGGTCTAATATTGAACGTGTGCTGGTATTATACCCTCGGAAGACAGGTCAGTTTTTTTAACCTCCTAATGAAAGAGCGTCTGATACGGTAATCTTGTTTTAACCCTGCAGAAATCGCAGGTTCCAGACACCTGGTCATTGACAAACTAAAAAAACAGCCCTCTATTGATTCGTCCGGTCTAATAGTGAACGGGTGCTGGAAATAGACCCTCGGAAGACAGGTCAGTTTTACCCTACTAATGACAGGGCGTTGCTACGGTAATCCTGCTCAATTCTAGAGGAGCCGCAGACATTTGGTTCACGTACTAGGCTGATAAACCAATGGCGCGAGGCTACCATGTGAGGGATTACGGCCGAACGCCTCTAAGCCAGAATCCCGCCCAAAATCTCAGCACCACTGCGATGGGAGGCTTCGATATGGTCGGGACCTGGGGCTCGCGCCTCAGCCCCACCCGATCGAGCGGCAGAAAGAGGTCTCTACCGTCCGCCGATCAAAGCGGGCGGGTAGCTGCTCGATATTCACCCCATACGGCGATGAGGTGCGAAACCACCAACAGAAGACTAAGTTCTTGGTCGGGGTGTCGTAAACAGTAGAGCAGCCACCTCACTGTGAACTGTCGGGACCCAGCCCCTGACCATGAGATATGTCCGCACACCAGGCGAACAACATCTCCGTGACATTACCAGGCTTGTCTCCTGGATAAATGCACTCCTGCCTCGATCTCTACCTCTGTCTGATATCAGCCGTACAAATGGACGCAGAAGAGATGCAGGCTAGCGGACATTGCACATCTGCCCTACTGTGTCAACCTCCCAGGTGGCGGAGAATGCTAGGCGTACCATCACTACAGATGTGCCGAGAAAATAAAGTGAGCAAAGAGATACCCCACTCACATGCATATGCTATGTTTCTGGCAGGACGTGACGATCCTGGGATACAGACACACTGGACTGCCTCTCTTCCGGGTTAGTACAAACCAGTACATAGTCCATATCATATCTCATATATCATCACCGCACCCTATAGACACGAGTAGTGAAGACTCGTCAGTCCTGTAAGACAACTTCAATAATAGAGACAACTCTGATCACAAACAACTGCTGCCTTGCAGATAGGCTGGGGACAGCCAGAGGCTAAGGAGGGCATCCCTACAGAAACGCCTGTTGAAATCGGATGCACTGGGTCACAGGCTTAACAAAACAGTGCAACGTAAATCGCAGTATGATGACAGTACAACTGATCAGAAAAAAGTATGGCGCTCATCCTGTGAAGTCCCGCTAGGCAGCGAGAGTGCCGGGCCTCACGCCTCGAAGGGGCCCACCCTTGACTACTGGTGGTCACCCACCCATGTGTTGTGGAGTCGAGGCACATGGCTATGGGGCAATTTCTATTGACCAAACACACAAGACCCTCAGAATACTACAGTGAAATGCGGAGGGAGTCATTAACAAAAAAAGCTTTCCCTAACACATCACCTGCATGAAGGTAAGATTGACGTGGCATGTATCCAAGAAACGCACCTCAACAACAACCACAAATTCTCAACCAGAGGATACCAGAACTTCCGTCTGGATAGATAAGGTCACAAAGGAGAGGTTCTGATGCTGACCCGAAACTGCATACCGAGTAGCGCGGTATCTGTCAATCACACCGGACAAGCAGAAATTGTAGGAGTTGACATAATGGCTCAAGAGACGAAGATCCGCATCTTCAACCTGTACGGACCACCAAATAACGACCTATGGCTCTCGAGTATGGAAGTCAAAGACTCCAACTGCATAGTAGTTAGAGACTTCAACAGCCACTCGGAGAGATGGGGATACTCAGACACAGACAGCAGAGGGGACGAAGTGGACGATTGGGAGATAGACACAAATCTCTATCTAATCAACAGGCCGGAGGATAGCCCTAGCTTCTATTCTAGAACATGGCATACCACCTCTACTCCAGACTTGGCCCTTTCCACAGTGGAGATTCACAATAAAATAGACCACCAGGTTCTAAACCAATTGGTAGGTAGCGACCACAGGCCAATTAGGCTAGAAGTTGATATGGAAGTAGGCCCACAGGAAACAAAACCGCTCCCACGTTGGAATTACAAACGAGCCGACTGAGACAGATTTGTAAGCCTGACATATGGGCTGTGTGAAACCATCAACACACGGAACAACAACATGAAGCCCATGGTGGAAAGCCTAAGCAAAGTAATAATGCAAGCTGCCACTGAAACCATCCCAAGAGGGGCAAGGAAAAATTATAAGCCCTATTAGAATGATGATTTGCAGAAAGCGGAAGACGTAGTCACAAATGCTAGGAACATGGCAGAGCGAGAACAATCTATGGAGGCAAATATCGCCCTCAAAGCCGCCACGGCGAAATAAAAATACACTCTAAACCAAACAGCAAGAGAAATCTGGAAAAATAAAACAGAAAACCTCAATTTAGACAAAAAAGGGAACAAACTATGGAAGCTCGTCAGAGCCATGAATGATGAAACTCCATCAAACAAACAAATTACCATCAAGCAGGGCGAAAACTTGCTCACTGGAAAAAAGCAGCAAACGCCTTTGTTGAACATTATGCCAAAGCAAACCACATAGATGTCCCTGCAGATAGGCATACAGACATTAGTGAAGAGCAAAAGAGGCACGACAACATCAATATGGCACCAGAAGAGCATGTGATGGCAAAATTAACAATGAACGAAATAGAAGAGGCCATGAGAACATTAAAGAAAAGGAAATCTCCCGGAAAAGACGGGATAACAAACGAAATGCTGATGGGGCTGGGCCAAACAGCAAAGAGGAAACTGCTATAAGACCTGAACCAAGGCTGGAAAAGGGGTATTGTACCCCAGGCATGGAAAGACGCAGTACTTGTACCAGTACCAAAGAAAGGAAAAGACAAAACAGATCCAAATGGATACAGGCCTATCAGCCTACTGAGCTGTGTCGGTAAACTGATGGAACGTATGATAAACACCAGACAAATGTGGCATTTCGAAGAAAAACGTATACTAATTCCACAGCAAGCAGGCTTTAGAAAGCACAGATCCACTGAGGATCAGGTCATCCACATAGACCATGAAATAGAAGATGCCTACCAGGAGCAAAAACACACAGTAGCGGTTCGGGTGGACCTGGAAAAGGCATTTGACAAAGTCTGGAAAGAGGGACTTAGAGTCAAGCTAAGAAGAAGTGAAGTTTGTGGGAAAATGTACAAATGTATCAGCCACTACCTCAAAAACAGAACATTATACCAATAAGCTCAATGTCTGCAGACGATCTGGCTATGTGGACCTCTGAAAAGAATCTCACCATAGCAAGAAATCGGATGCAGCAGGCCCTAACATCGCTGGAAGAGTGGGCAAACTCATAGCTGGTCAAAATAAACGAGGAAAAAACGACATGTACAATATTCTCGCTATCAAACAAGCCCCAAAACACCAAATTAAGTCTGAACGGCAAATACTTGCAGCCAAACGACAACTAAACTACCTGGGAGTCACATTTGATCGGCGCATGCCATGGAAAAGTCAGATCGAGAGAAACCGAATGAGAGCCAGAGAAAGAATGGCAATCATGAGGAAACTTGCTGGCACACGCTGGGGAGCAGACGAAAGTATACTAAAGAAACTGTACACTGGAAGAGTGAGACAAGTTCTCGAGTATGGCATTGCGGCATGGACAACAGCAGCAAGGGCGAACTTCGATAAAATTAGCAAACGTCAAAACCAAGCCATGAGAGTTATAACAGGAGGCATGAAGTCAACGCCAATTGTAGAACTTGAAAAGATTACAAAACTGCAATCCATGACCGACAGAAGAGACTGCAGAGCCCAGCTGCAATCAGAGAAACTCAGAAGACTGACTGACCATCCAATGCACCAGAGACTGAACAATTTCGGAAATAGGAAACTAAAGCGGAGAAACTTTGCAAAAATAGCCAAAGCAAAGATGCACGAAGACCCCATGAACGCAATAACAACAACAAAGCCCATCCCTACTGTACGACAACCTACCTGGAGGCAGCATATATTTCCAGAGGTGGTAGAAAATATACCAGGTATTGGAAACAAAAACTGCCAGACTGAAAAAGAAAGAAGAGATACTACCCTGAGCTATATAATGAAAAACTACACAAGCATGGACTGGACCCATGCGTACACCGACGGTTCTGTAACAAACACAGCACAGAACGGAGGGGCAGGAGCACTCCTGAACCTACTAAATGACAGAAAAATAACACTGTCATTCGCTACTGGAAAATACACAAGCAATTTCAGAGCGGAGGCAGAGGCACTGAGGGCGGCAGTGGATAAAATGGTGACAGGTAAATGGAATGAAAGCCATATAGTCCTGCTTACAGATGCTTTGGCCGTAGTCACAGCGCTAAAAAGCCAGAAAAATACTGAACTTAATGATTTAAGAGCAGTATTCTGTCAACTATGACAGCAGTCCGCACCAAAAAGGGTAGTGGTACAGTGGGTCCCATCCCACTGCAACATCATAGGCAACGAGGCGGCAGACAGACTGGCAAAAGAAGGTGCAAGGCTACCACAACCAGATACTAGTATGACGTACGAAGAGTGAAAATGGATTATTAGAGCTAGATACATGACCAAATGGGAAACCGAACATACTGGCTACACCAAAAACGATGCCTATTACCAGTTGAACAGAAGAGAGCAGGTCGTGGTTTTCAGACTTCGCACTGGCCACAATAAACTGAGGTACCACCTATTCAACAAATTGAAGATAGGTGGCACTGACGAATGCCCGTGTGGTACCGGTAAAATGACCGCTGAGCATTTGCTGCAAAACTGCCCGACATACGAGGACCAGAGAGAGCAGATGTGGCCATCACCAGTGGCAACACTAGACAAGCTCTATGGCAGTGTCGACAGCCTCAGGATGACCACTGCTTTTTTCGAAAAAATTAAGGTTGATGTCTGACTGCGTACGATGAAGAAGAAGAAGAAGAAGAATTATGGGCGGTCCTAAACGTCTACCAACTTTTTGTGACACCTTGATACTCCAGCACGGATGGATCTAGCCCCCCCCCCCCCCCCACCATATAAATCTTGTAACCCATCTAACTAGCAGTCTTAGGAACTTTCCCTATCAGTCACAACTCTCTTCACCACTGCAATAACTGTTTTATACGTGTTAAATCGTTAGAACTATTTAATTAAACTGTGGATTGTAACTTAAGTGAAGAGGAGGAAGACACAATATACTGATGAGACAGACATGTTAGTCAGGGTCAGGCTAAATATGCTGATCAGACATGTTAGTCAGGGTCAGGCTAAATATGCTGATCAGACATGTTAGTCAGGGTCAGACAAAATATGCTGATCAGACATGTTTGTCAGGGTCAGGCAAAATATACTCGCCAAGACCATCACTTCGGTTTCCTAGTAGCCCTCCTTGTAAACGGTCTGTTTTCATGGCTGCCTGGCTAAAGAGGTGAGGGATCGACGTGATCCATATAGTAATGAGTGACACGCAGATAAACCAAGCATAGCACAACCGCCGGGAGGATACCGGTGCACCTTCATCAGCACGCTCGGGATATGAAGAAAGCTACTGCAACCCTCGACTTAACGTCCTTTTCAGGGCGCACAGAAGAGTAACCTACTCATTGTGAGCATTCGCAAACAACAACTAAAGTAAAACTGCCCATCTAACCTTCCCACGACCTGATAATTAGACAATGACAACCAAGGCTCGCTTTGGTAAAAGAAAAATGCCAATTGTACCTAACTTCTGACTGAACTCTCCGATGTATAATGGCTCTCTCACCTCCCTGATTACTGTACAGCTATAAATAACTTCAATATTCCTAAGTTACCGTTAGTGTTCTGTGTCTATCTGGGTTCCTGGACCACCTTGTCGATTTCCCTTCGAAAACCCGACCTCTCGGAATACGACCACTGAATCCAAAAAGCTGTCACATATATGACACTGTCACAAATATTACATAAAAAGAAAATAATGGGCCTACTTGAGATACTTGGAAATATGCAAATGTGTTATTATGTTATATAGTGTTGCACCATTACCAGCGCCACTATAACAGCTTCAAATGTTACCGTGTTGTAACATTACCAGCGCCACTATAACAGCTTCAAATGTTACCGTGTTGTAACATTACCAGCGCCACTATAACAGCTTCAAATGTTACCGTGTTGTAACATTACCAGCGCCACTATAACAGCTTCAAATGTTACCGTGTTGTAACATTACCAGCGCCACTATAACAGCTTCAAATGTTACCGTGTTGTAACATTACCAGCGCCCCTATAACAGCTTCAAATGTTACCGTGTTGTAACATTACCAGCGCCACTATAACAGCTTCAAATGTTACCGTGTTGTAACATTACCAGCGCCACTATAACAGCTTCAAATGTTACCGTGTTGTAACATTACCAGCGCCACTATAACAGCTTCAAATGTTACCGTGTTGTAACATTACCAGCGCCACTATAACAGCTTCAAATGTTACCGTGTTGTAACATTACCAGCGCCACTATAACAGCTTCAAATGTTACCGTGTTGTAACATTACCAGCGCCACTATAACAGCTTCAAATGTTACCGTGTTGTAACATTACCAGCGCCACTATAACAGCTTCAAATGTTACCGTGCCAGTACCGTTGCTGGAATTTCTATACACCAGTTCCATTGTGTTGAATAATTTTGTTAGCTTTTAAGATTGTGTTTTATTGATCACCGAGAATTGTTCATATTGTGTTGCAATAAAACCAAAGTTTCCCTTAACATTCGTCATTTGATGAGACAGTAAATACTTATGAATCTGAACGAAGTGCAGTGATATCGATTTTTTATTACATACAACTACACAACAAAACATTGTTCCCGCAAGACCAGAAAAAGAACACAAATCAAGCGCGTCCTATGTACAGAACTATGACAAGAGTTATCCACCAGCGCTCAATGTTGCCTCCCCTCATCAATGGTCGTGTTTGTACGAATAAAGCCCTCAAGTGGATGCTTGTGTTTGAAATATCATAATTATAATGGAAATACCTTGTAACCACGATGAAAAGCTGAGAAGCATTTTTATGTTTTCTTTTCTGCTATTAGAAAAAAAAATCCTTTTAATCGTTGTCAGTCCAGAAAAAGAGAAAACGGTGATGTATGAATATTGTTTATTTGCTGAAACATATATTTGTTAGTCCGATAATTACAATGGCGTCACTACCGCTCGGATTGAACGAGGCCGTCCCAGGTTACTCACCGCGAAATGAGCCCAGGAAACAATGGTAGAAAGAAACTTTGATAATTGTGCAGGAAGAACAATTTTAATTATTTATTTTTTTACTAATAGTAATTTTTCCAGTAAAACTATTACAATTTTTAAAATTCAGATATTATATATATTAATAATGTTTGCTGATTACAGTATACAAGGCGCACTTCATATAAATTATTTTGGGAGACCTCTTACTATGTAGATACGCCAATGTATTACTACAGGTACATTTGATGTTCGCATTGCTCAAACGCCATTAATTAATATATTCCTTTTTATTTATTTCTTGTGGTTACCAAATCACGTTTATAACACACGGCCAGGTAATGGCAACACACATACACACACGCACGCACGTACACAGAGAGAGAGAGAAAGAGAGAGAGACAGACAGAGAGAGAGAGAGACAGAGAGAGTTATAACATGACAAATTGCAGTTTCATTTAGAAATAATGGTGAGAATTATAGATGAAAATTATATGGGGCGAGGGGAACCGGGTGATCTTGTCACAAAACCAGTGGTTTTAAAATAGCTGGATATTACAAACAAATATTCTTTGATACAGGGGAACAGTATGACAGCATACGCTTCGGTGTGCACATCGTGAAATGAAAACTATGTGACAATGTACACACTGGTCATGGAACACAAAATCATTTAATCGCTGCCTGAAATATACAAACAAGAAACATTTCCGGGTACCCATGCACTAAATGTACAAACATAAACACACACCGGGGTACTCATTTCCTAAATGTAAAACCATCAAAGACATCAATGTATTCATTCCCTAAATGTACAAACATGAAGCACATCCGAGCACCCATTCATTATGTAATACATTCGGGGATTCAGTGGCCTAAGAGCTGTAAGCTCGGTGTATCTTGTTCGAATCTCGTCGTACGGAGATACATACCAAGCATGTTAAGATTTTTGTTCATAATTTGACGGTTCTGTCCAGTCAACCCAGGTGTAGACAGTTACCTGACGAAGTGAGCGTAAAATTTTGAAGTCGCTGGGGGTGCTATGGTGTTCGCACTCTTTCGTCGATACGTTTAGCAAAGAAGGGACTACCCAGAAATGGGTAGGTGGCCAGGTGCAATGGTGTCGGTCCTTTGAACCATTTTCCATTTTCTCCATGTACAACAAACATAAATTTGAATGGGAGATAAATGTGAAAATGAAATACATACTTGTATTCCTGATTAAAATGGACATCTATTATCACAAATACAGATTATCACGTATATCTAAAATATACATATGACATTCATTTACAAGAACATACGCATACATTTAGTAGTTTGATATGCTAGTAGGCAGTATTAGTAGTTAGATTCGCACGTTCATGTACACATAGTCACATGTGTACACATGAACACACATTCATATCCATAATTGTCCAATGAGTATCGCAAACGCATATCCAAATGCCACGGAATGAGGAGACTGCATAATAATTCCAACGTTACATAAAGTTCACCTAGGGACACATATGTCATCGCTAGTGTCAGAATGGTGCATACTTGTAATCGTACACATCAAGATGAACATGAATATAAAATCATGCAGGCTACACTATTACCATTATCCAATACGTGAACACGTTTAGCGACATTATGTGGAAGCAAATGCTCATATTGCAGCCGTTGATAAATATTTGCATTCAGTACTTATGTTAATAACGGGCTTCAAATCACAGATTTTTATCAGATTTTTTATATCATATATCCATTTAAAAAACTTCATGTTACAGCTGTCTAGTTATAGCTTCACACACACACACATACACACACACACACACATACATATATATACTTGGATGTTGAGTGCCCTAGGGGGCGAAACTCGCTCGACTCACAATCCCAACGCAGCGTGTTCGATTCCCACACTGTCCAGTTTGACACACTGAATTTTGTTCTCAGACGCTTGCTTTCCACGTACGGAAAGTAATGGCATGGCAACCTACCGTACTGCACAATTGCCAAGAAACTATTAACCGCCAAATGACGGCTGTAAGAAGCTAAGTGCTGCAAAGCAAACGCTACTTACTTTACTGTTAATATATATATATATATATATATATATATATATATATATATACACATATTTAGAGCGTGACCTAGAGAGAGATAGATATAGATAGAGAGAGAGAGAGAGAGAGAGAGAGAGAGACTTCGTATTACAACACAGCTGTCTAGTAACAACTTCGTATACGTTTTCACCAAAACCTGATATCACAGCTGTAAAGTAGCAGTTTTATAGTCTATCTATTGAGAACTGTTTCACTTTCATAAACAGTTGCAATAAACATGATTTGGTGTCCAAACAGTAATAAACATTCCGTGTAATGAATGAGGGTAGAAATGTTATTCCATATACCGACATATTGGTTGGAACAGTTCTCAACGATACAGACATTGTGTGGACCTGGCTTGAATGTCAATGAGTTTCCCACACATTCTTAGTACATACCACACTGTCATCCACTAAGTCATATATGAATAGATTCTTACAAGTTTAGAACAGACAGTATTAGACAGGCTCAAGACTCAAGACCTTGCAACTCTGCCACGAGCTTCCTGTCCCATACGATATTATTCACCACAAATGGTGAACTTAGCGATGTAATCGAGTGACAAGAACATTTTTCGTCATTCTGAAACAGGTTGCCTGTTATGTATGTATACACATTAGTTGAAAATGTCTGCACTTTTTGTTCAGAAAAGTACGTGATTAAGGACCATGACGTCATGGTCCACCTAAAATAGCACATTTGGTTGTTACATTGTGGCACTGGATATATACATATATATATATATATATATATATATATATATATATATATATATATATATATATATATATATATATATATATATATATAGGCGTCTTTGATTGTTATCAATTTCACATTTGTTTGTTTTATTCACACTAATCTGCAATCTTATAATCCCATATTTGCTGCCCTCAAATTACAGTATATATACATTTATATATATATATATATATATATGGGGGGGGGGGGGGGTAGGGCAGAAGTGTGTAAGGGATAGCACCTCACGGTGAGAGGCAACCACATCCTTGATGGCCAGGATCCTATTTGGTTCCCCCACTTCTGTCTAGCTCACGTATGGCTCCTAGAGTCTGCCTGTGTACGGCAGCGCCACCACCCGGGCAACGGCTTTAGCTGGCCGGCTAAACTACGTGGGTGAAATGACAAGAAGGGGAGTCCACCCCTGACAAGTACACACAGCTGCTGGTGGAAGACGCGGAAGATCGACCTGTGCGACAACGACTCTGAAAGCGGGAGCTGGAAACGCCTGGTATCGGGCTTAAGGGCGCACCAGAGACCATAGTTGGTAAGCGGCCAGAACAATGTCCAGAAAGCAATGGCAAACTACAGGATGTAAAATGCCAAGAAACCTATGACAGTCGAGAGAAACGAAACTCAAAGATCTGATGGTGAGGCCCTCAGACCAGACTGATCATCGACGCCAACTGGGGAAGAGGCCAATTTCAGAGTCAGTACAAGTAATAGAGATGACGGCCTAAAGCCTGACTGCATTACAGTGGACAACTCTGAAATGGGACTAAAAACAAAACTAAGAATAGGCACCTGGAATGTCGGGAGTCTATACCAGGGCAAGTTATTCATGATCGGAAGAGAAATGAAGAGAACCAAGATAGAGATTCTTGGAGTCTCTGGGCCGGTCAAGGGCACTGTACCAGCTCCTCAGGAGAAACATTTATATACTCTGGGACGGACAAGGGTGGAAAAAGCGGGGTCGGCTTTATTCTGTCAAAGAAGACAGCACCTTCACTACTCGGTTACAATCCAGTCAACGACCGCATAATTGTAATCAGACTAAAGAAAAAGACTAGAAATTTAACAATAATTCGAGTGTATGCACCAACATCAGCAGCAGACGATTGTGAAATGGATGATTTTTATAACACCTTACGAGAAGCGATGGAAAAAGTTGAAAAAAGAGACATCTTGGTCATCATTGGAGATTTCAATGCGAAAGTCGGAGAGGAAAGAGCCGAAGAGGAGAGAAGTGTTCGAGGACCTTTTGGTTTGGGACACAGAAATGAGCGAGGAGAAAGACTGGTTGAATTCTGCACGGAAAACAACCTCTCCATTGCCAACACCTTCTTCAAACAACATCCACGAAGACTGTACACGTGGACCTCCCCGGATGGCAACAGCAGAAACCAAATAGACTACATCCTAGTGCAACAACGATGGAGATCAAATGTGCTGGCGACAAAAACACTGCCAGGAGCAGACTGCGATACGGATCACGAATTACTGTTTGCAGTTTTCCAAACAAGACTACGCAGGATCTACAACGGTTGCCAGCCAATACGCTTCGATGTATCAGCAATACCTTCTGCATACAACATCAAAGTAGAAAACAAATTTGAGGCGTTGCTTGCTATACAGGAAGAGATGACATCTAAGCAGTTGACATCGTACGCAAGGGAGATTTTGATCTCGACAGCAAAAGAAATGATTCCAAAGATATTGCACAAGACACAGAGCTATATAACAGACGAAACACAGAAACTCATTGCAGAAAGGCAACAATTAAAACAAATGGGAAGTAAGGGGACCAACCCAGCATATAAAAACTGCGCAAGAAAAGTTAGAAGAGAAATAAGAAAAGATAAAAGAAGATACATAGTAGAAACATGTAAGGATATAGAAAACCTACAACAACAAGGCAAAGAAAGAGATGCATTCAAAGCAATAAGGACACTGACAAGGGAATTCCGTCCGGTTCCACATGTCATAAATGACGAAGAGGATAACACACTAACAGAAACCAAAGACATACTGAATAGACGGAGAGAGTACTGCAGAACCATGTATGGAGACAGCACAAAGCGCTCAGTTACAATCCTACCAAAGGATGAGAAAGAACCTGAACCAACATTGGAAGAAGTACGCTCTGCACTTAAAAGCCTGAAAAAGGGAAAGTCCCCAGGATGCGATGATATCCCAGCAGAGCTAATACAAGCAGGAGGAGAGGCATGTGCTCGAGTCTACCACAAGCTGTGTAAACAGATATGGCACAGTGCAGAGTGGCCAGAAGCATGGAAGAAATCAATTTATATTCCCCTCCCCAAAAAAGGCAACCTGAAGCTGTGCACGAACTACCGAACTATCGCACTGATCAGCCATGCTAGCAAGATACTCCTGCGAATCCTATTAAGAAGGATAGAGAAAAGGTTTTAATCTGAAATTCACGTAGTCCAGGCAGGTTTTAGGAAAGACAGAGGGACCCGGGACCACATATTCAATTTAAGGAATATCTATGAAAAATGTAGAGAGTTTAATGTAGACCTGTACACATGTTTCATTGATTACACTAAGGCCTTCGATACGGTAAAACATCAAAATCTGTGGAGAATCATGAAGGAAATGGGGTTTCCTTTGCATATAGTCCATCGCATTGAAACATTATACCAAGATCAACAAGCCGCTGTCCGAGTATCTGGGCAAACATCAGATTGGTTTGCAGTACAAAAGGGAGTCCGACAGGGATGTATCCTCTCACCTTACCTGTACAACATATATGCGGAATGTATAATGAGAAATGTGCGAGAAGATGAGAACATTGAAAGTTTCGACCCATTTACGATTGGGGGGTACGAAATTCCAGAGTTACGATATGCAGATGACACAGTGATACTATCAAGAAGTGCGGAAGGGCTAGAGCAGCTACTTTCAGCCGTTAATGGACATAGTAAAGATCAAAATCTGTTCATAAACATAAACAAAACAAAGATAATGACCACCGATAAAACACAATGTCAGCATAAATTTACAGTGGGTGGTGAGGAAATAGATCAGGTTACACATTTTGAATATCTGGGCTCTAGAATCGACAAAAATGGTGACTGCTCGAAAGAAATCAGAAGAAGACTAGCTATGGCAATGCAGAGACTGAACAGCCTGAAGAAATTATGGCAGGGCACCAACAAAACGGTAAAAGTAAAAGTCTTGAGAGCCTCTGTTTTTCCTGTGGCAGCTTATTGCTGTGAAGCATGGACGATTACCAAAACTTCTAGACAAAGAATCGAATCCTTCGAGTCAAAATGTTACAGAAAGATCCTCAGAATACCCTGGACAGAGAAAAGAACAAATGTAGACATTCGGCAAGAGTTGAGCATAGAGGAGAACTGGTTTATCAATTCCATTTTGGCTAGAAAATGCAAATACTTTGGTGACATCAAGAGACACAACGGTCTTGAGAGGACGGTGATGGAAGGTATGGTGCCAGGCAAAAGAGGAAGGGGTAGACCAAGAAGACGATGGCACCAAGATATCCAGGAGTGCATGAGTATGACAGTGGCGGAAGCTGGAGTTTTGGCAAGGGAACGAGTTTCTTTCAGACAGACTGTGATGGGAGCGACGTTCTACAAAGGACAAGCTACATGAGAGTGAGATATATATATATATATATATATATATATATATATATATATATATATATATATATATATAAATATGCATATGTATATATATCCTTGTATGTTCTTCTGCTTATGCACACACATGCCATCTGTGTAATCGTAGTATGGCAGCTGACTGATTATCAAATGTCAACTGTAATCATGTCAGTCGATCCTTGTTGTTTGCATGCGCACCCAATCCATGACCATGAGAAGAGAATGATTGTTTTATCTGTACATGTAGGGAATCTGAGACACTAGTAGGGTCAGGCACAACACACTGACCATGATGCTGTGTCATAGTCAGACGCAACATAAGGATCAAGACCACTATCTCTCTTCCATGTAGCGTTGGCTCTTTTCAAAGCAGTATGGCTGACGAGATGTGAATAGACGTGACTCAAGTAGCAGTTAGCGTCAAGCAGATGAAGGCAAACATAGCCCAACCGCTTGGAGGACCACGGTCCACCTTCATCAGCTAGCTCGTGGTGTGTGGGAATCTACTACAACTCGCCACTTAGCAACCTTTTCAGGATGCACATACGTGTCGCACACCAATTTGTGGCAACAAACAACAACAATGTGTACATGCGTGTTTGTGTCTGCGTGTGTGCATGCATGCGTATGTATATGTTGTGTATGTATGTGTCTATGTGCATGTATGTATGTCTATGTCTGTGTGTATGCATGCACTTTTGTATGTGTGTGTTTGTGTGTATGTATGTATGTATGTATGTATGTATGTATGTATGTATGTATGTATGTATGTATGTATTATGTATGTGTGTATATGTATGCATGTGTGTAGTATATATCACTCTTTTAACGCATATTTATGATGATACGTAATGAGGGATTGACCTAAGATCTAAAAGTCAAGCTAACTAAGTTAACCGAACTGAATTATTGCATACTTTTTTTTATTGCATTTTGAGATAGAAGAGTTTTTATTTCAATGTATTTATTTTATGTGTTGTACTTTTCGTGTTTCCAGCATCACAAAGCCATACAATAGAACTGAATTTACACTTGAGTTGAAAATCTTCTTTTTTTTTTATGGTGAAGTTAATTTCTTTCGATGTCCACAAATTGCCAAAAACAATAAAATCCTATCCTCGCATTTTTGCATTCCTAATGTGATATCTCTATCAGTACCTTCGGCTTTGTTTATATTACTGCCAAGCGATATGAGTGAATCTAAATAATGTAGTACCGTGTCTTTCTTTATAATCTGACTGTAGTTATGTGATTTTCTTATACAATAAGTGTTTTTAAATTGTTGCAGTTGGTTTTATAGTTGTCAGTCACCATTATCAGTTCCAGGATTTCAAAACTCAAACTAAAAGCCAAAGATCAGACTAGGCCATTCATTAATATAAAGTGATAAGTGCCCTAAAGTGAATAAACTGAAGACCATGTTGAGATCTTACATGACATGCTAGAGTTATAAATACATCAATAAACATATAACAAATCCTTATAGGAGACTTTAATGCAAAAAAACAAAAGAGCCAAAACAAGCAAACGAACGCTACACTGGTATTTTTTCTGACGACATAAACTATTTAGTAGGAGAGCGTTTTACTATCCCTGTTGAGATGACTACATAACAAATCTAGGAGGAGAGCGTTTTACTATCCCTGTTGAAATGACGACATAAAAAAAGTAGGAGGAGAGCGTTTTACTATCCCTGTTGAGATGACGACATAACAAATCTAGGAGGATAGCGTTTTACTATCCCTGTTGAGATGACGACATAAAAAATCTAGGAGGAGAGCGTTTTACTATTCCTGTTGAGATGACGACATAACAAATCTAGGAGGATAGCGTTTTACTATCCCTGTTGAGATGACAACATAAAAAGTGTAGGAAGGAAATGTTTAACTATCCCTGCTAAATGCGAGAGCGGCATGTCTAGAAGCCTACTAGGAGAAAACATGGCACTTCTTGAACTGGGAAACCAGTGTTGAGATTCACTTTGTGCTGAGTAACGATATGAAATGTGTTACCAATATTGAAGTTTTGCATCGGCTAAGTAAACACAGCAACCACAGACTATTTAGAGCAATCTTGACTAGGAACGCTCTCAGTCAGAAATGGTAATTTCAGCTCCTCACAATACTTTACGCTGCTAGAATGACAGTTGATGGACAAGCGTAATAATTTCTTCACGGTGGCAAAAGTGTCTACCACAACCAAATCCAACCGGATCAGTAATGACAACTTTAAAGTTATAGCAAAGAGGAGAAGGCTCGAATATAGCGGTCTACCCTATAAGATCAAGCCACGTGGGGCGAAAAGAAGAGATAAGGCGCAGGCTCAAAGTAGTGAATGAAAGCAGATATTGCAATAATCGATCAAAAGATTTGAGATAAGATGAAGTGTAATAAAGTATAGAAAATATCTTCATCATCCAACAAATCTTTCGAAAGCTCTAACACATAAAGATGATACAACACAAAGACATATATAGCGGAAGAACAGCAAGAGTGTAAGAAATATTAGACTAACCTTACTGAATCAAAAGGTTGAAGTTAACGTAAAGTCACACAATACGAAATATGAACAATACCGACATACAAAACATATGAGATTTTACTTGTAATCGAACACTTAACATGTAAAAAAACAACAGGACTGGATGAAATCACTCCGGGTGAAAAGCGCACGCACGATAGCTCGCCAAACTACACAAGAATTGCTTTAGTGAATGGCAACCAATGGGAAACATCAAAAACAATTTTGATTCACAAAAAGGGGACACAGAAAAGCTGACATATTCTGTTCGATTTGTTTGCTTTCATCAACGTACACGCGTTTCACCAGAGTGATTGTGAATAGACGTGAAACAACGGGATGAGAATAAACTACGAAGGGAGAGGTCTGGAATGTCTACCTAACCACAGACCACCATCACCTCCACACAATCAACCAATTAATGGAAAGGGCACGGGAAATACATATGCCTTTGGGCCTTGAGTTTATGAACTGCAAAAAAAAAGCACTCAACGGCATTGTGATAACTGTAGTGGTGAATGTCCTGAGAATTAAAGGTATTAAAAAACCTATATTTAGATCATTTAAGAGATAAATGAGGGCTGCTCAACTGACACAGCCCTATTGAATCGACCAATCAGCATACCAGTAGAAAGTGGCGTTAAACAGGGCAATACAACCTCCCGAAGACTTTTCAGAAAGACTTTGGAGGATGTTTTTAGAAACTGAACTGGGAAAAATAAACACTAACATAACGTTTGCTGAGGACATAGCCTTCTTCCTTCAGGGAAGCTGGGCAATGACTACATGGAATCCTCGAAGCCAACGTTACAGTTGACCTAAAATTGATAGAACGAAAACTCAGACATTCGAATGTGAACAAATTACTGCAGACTATTGGGTCAACTTAATCGGTTCAAGATATCACACATAAGTGATTGCCTATATGGAACCGGAGTCCAGACCACTGAACACGTCGTACAGGACTGCCCAATATACAGAAACCTACAATACGAAACCTGGCCAGAGAGAGCCGAGATGACTCAGAAGCTGTGGGCCTGCCACCTGGATCTGAGGACTGTGCACATCGTCCTACTGACTGGGCTAGAGATCTAGCATGACCAAAAAGCCTGAACGCAGAAGATGAAGAAGAAGAACTAATCGAAAACGTGAATTCGTAAATTTACTGGAGCGAAGACATTATGAACTCCCACAAAATGAATAGTGAGAATTCAAGAAGGAAAGCAGCAGATGGTTCAAATTGAACTCAAGCGCAGTTTTTAGCTGATGAACAACAGCGGACCAAAAGCTCATACTCACTTGGAGAGACCCGATATTAATGAGATGATACAACTTTAGAACATGCCCCGATGACCCTTACTTTGACATGCCAAATTTTAATGAGATGATACAACTTTAGAACATGCCCCGATGACACCCACTTTGACATGCCAAATTTTAATGAGATGATACAACTTTAGAAAATGTCCCGATGACACCCACTTTGACATGCCAAATTTTAATGAGATGATACAACTTTAGAACATACCACGCTGTTACTCGCTTAGACAGACGCAACATTAATGAGATGATACAACTTTAGAGCATACCACGCTGTTACCCGCCTAGACAGACGCGATATCAATGAGATGATACAACTTTAGAACATACCACGCTGTTACTCGCTTAGACAGACGCAACATTAATGAGATGATACAACTTTAGAGCATACCACGCTGTTACCCGCCTAGACAGACGCGATATCAATGAGATGATACAACTTTAGAACATACCACGCTGTTACTCGCTTAGACAGACGCAACATTAATGAGATGATACAACTTTAGAGCATACCACGCTGTTTCCCGCCTAGACTGACGCGATATCAATGTGATGATACAACTTTAGAACTTACCACGCTGTTACCCGCTTAGACAGACCCGATATTAATGAGATTATACAACTTTAGAACATACCACGCTGCTACCCGCTTAGACAGACCCGATATTAATGAGATGATACAACTTTAGAACATACCACGCTGTTACCCGCTTAGAAAGACCCGATATTAATGAGATGATACAACTTTAGAACATACCACGCTGTTACCCGCTTAGACAGACCCGATATTAATGAGATGATACAACTTTAGAACATACCACGCTGTTACCCGCTTAGACAGACCCGATATTAATGAGATGATACCACTTTAGAACATACCACGCTGTTACCCGCTTTAGACGGACCCGATATTAATGAGATGATACAACTTTAGAACATACCACGCTGTTACCCGCTTTGACAGACCCGATATTAATGAGATGATACAACTTTAGAACATACCACGCTGTTACCCGCTTAGACAAACCCGATATTAATCAGATGATACAACTTTAGAACATACCACGCTGTTACCCGCTTAGACAGACCCGATATTAATGAGATGATACCACTTTAGAACATACCACGCTGTTACCCGCTTTAGACGGACCCGATATTAATGAGATGATACAACTTTAGAACATACCACGCTGTTACCCGCTTAGACAGACCCGATATTAATGAGATGATACAACTTTAGAACATACCACGCTGTTACCCGCTTAGACAAACCCGATATTAATGAGATGATACAACTTTAGAACATACCACGCTGTTACCCGCTTAGACAGACCCGATATTAATGAGATGATACAACTTTAGAACATACCACGCTGTTACCCGCTTAGACAGACCCGATATTAATGAGATGATACAACTTTAGAACATACCACGCTGTTACCCGCTTAGACAGACCCGATATTAATGAGATGATACAACTTTAGAACATACCACGCTGTTACCTGCTTAGACAGACCCGATATTAATGAGATGATACCACTTTAGAACATACCACGCTGTTACCCCGCTTTAGACAGACCCGATATTAATGAGATGATACAACTTTAGAACATACCACGCTGTTACCCGCTTAGACAGACCCGATATTAATGAGATGATACAACTTTAGAACATACCACGCTGTTACCCGCTTAGACAGACTCGATATTAATGAGATACAACTAAAGAACAAACAATGATGACACCCACTTGGGAAAAAAATGTCAATATAACTTTTTACCATTTGTGGGGTTGTCGAGGGATTTTTTAGGCTGAGAACTACAGGCCGCTTTGCCACTGCTGTCGCTACGTTGTGTGCTGGATATATTTGTTTATTTCACCCCTAACAGAAAAAGAACATATGCCATGCCGGGATTCGAACCGCTGCCGCCCTAGTCGGCAGGCAGACCACGAACTCACACTCGAGTAAACCCGACAAAAAGATAATTTAACAACTTAATAACAGAATTCGCTGTCGCCCATTTGAACAAACCCAATATAAAGACATTCTTGCACTTATCGCCTCCATTTGTAAATATTAAAAAAAGCAACCCAACACACAATTAAATAAATTTAAAAAAAGGCCTATAAAATCTGCAATCGTCCACAATACCATCCATTATGTGTATATCTGGCACATGTTTTGTATGAGTTCTCCTTTCAATGGCACTATGCCTATGGAATAGTCAAATTACCCACTTGGGTATATCTGGAAACGGTTTTGACTTGCTTCTCTCTCTCCTCCTCCCCTTCCCTAACCCCCTCAATTCCACCAAAATGTCTGGAACAGTTCATTCTGCCACCCACTTGGGTGTGCCTGGCATGCTTTATGCATTAGGCAACATTGATCTGAAGTGTACAACTGATTATTTTCGACCAGGAGCACGCAGATTCACAGAAATATTGCTGCTCGTGTCAATACACACATCACTCTGTCTATTTTTACACTTCCTCTCCATTTTTCATTGGCATCACGTTTCGCTTATCTTTCATCCTTTTACCTTCACCCATAAATTCAAATGTGTATCAATGTGCACTCAGTAAAACTGCATAACACAACACCACGACGGAAATGAATATTACACAAGATATAATTCTGCAAAGAACGCCGCTATAATATTTTTTGGTTTCACATTGATACAAATGAATATGAGTACAATGGCAAGTGTTTTAGCATTTGGTTAAAGTTTGTAAATTTACAAAATCTTTGCAAGAGTTACTTTGTTTAAAAGGCCACCTGTAAACAATTCAATATGTCCTTTTTAAATTAGTATCACACTTATTCAAAGCTTCAGATTGTTGTATCACACTTATTCAAAGCTTCAGATTGTTGTATTACACTTATGCAAAGCTTCAGATTGTTGTATCACACTTATTCAAAGCTTCAGATTGTTGTATTACACTTATGCAAAGCTTCAGATTGTTGTATCACACTTATTCAAAGCTTCAGATTGTTGTATTACACTTATGCAAAGCTTCAGATTGTTGTATCGCACTTATTCAAAGCTTCAGATTATTGTATCATACTTATTCAAAGCTTCAGATTGTTGTATCACATTTATTCAAAGCTTCAGATTATTGTATCACACTTATTCAAAGCTTCAGATTGTTGTATCGCACTTATTCAAAGCTTCAGATTGTTGTATCACACTTATTCAAAGCTTCAGATTATTGTATCACACTTATTCAAAGCTTCAGATTGTTGTATCACACTTATTCAAAGCTTCAGATTATTGTATCACACTTATTCAAAGCTTCAGATTGTTGTAACCACGGAAACATAGTGCAGGCGCGAATTGTTGTTGTTGCTTAGATGTTTGCCTCACTAGTTTATACTGGCTGAGGCGCGCCCATTCCACTCCAGACCGTAGTCCATTGGGCGATATCAGGACGCATAAACCAGTGCTTGGATGAATGTGTGCGTCTGTAAGTACCTATGCTAGGTTTGTGCGCCCTCAGAAGCTAGCCCAACCAAAGTGCAATGGAAGGGCCTCACCATGAGGGCGCGTGTGAAAATTATGCAAGAGTGTGACTGTAGGACAGAGTCAAATGAAACAGAAGGAGGTGAGAAGAGACAGAAGGGGAAGAGTTGCCCCCAGGGTGAGCAGACCCGTCAAAAAACCTGCAGGCGCGAAGGTAGAGGTATTTTTCTTTAAAATTGAAGTGTAGCAGGAAAAGTCGCAAAAATACAATTTTGATATTTCACGATACATATGATATCTTATTAAAGGACAACCAATTTTCTACACATTCCTGTTTAATTTTGTTTAAAAATGGGTTAATTAGTTCCCAAACTATGCTTTCTAAAAAATAGGAAGTCTTTCTCGTTTTGGAAAAAAACACTTTTTTTTTTCTTTTAGACAAAAGTGAATTTACCTATGCACATTGCCTTTGTAGCTACAATTAGTACCTCCTTAGCTTTCTTTTAATTAATGAACACTCCCCAAGTAAGATAGCTATATTGGAATTGGATTAGTCTATGAGGTAATACATTTTATTTGCTAGATCTACTGTGTGAAAAATTTGTTTAATCACTGAAACGCTCAACAGTGCCAAGTGATAAACGTATTGTAACCAATCCAGGAAGCAGTTTCATGGAAATAGATTTACTAATAAAAAAAGACAGTTATATCCAGATGAAATGAAATGTGAGCAGCATGTAGTTGTAGAATTAGTAGTTGAAGATGACTTTTCTGTTTCAAATAACACAACTAAGTCTTGGAAGAGCCCTAAAGTTTACACCAGTAGTGCCACGCCCACTCACGGTCACTTATCGATGAAAATCAAATACTCTCAAAAGTGTGCAGATCTTGCGACTATGGGAAAGTTAAAAAAAAATATTTAGAGGTGTATACATTGTGACAACAGAATCATCAAACTCAGTGTACAGCAACACATAGTGGTTCATCTGGAGGTATGGACGCAACAATTGCTGCAGACTTACTTCTCAGATCAATTGAACGATATAAACTGAGGTACACACGCTTTATTGATGATATAGACACGAAAAAGTATCAAGCGAGTGTAACTCAAAGCCATATGGTGGTGGAGACACAAACAGTTTGTTTCAAGCGAGTCTATAACTCAAAGCCATGTGGTTGTGGATACACGAACAGTTTCAAGCGAGTCGATGACTCGAAGCCATATGGTGATGTCCTTGTTGAGAGGATATACTGTGCAGGGCATGTGCAAAATGGAATATGAACTTGTCTACGCAAGATCAAGAACTCTTCAGGTGGAAGGAAATTGTCAGATGGGATGAATATTGGTGGATAGGAAAGGCTTACAGACATACAGATTGACTCCAGAAATATTATGGAAATGCAATTAGGGGCAATAAGAAGAACTTTAAAGGAATGTGTGAAGCTGTTTTGGAGATATATTTTCACAAGCTCGCCACAGACCAAAGGCCTGCCCACAATCTGTGTAAAATAAGTTGGTGCCCATATAAACAAGCTGTTGTAGCCAACAAAGAAAATGAATATGCAGATAGAAACAACCCGCCTGCGGTCATTGTGGATGTCATCACGACAGTTTTCATAAATGTGTCCCACCCTAATCTGTTGACAAAATGTCTTGATGGATACACCCAGAATATTAACGAATCCATCAAAAGTATAATATGGCGATATCGCCCCAAATACAAGTATAATGGATTAGTGACTGTTAAGATTGGTGTTGGCTTAGCAACCCTCCTTTTTAACGATGGAGCAAAAGACACGGAGGCACCCAGTGCAGAGATGCAGCTGCTATGTGGATGTTTCAAATTAGATCTCAATCATTAATAAGGAGCGGTTGCAGAACGCTCAAAGGAAAGCAACAGAAGCATCCCTGGAAGCAGGAAGATGAAGAAGGAGTAAACAGCTTTGGTTAGAGGAGGTACAAGCTCAGTCGGAAGGCTTCCCTTACCTGGCGGGGGGCCAGTGAGGTAAGTGTGTCGGAATCTGGAAACAAAATATGGGTTATCTGTTTTGTCCCAAAATTGACAATTCTTGTTCATAAAAATATCTTAACTTTGTCAAATATTAATCAATCGTCATGAAATCTTGCAGACTGTTTTATCGTGCAAAGTCAATATTGTGGAGTACTGGAAATTCTATAACTTCATTATATTCATTTGTATGTTATATCACAGTTTACAATTTTCTACCTCACAATACGTCAAATTGCAGGTGACGTAAAATTAAATCTATGGAATCTAAACTATTTTTCTAAGTCCCTGATAAACATGCACAATTTATTAATTTGTTGTTTAAATTTGAATGAATTGCATTACACCATTATATACAAATGTACAAGACAATAGCAACCATATTGTGTACATATATATGATAAACTTGTCATTTAAGAAGTCGCATTCGCTGCATGTATGTACTCAAATCCAGAGGCAGTTATTGTTTTAGATAGTTTCATCATTTCTTTATCTTGTGTGAAGATTTGGGTTCTGTGTCTTTCAAATTGAAGTTTGTATAAATTGTTTACTAACACCACCCCAGCTCTTCTAGTAATTCCCCCTCATGTATCACATAGCTGGCTTCACGATTTATGTTCAAAAAGAGACTAGTGATGATTAGTTACGTAACTAAAATGATCAATCTTTCATTTTGGGAAAACTATGAGCAGAGAGTGGATAGACACTATAACCTAATTTGATTTGTGCTTAAAGGGAAATAGAAAAACAAGAAGAGCAATTAACTTAACATCTTTATACTGATTTAGAAGACTACAGCTTCTGTATACAACCAGTTTAATTGACGTTTCCGTGCTCTAAAAGCTATGCGGATCCAATATATTCTTAAAGACACTAAATGTCCTTGCCTTCACTACTTCCTGTGGCAATGCATTTCAAGCATTCACTCTCTGCCTAACAAAATATTTATTAATATTTAATCTGAACCTTACTTTAGTTAATTTGTAGCAAGGCCCTTTTATTCTTGCTAGCATGCGAATAAACATCATGCAATAGAACACAGATAACTGCAGATGTGATAACCATCTGTAGATATAATAAACATCATGCAATAGAACACAAATAACTGCAGATGTGATAACCATCTGTAGATATAATAAACATCATGCAATAGAACACAGATAACTGCAGATAACCATCTGTAGATATAATAAACATCATGCAATAGAACACAGATAACTGCAGATAACCATCTGTAGATATATTATTTGCTGATAATAAGGATGGGGATGATATCAAGGACAAGTAAATTCAACCACAACAATACACAATTAATTGTCAACCGAACCTGTTTGCTCACTGATCAATTCATTGACTAAGGTATTAATCATTCACCATAGATCATGCTCCAATATCTCCGAATACCCACTGCCCCGCGCTTTTCAAATTACAATCGACAATTCGTCCTTTCTCTATCCTCTCATTTCACCACTCAACCGTATTGGTCACGGTTGGAAACATTCTATTAGCATGGTCGTAGCTCATTGTCAATTCGCTCTTGACAAGAGTGTATACCTTTTTATTTTACCATTTCATATATTTTAGTGATCCGAATAAATATTGCAAAATGTCAGTTTTGATAGAGAGTTAATTATAGTGGAGCAACAGTCATAACAACTGCCTGAGTATAATGAGTACAGAGTGATTCTCACAACATTGTAATGAGAAGTGATACTTACACACATGTACACAAATTACATACATACATATACACCCATTTACATATAGACATACACATAAAGAGAAGTGATTCTAACACACACAAATATACACACACAATCACAGCACATGTGTGTATATATATATATATATATATATATATATATATATATATATATATATATATATATATATATATATATATATATATACATATGGGTATACATTTATGTATAAATGTATGTATGTTGGTATGTTGGTAGGTATATATATGTGTGTATATGTGTGCACGCATGAATGTATGTATATATGTACATGTGTGCTCGGATCATTTCTAATTATGTGGTTGTGTAGTGTATATGTGCATATAGAAAAAGTAAGGTGGCCGCGCCTTAGTGGTTGCTCTCTCAACTCACCGGTGTTTGTGTTTAGTTTTCCGATGTTTAATGGTTCCTGTCCGGATTATATTTCACAACTACTTCTCCAGGTGGTATCAGGGACTTTATTCTGTGAATTTGATGTACTTTTAATCGGTTATCCTGTTTGTTATTCTGCATTACGCTGCATTTCATGCCTGGCTCAAGCCGCGGGAAACCAGTCCATGACCGAGTTCAATGTCCCCCTTAACTGCATTTTATAATTCAGTCCAGATTATCACTTCTCAAGGACAGTTCTGCTCTGACTGAAGTCGACTTTCTACTGCTCACCCCTCCATCCACCAGAATTTACACGATACCTCTCCCAACCTCGTATTTTCAGCACAGCAAGGGTCACGTTGACCAACAGGCGGACACAGTCAGAAGCCTCGGTGGCAGGACACGTAGAAACAGGGAGTTTGACACGGACAGACACGGAAAGCTTGACACAAACATTTGTGTAACACACTCCTCGCGGTCCTCATTCCAAGGCCGCGGAGTACACGGCTCTGTAGGGATTTAGTTCAATACACTGCGCATGGACATAGCCTCAGCAGTTGGACATGGTAGTGGTCAATCAACGCAACGGACCTTTGACGCCTATGCGAACATTATTATTGTTATTATTATTATAATATATATATATATATATATATATATATATATATATATATATATATATATATATATATATATATATAAAAGCAACGGCAAAAGTAACTTACCAGGTAATGTTTTTCATCATTTCATTTTATTTTAATCGAAAAACAACAAAATTTTGAGGGAGAAGAAACTTTATTTCATAGTTCGAAACTGAAACAACTGAAAAGGGATTTTCGTGTCACATGTGATTGTCTTTGCAGCGTATGCGAGCATGGCGGTCCGTAACCCCACCATGAGCTCACTCTTGAATTCAGTTGATGGCGTAACGCTCTCCATGTCTGACGACCATCGGCTCTTGAAAAGTTGATCCTTCACTCGTCGGTAAACAGTACTCTGCGTCACAGAGCGGATCTAAAGCGCAGACGTTGTCTGCTCCAGGCTAGATGTGTGGTATGATCACATGGTTGCAGAGTTGAACGAATAACAGTGCTCCTTGTACTTAGGTTTTGCTTCTCCAAACGGTACCTGACAGTAGCTGAACTTCTTCTCAGTCCGTGGATGGTACCAGCAGTGACAGTTGCTGACTGAAATTATGTATCGCAGATTTGTGGGAGACATGTTACGATCCTGTCGGTATACATTATTCGAAGACGGCCCCAGTAAGGGGGGGGGGTGGGGGATGGGGGGGAGTGGTTTAAAAACAGTGGCAGTCGTCTGATAGTGATTTAACCAAAGCTTAACAGTCTTGCTATTGCAGATACAGACATTCCTCATGTCAATAGCTCGTAAACTCCCATTTAGCACCATGGCATCCTTCTAGTAGTTTTCTTATGATCGTAATGAATGGCAACATAATCACAAATCGCCAAGGAAAACATTTCATGTCAATTTTGTGATCTGCACGTAATTTGTGAGAAACAATCCGAATATTCGTTTATTTAATAAAATCCGATTTTGAAGGCCAGTGAAGGGTTATTTGACACTCATACTATACTAAGACAACTATATGACTTCCAGTAACGGCCAAGAATGCATCAGTATAATTGTTGTGTATGTTTTTATGTTTGAGTGCTGTAATGTATTTTTTTACATTCCATCATTCAAACATAAAAACATACACAAAAACTAGTAAGTTACTGTTGTCGTTGAGTACATTTACCGTTTTTCTGAAAGTGTGTATGTTGGTCTAAAGACGCGAGTCGTCCATATATGCATTGTAAGCATTGCTAATGTATCCAAGTTCCATTTAATTTCTTACAAAATACAGTATAACATGATTATACTATCATACTATATTTTACAAACGCATCAATTTTGTATCGTTAATTTTTTACAGTTGTTACGCACATTAGTATAGTGTTAGTAGTTTTCATTAAAAAGCGCGAGCCAAAAAAAAAAAAAAACACTTCTCCGCGAGCAATGTATCGCATCTTATTAGAAACATCGGACCCTTACAGACTATACGTATAACAAAGCGAAACATCAGACGTTTACAGACTTCACGTATAACAAAGCGACACATCGGACGCTTACAGACTACACTTATAACAAAGCGACACATCGGACGTTTACAGACTACACGTATAACAAAGCGACACATCGAACCCTTACAGACAACACGTATAACAAAGCGACATTTCAGACGCTTACAGACTGCACGTATAGCAAAGAAAGGACTTTAGATTTCTCCAAAATGTTTAGCTCATACGATAAATTCATTAGGGTCTGTAAGCACTTTCATAAATGTCTGCTGCGGCCAAGTAACTATATGATCTTTTAATTTGAATCCTGGGAATTTTAGTTCCATTTCCAAACATGTATTACTCAAGTAAAATGTCTCCATCCGTATCGCTAGAGGGAGAATGTAATTGTGTTGTGTAAGATTTGTTATTCGTTCTGTTTCCCCAATCTCTATTGAGATAATTGATATCCATTAAAATAATTACTTTTGTTAAAACAATTTTTTTTGAATTATGAGATAAATATTATTGATCAATTTGTAACATTTGTCTTCAATATATGTGTTGCCTTGATACATGTATTTTAAGTAACAACAAAAAACGGTTCGGTTAAATCAATATAGGCGTTGTGTTCCTTAACATTGCTTACAGTTTTAAGAAGTTCACCCCTGGCCACTGATATCAACGCAAGAAAGAGGATATCTGTCATTTTGAAACATAGATGCAGATTGTTGTGCGAAACGTAGAAACATACACATTTTTTTCTTAAAGATTCCATATCTGCACCCTGGACCTCAACAGCTCTGTTTTATTTGTTGACAATTCCAGATCTCGTTAAACTGGCTCTGGTAAATTTTATGTGGCTGTGCCGACTCTTCAGTGTGCACACAATCATGATCCCTTGATGTAGATGCTTTCGAAGGTGGCGGATGTCCACTGACATAATTTTTTTTTTCATCATTCAGTGTATAAGATTCTGGTAGGTCCGAGCAGGAAGTCCTTCTTCGACATGCATTGGCCGCATTGCAAAGGGAATATTCGGATTGGTTGCATGCGTTTTTTCTTTTTAGAAATAACATGCCAAATTGGAGGAATCATGCAAAAGTAGCAATCATTGATAGGATTTGTTGGTTCACTCTACACCACTGGAACTGAAACACGCGTTGATCGTACTTTTCGGTTCAACCAGCAGCACAGATTCGTTGCACAGAAATGACAATGTGTTTACGTGGTCCAATACCGGTCTTGGTCACCGATCTTCCAACCAAATTAAAAGCTGTAAATTCATGTATCAATGATGTAATGGCTCGCCTTTTGGATGGCAAAGTTATTTGTACGCACATATACTTCGCACTGTTCACAAATTCATGGGGCGTCTTGAACTGCGCGTCTGCACTCAGAGAATCCACAACATAAATGATGTCAAGGAGGAGATGTGGTTGCAACAACTTCTTCATATTGTGCCATCCAATTTACCCTAAAGACTGTCCGTCACGTTGACAATCACGCTTTAGGACTATAGAAAAGAGAAGGCAATTTTCGTCGGGTAGATGGTGAGGATACACGTCACCTGAATCAACCCCATTTCCCCCACCTCCCCATCCAGTATCTAGAAAACTAGAACTACCTTCGTGATTTTGTAGTTCATATTCGTGACCAGCATATCCAAATTAGTTACACAATATCTAGTTTTCTCTCGGGTACGTTTTATTATGTTGTTCAGTGCTATTAAAATCAAGAAAATATATGAGAATATAGTATGTAGAGTTCTAAATGAAAGTCATATTTATGACTACTTTTAATTAAAGTGCCACTTATAATTTTTCACTTATACTCGTAACGAAACTATGCACGTTCAGAATACTTGATGAGTTCTCAAATCAATAAGGCTTGCATTTGCACAGAGAAACAGCTGACGTGATGATAATATAAGTCACAATGAGGTTGTGCTTCTAAATGAGGTGCATGTGCTTGTACACATGTGTGTGTGTGAGTGTGTATCTCGTATATACGTTATAAAAACAAAATAAATATGTCTTTTGTACGTCTTGCTGAAAACTCGGCAACGGTGTGAAATTTGCACAGGCCATTCTGTCTGGAACTCCAAGGTCCACGCAACTATTTTCAGCTCACGGCGTCGTTCCCTTCCCAAGTTATTTAACAATTAAATTCCTCAATCGGGGAGCTACAGTGGTGTCAAAATTGCGCATCTCATTCTGTCTGGGTATTTCCAGGTGGATGCACTATCCTCATCTAGCTGCCTTGCACCAATCCCTTCCCGACTTTGTGACGTCAGAATATGCAATCCCTTGTACAGCATATCGACAACTAGCATTTCTAACGTTCTGTTTTTTTTATCGTACATTCTGGGATATTTCACCTTTGCGCTTTTATTATTATTATTATTAGTAGTAGTAGTTAAAAATCAACCAAAATTAGTTGTACCTTCCCTCAGGCCTAGTATGCCGCAGGAAATTCTAAAATACCTACTACGCTTAGCCGAAGCCTTCGGCTACCTGACATAACATTAAACATGCCTGTTTGAACACCAGGATTCCAACAAGTATTCCAAGAATTATTTTTATTAGTACAATGAATTCCTCAGTTATGGTTCATGCCGGTTAAGGACATATAAATACCATGCTACCATGCGAAGCCGATCAGTAAAGCTGGTGTGTATGTTTACACACACATATATATATATATATATATATATATATATATATATATATATATATATATATATATATATATATATATATATATATTGCTATATTTGTAACAGTATGCACAACGCAGGAGTAACAGATACATATATGAACACAAAAGAAAAGAAAACGCTAGACATACCTAACACACACTTGGACACTAACAGACATCAAATTAATTTAAGTAAAAATCCCAATTAATGAGACATTTATTGTATAATTCTTAAACGCAGAGAATAGCAACACCAATTAACAAGACTTTCATAAATGGGTGCTTGGATTGAAATGTTAAATCATTGGAGAGATCTATAGAATGTTATCTGACGAGAGCTTATTTGCCTTAAATAGAAAGCGCAAAAATAAATTCAATTGATAGCAGGGCATGGCAGTCTCTATCTGAAGCATATAGTGTAAGAGAAATAAAGTGAGACCAAAAACCACAAAGATAGATAAAGCTTGATACACACATTGAATAGATTTGAACGATATAGATATAGTTCTTATGGATGTTTCAGGACAGACTACCTTGGCAGGAGATTTAACAGATGGCTCTGGAAAATGATTGTTGAGGGAGAATTATAACGAATCGCTCAAAATCTTATGGAAACTTGTAACGGGTGGAACAGAACAGGTCAGCTTAGAGAAACTTGTAACGGATAGATCAGAACAGGTCAGCTTTTAGAAACTTGTAACGGATAGATCAGAACAGGTCAACTTAGGGAAACTTGAACCGGATAGATCAGAACAGGTCAGCTTAGGGAAACTTGTAACCGATAGATCAGAACAGATCTGCTTAGGAAAACTTGTAACGGATAGATCAGAACATGTCAGCTTAGAAAAAAATTGTAACGGATAGATCAGAACAGGTCTGCTTAGGGAAACTTGTAACGGATAGATCAGAACAGGTTAACTTAGGAAACTTGTACCGGATAGATCAGAACAGGTCAGCATAGAGAAACTGGTAACGGATAGATCAGAAATGATAGCTTGAAAAGAATTGTTACGGTTGGATCAGATCAGGACGGTTAGGGGAGAGATGTAACACATAACTCAGAACTAGGCCAGATTGGGCTGACTTGTAACGGATAGATCAGAACAGATCAGCTTGGCGAGACTTGTAACGGATAGATCAGACCAGGTAAGCTTGGCGAGACATGTAACGGATAGATCAGAACAGGTCAGCTTGGCGAGACTTGTAACGGATAGATCAGAACAGGTTAACTTGGCGAGACTTGTAACGGATAGATCAGAACAGGTCAGCTTGGCGAGACTTGTAACGAATGGATCAGAACAGGTCAGCTTGGCGAGACTTGTATCGGATCGATCAGAGATAAAGTTAACAAACTTCAAAACCAAGCCATGAGAATCATAACAGGTGGCATGAAGTCAACGCCAATTGTAGAACTTGAAAAGATTACAAAACTGCAATCCATGACCGACAGAAGAGACTGCAGAGCCCAGCTGCAGTCAGAGAAACTCCGAAGACTGACGGACCATCCAATGTACCAGAGGCTAAACAATTTGGGAACTGGGAAACTAAAGCGGAGAAACTTTGCAGAAATAGCCAAAGCAAAGATGCACGAAGATCCCATAAACGCACTAACAACACCAAAACCCATCACTACTGTACGAAAACCTACTTGGAGGCAGGATATATTTCCAGAGGTGGTAGAAAATATACCAGGTATTGCAAACAAAAACTGCCAGACCGAAAAAGAAAGGAGAGACACTACCCTAAGCTTCATAACGAAAAGCTACCCAAGCATGTACTGGACCCATGCATACACCGACGGTTCTGTAACCAACACTACACAGAACGGAGGGGCAGGAGCATTCCTGAACCTACCAAATGGCAGAAAAATAACACTGTCATTCGCTACTGGTAAGTACACAAGCAATTTCAGAGCGGAGGCAGAGGCACTGAGGGCGGCAGTGGAAGAAATGGCAACACACAGTGAAAATGAGAGCCACATAGTCTTGCTGACAGATGCTCTCGCCGTAGTCACAGCGCTAAAAAGCCAGAAAAACACTGAGCTTAATGACTTAAGAGCAGCACTCTGCAAACTGTGCCAGCTGTCCGCACCAAAAAGGGTAGTGGTACAGTGGGTTCCGTCACACTGCAACATCCAAGGCAACGAGGAGGCAGACAGACTGGCAAAAGAAGGTGCAAGGCTACCACAAACAGATACCAGTATGACGTACGAAGAGTCAAAACGGCTTATCAAAGCCAGGTACATGACCAAATGGGAAACCGAACATACTGGTTACACCAAAAACGATGCCTATTACCAGTTGAACCGAAGAGAGCAGGTCGTTGTCTTCAGACTTCGCACTGGCCACAATAGACTGAGGTACCACCTATTCAACAAATTGAAGATAGGGTGTACCGACGAATGCCCCTGCGGTACTGGTAAAATGACCACTGAACATCTGCTGCAGAACTGCCCGACATACGGGGATCAGAGAGAGCAGATGTGGCCATTGCCAGTGGAACTGCAAGACAAGCTCTATGGTAGTGGCGAGAGTCTTAGGATGACCGCCGTTTTTTTCGAAAAAATAATGGTTACTGTCTGACTGTGTACGCAGAAGAAGAAGAAGAAGGATCGATCAGAGCAGCAGGTCAGATTGGGGGGACGTGTATAAGATGGCTCAGACCAGAATGGATAGTAGAGACTTGTAACGCCTGAATCAGACCAAGAGGGCATGGCGTGTATATTTTAAGGCCAATACTCCACAACGTGCCGAGACGCTTTGCTTGACGTGTTAAACATACTTTTGTATAATGTCGTATGATATTACACAAAATATGAATGTATTACTTGACATTAAATTGTATTACGTTATTTTATATTATTATATTTATATTTACTTACTTTCTACGTACCTACCTACATATCCACCTACCTACCTACCTACGTAAAGATCTTTCTATTTCATTACATCGCATTAAGAACAACAATTATGTATTAGTGTTTCTTTTATTTTCCACTACTTACTGATAAGGAGAAACACAAAACACAAAGGTTTACATGCTGAGGCTCAAATTGTAGGGAGCGAACCTCACTTAATTTTAGCTATGACTAATGTGGAAAAAAAAAAACACAATTATGTAACTGTAGGAAAGCATGCAATGAAATCTTGTATGAAAGAAGTTCAGACGTTATAAAAATGTCAACATGCAATAGATAACACTAACTAACAATGGGGACCAACATTTCAACATACTTTTTTTTTAAATGAAAGATAAATCGGTACATCATGATTGGGGTTCCGCGAAAGGAAGATCCAAATTTAGATATAATCATAAACATTACAACAGAAAACATGGATAATGGAAACAAGTTTAATTAAACTACAGTTAAGATACAGCACACATAGACAACCGAAAAAAAGGAAAACGTCAAATACGAGTCAAGAAAAGTGCATTTTTAGGATGACCTTGTGAAAAAGGTCAAGAGGAATGAGCAAAAAAATTGTATTTAAAATTTCTAAAACACTATTTGTTGAACTAGATCTCAAATTAATATTAAACCTGTGTAGCTTAAGGAATCTTATGGAAACCTCATCAGAATACAACTTGGACAAGAAGCAATATGGCTAGAACATATCTTTAAAACGCTCAACAAAATTCCACCCAAAACGCAGATTGACATTCCTGAAGCCGAAATAGACCCAGATATAAATAAAGACAACACACCTCCAAGAGAAGACATAACCACTATTATCGGCTGAGTAACGGAAACGTTCTTGGTTATGAAACTTAAATGCATACCTTTTTTTTATAAACCAATACCGAATTTGCAGTAGAAATATTCCACAACCAATCCCACAAATATAACAAACAGTCATAACGGCACTCAGTTGGAGGACGGAAATGAAAGATTATAAATTTAAAAAAGAGAGATAGTGCAGACAGCAATGCATGGAAAACAACAACCCTCCTTACAGTACACAAACAAGTATTAATCATGAAATAATAATCCAAAGATTAAATGAATTCTTTTTTTCTGTTTAAGTGAGGAAGAAACAAGCAGGAATCAGAAGGTACTTATTGATGTGCAGATCGTGTCTTTTCATTCACAAATATAATATTAACAATTTTAAAATTGTAAGTACTACTGTATTGATTAATTTTGTAAACGTCTCCGACATCATACACCAGGACAGTATACTATATGGGTATTAGTAGGTTATTATCATGTCTTTGGTTGCCGTGTTTCAACTAATTTAATGTGTTTTTTTTATTAAAAAAAAGATCAGTAATCTAACTTTCAAGGGGAAAACATGACTACAATAAGGATGTAAAAATCTTTACAAAAAATGAATTGATCACTGACCAATTGAAATTGTGAGCAAAGAAATAGCAATGATGGACACATTTATACACACAGGAAGCAAAGATACGCTAAACGGCAGAACATGCAAATATTGAATAAAGCCAGAACAGAAGTTGCTTGTTTAAACAATTTGAATCTTTGCAGTAGAACAGACACATCAAAGTAAAATTGCTTTATTCTGTGTTTCTGTAGAACAATGCAAAGTATTGGGGTGGAAAAGAAAACAAAAATTGGGCAAAATTGTCATCTTTGCACCTAATGCAAGAGAAAGAAAATCATATAACGTTTTAGCTACAAACTATCATCAAGCTGTCCGAAGAAAAAAAGAAATATATGCACACCAGTATAATAGGTTTTTGTAGGAATTGGCTGGACCATGGCTTAAAAATATTGCTTGACACTACTACCAGTCCGGTCATGGTGTGAACCTTAGTTTGACACTACCAGAAGAACAGTCATGATATGGACCCTAGCTTAACAGAACCGCCATGATATAAATCTTAGCTTGACAGAACCGCCATGATATAAATCTTAGCTTGACAGAACCGCCATGATATAGACACTAGCTTAACACTACCACTAAAGCCGCCATTATATGGACCCTAGTTTGACAGAACCGCCATGATATAGACCCTAGCTTGACAGAACCGCCATGATATAAATCTTAGCTTGACAGAACCGTCCATGATATAAATCTTAGCTTGACAGAACCGCCATGATATAAATCTTAGCTTGACAGAACCGCCATGATATAGACACTAGCTTAACACTACCACTAGAGCGGCCATTATATGGACCCTAGCTTGACAGAACCGCCATGATATAGACCCTAGCTTGACAGTACTACCAGTCCGGTCATGATATGGACCCTAGCTTGACACTACCACCTGTACGACCATGATATGGACCCTAGCTTGACACTACCACTAGTCATGTCATGATATGGACCCTAGCTTGACACTACCACTAGTCCTGTCATGATATGGACCCTAGCTTGACACTACCACTAGTCATGTCATGATATGGACCCTAGCTTGATACTACCACTAGTCCTGTCATGATATGGACCCTAGCTTGACACTACCACTAGTCCTGCCATGATATGGACCCTAGTTTGACACTACCACTAGTCACGTCATGATATGGGCCCTAGTTTGACACTACCGCTAATCACGTCATGATATGAACCCTAGTTTGACACTACCGCTAGTCACGTCATAATATGGACCCTAGTTTGACAATATCACCAGAACGACCATATCGGACCTTAGCTTGACACTAACGCCAGAACAACCATAATGGGCGTTAGTTTGACACTATCACTAGTCCTGCCATCATATGGACCCTAGTTTTACACTATCACCAGAACGACCATATCGGACCCTAGTTTGACACTATCACTAGTCCTGTCATCATATGGACCCTAGTTTAACACTATCACCAGAACGACCATATCGGACTCTAGTTTGACACTATCACTAGTCATGTCATCATATGGACCCTAGTTTGACACTATCACCAGAACGACCATCTCGGACCTTAGTTTGCGCTAAGATCAGAAGGACAAAAATATGAACCGCAGCTCGACACTACCACGAGAATGTCCATGATATGAATCCTAGTTTAACACTACTACCAGAACGGCAATGGAATGAATCCTAGCTTAACACTACCACCAGAACGGCAATGAAATGAATCCTAGTTTAACACTACCACCAGAACGGCAATTAAATGAATCCTAGCTTAACACTACCACCAGAACGTCCATGCTATGAATCCTAGTGTAACACTACCACCAGAACGGCAATGAAATGAATCCTCGTTTAACACTACCACCAGAACGTCCATGATATTAATCCTAGTTTAACACTACCACCAGAACGTCCATTATATGAACTACAGCTTGATATACCATCAATGCGGCCATGTATGAATCCTAGCTTGATACTACCGCCAGAACGACCATAATGGACCTTAGCCTGACACTAGCACGAGAACGACTATGTTATGGTTTTTAGTTTGACACTTCCACCAGAACGTCCATGATATGAATCCTAGTTTAACACTACCACGAGAACGTCCATGATATGAATCCTAGTTTAACACTACCACCAGAACGTTCAGGATATGAATCATAAAAACAGAGAAATAGTGTCCAACGAAAAAAGAACCTTAGGAGTCATCATGGTGGACATGCATCAGAATTGTGCTACTGTACGAAAGATGCCCTCAGATCAGATGAGATGAAAGGATTGTTTATTTTATTAAAACCAGCGCTAGACGTGATGGTAACTGCCATTTGTATAAGTCATGGGCTAAGAATTTAAGAAGAAAGAGGTTCTAAATGCTAAGAACCACTTTGAAATAACAATGAATACTTTTTTAAAATTAAGTAATTTGAGTCACTATAGCAACCAGTAGCAAATTAAAATGTAGACTTCTTGATATCACTTGCACCTCACATGACATTTCGTATTACATATGTGCGCTTGCAGAGTGCCTGTTTTCGTTTTCTGGCTTCTATACCTAGCAATATAAACACTTTAAATGTAGCCAGTTTCAGATGTTGGTAGGATATTACAAAATAAGTTTGCAAATCAGCAGCTAACCAAACAAATTAGATCTGTTCAGATGCATCACATCCAGCACCTTTCCCGCGTTTGAACTTGGGCTGTCATGTATAAGCATTCCAAAGGTCAGGAACACAAACAAACAACTACATAATTTAGCTTTCGGCTTCAACTAGTGCTAACTCTCAGCAACATCTTCAGCGCTCCTGTGTGGGTAGGGATGTGGGTGGTTGAGTGTGGACTCGTGCAAGGTAGAGATGGTGAGATTCGTAGACGGCTCAGCGAATATTTTTCTTGAGCACAAAATAATCAAGTGAGAATCGTACAATCTTAAATCATGAGCTTCCAATAATGCTGAAAATATGTATGGATAAGTATGTGTGTGTATGTGTGTGTGTGTGTGGGTGTGTGTCGGTATGTTTGTGAGTGTGAGTATGTGAGTGTGTATGTAAATGTATAAGCATGTACGGGTGGATGGACGGATGGATGGAGGTGTATATATATATACATACATATGGGAAGGATTTACGGACAAGATAGATCGATGAATAGATGGGTATGAAGATGTAGTTAACTAGATATGTTGCGACTACTACTTTCACTGCGCTGTTTCTTTCCAATAGCTGAGGTCCACCGAGAATATTTATACGGCTGAGCTCAACGCATTGTACTTACTAGGTTTATATTTTACCTTGGATGACTTACTTATGATATGAACGAATTTCCTCATGCTAAACGATTCAAATACAAACGGCTGGGCCAGACAGACAAACACGCATAAAGATATTCAAAAAGAGACATACTGATAGGTTGGCAGATATACGTTTAGATAACAGACAGACACACGCATTGATAGATATACAGACAGACAAATACATATAGACAGATATGCAGATAGATAGATAGATAGATAGATAGATAGATAGATAGATAGATAGATAGATAGATAGATAGATAGATAGATAGATAGATAGATAGACAGACAGACAGATAGATAGATAGATAGATAGATAGATAGATAGATAGATAGATAGATAGATAGATAGATAGATAGATAGATAGATAGATATATAGATAGATAGATAGATAGATAGATAGATAGATAGATAGATAGATAGATAGATAGATAGATAGATAGATAGATAGATAGATAGATAGATAGATAGATAGATAGATAGCGGAGCTGTTCTTGTGCATTGTACGTGGTGCACAGTGGAGATAAGAAAACACGTCGAGTCTGGATAAATCATTCTCTGCTTCGTAGAGCTGAAAGTGCATTGATAAAAACTAAGTAATCTAAGAGAGGAGATGGAAACAGGGAGAGTGCGAGAGAGTGTGTGAGAGAGAGATAGAGAGAATGGAAAGGAGATACTGAACTAAAAATACTTTTATTTTGCAGGCATTCGTAAAAAGTGTTCAACGATGCAACCAAACAACTCACCGACTGAAGAATTGACAGAACACACCTCGGCAGAGTGTAATCTGATCGTCAGACGTCTCTAATCAGAATAATGTTTCAAACATTTAGTTTGTTGACGACTCTTTACAGTTAGTATAGGGTTGCGGTCGGAAGGAAGGGGGGTGGAAGAGGGGGGGGGGATTGGTGTTGTGGTGATGGTGAAAATGTAAACAAGACTCTTCTGCCAGTTATATATAGGCGTATCTTAGAATTGCAGGATCCTCAGTTACACATGAAGTAGTGCACCCCTGATATAATGGGCTCTATATCCATCATTTATATAAGCAGAGGTCACTTTCAACCACACTTTTACAACGCCCACCTTGTGCTAGGTAATCGGGTCATGTTTCATGAAATGACGCAACTGCAGCCACCTGCCAGCTCGGGGAAGTATATAAATTAGTAACTGTCTGCACACATTTACTGCATGCTATTTTTTTCCAAAGTGCTGTTTCTTCAGAACCAAGAAATCCCACAACATTTTCATCAATTTTAAACAAACAAAAAATCTACGGCTACCATTTTTCTAGGCTGTCCTTCAGGCTCAATTGCTCGATGAATCATAAACATAGGTGGCCTGACTCGTGCGATCCACTTGAGCAGCTATGGTTTTTGATAGAAACCACCTTATCTCCTCTAACCCAAGTTAATTGCACTTGGCCATTTTGAAAATGTGCTGTTTCTATAATCTGGCATTGTTAATGATGTTATTATAACCTGATGTGATGATTGTGCGAGCTATGAATATGCCTTTAAAGCTCCCTAATGGTTTCAAGGTGTGATCCTTATGTTGATAGGTCTAGCGATAAGGCCTGCCGCTTACAGTATAAGTGATTTGTTGGCAACTCACTGCTAGCTGGCTAGGAATACACTGCTTATCCTGAAATCAAGAAGAAGCTCATTTGCAATACTGAGGATCGTTTTCTTATTTGCTAAAGACGAATAGTGTCAAGCTTGGTCTAGCTGGCAGCTCATAAACTACTATGTTCTATGACATTGTATATCTCGTATGCTCTTACTCATAAGCGTTGTTATTTCATCGCTAAACTTGCGCTGTCTATGATAACTTTCCTTTAACACGGTTTGTGTTCGACGGTAGACAATTGTCATTGGCCTGCTGTAATATTTGAGTTGTAACATGATGCAGAACATAGGTCAAATTCACAGTTCATAAAGCCGTTTTTCTGGCCCGCGATGGATTTTTATTTAAGTATATGATAAAGGTTGCCACTTTAGACTTTAGAATACATGCCACTATTTACTGTACAAAAAATGACCTATAGTTTGTTTAAAGTTTGCCGATCGCAAGCAATGATGGCAAAACCATTAGGTGTTTTTTTATATGATGATGTAGCTTGCGCTGCATTTGAATTACAGTAAGGTAGACACTGCATTGTCATCAACTTCCCCTTCTCATCTCGAGCTACTATTGACCAGTGGAAAGACTATCAGTCGAGACGACCAGCAACAAGACTATCAGTCGAGACTACCAGCGGCAAGACTATCAGTCGAGACTACCAGCGGCAAGACTATCAGTCGAGACTACCAGCAGCAAGACTATCAGTCGAGACTACCAGCAGCAAGATTATCAGTCGAGACTACCAGCGGCAAGACTATCAGTCGAGACTACCAGCGGCAAGACTATCAGTCGAGACTACCAGCGGCAAGACTATCAGTCGAGACTACCAGCGGCAAGACTATCAGTCGAGACTACCAGCAGCAAGACTATCAGTCGAGACTACCAGCAGCAAGATTATCAGTCGAGACTACCAGCGGCAAGACTATCAGTCGAGACTACCAGCAGCAAGACTATCAGTCGAGACTACCAGCAGCAAGATTATCAGTCGAGACTACCAGCGGCAAGACTATCAGTCGAGACTACCAGTGGCAAGACTATCAGTCGAGACTACCAGCAGCAAGACTATCAGTCGAGACTACCAGCGGCAAGACTATCAGTCGAGACTACCAGCGGCAAGACTTTCAGTCGAGACTACCAGCGGCAAGACTATCAGTCGAGACGACCAGCGACAAGACTATCAGTCGAGACGACCAGCGACAAGACTATCAGTCGAGACAACTGGAGGTAACTCAGGATGCAGACAATCATGCGTTACACGGAGAAGACAATACGTCTGCCAAACTGGACACGGCTTGATTCGAATCAGATTCCTCGTGATTTTGTAACGGATGTTTAACCACTAGCCCACGCTGCTACCTTGATCTATAATATTCTATAACTGTAGCACGTACTACAAGACCAGAAAACATCAATTATATTTGAGTCAACGGCACAAAATATCATATAGATATATTTAGAAATGTTAAACAAAAATTCACTACACAGCAACAACTTTGTAAAAAAAAAAAAGAAGTTAAACAGTGCTGGAAAAGCTGAAGTAGAATTCTGAAAAAAAGATATTAAAACATTACTGCATATTGAATACATTTTACGGGGGAGGAGGGGGGTGGGTGGGGGGGGGGGGGGAGACACGTCTGGTCAGGCAAAATATACTGATCAGACAAGCTAGTCTGCGTCAGGGAAATAAAGACTGGCCGAGACCCTAATCTTGGTTTCTACGTAGTCAGTCCTCCCTGGAAACGGGCTGTTTTCATGGCAGCATGGCTAATGAGTCGAGGGATCGACGTGATCCCCGTAGTAGTGAGCGCCATGCAGGTGAAGCCAAGCATATCACAGCCACCTGGAAGACCCCCGGTCCACCATCATCAGCACGCTCGGGATATGAGGAAAACTACTGCAACCCATAACTTAACGTTCTTTTTAGAGCGCACAAAAGAGTGTACCTACTCATTGTGTGCATTCGAAACAACAATCAATTTTGTGCACTGAATCAACGTAAAACGCAAGTTCAAGTTTCATCTATTCCAACTGAAAGTTACACCAACAAACCTTCGTTAAGAACTTGGATACGGCTTTTTCATATTTGAACGATCCAAACAAGACAAGTTTAACACGAAGGAGTTAAGATAATTAACTTGTTAGTATCTACTTTTCTCTGGTTTCATATCCATGCATGGTATCAGTTTATACTTGATTACTAGCAGAGCTCATTCTTGATTAACAACATAATGTAGCATGTCCTTTGATTACTAGCAGAGCTCATTCTTGATTAACAACATAATGTAGCATGTCCTTTGATTACTAGCAGAGCTCATTCTTGATTAACAACATAATGTAGCATGTCCTTTGATTACTAGCAGAGCTCATTCTTGATTAACAACATAATGTAGCATGTCCTTTGCAGAACGTTGCACCTATCACATTGACCTGTAAGACTCTTGATGTTTAGTCAGTCCTCAAGTGTCCGCAACCGTCATCTTTACATCTTTGATGTCATGTGTGTATCTTCTCTTCGGTCTGCCTTATTTTCCAGAACCCATACGTTACAGTACAGTTTTTTTTAAATAAACCATTGTGGCGCTTGATGTGGCCAAAGTTTATTAGTTTCCTAGACGTCATGCTCTTTACCAGTCGATGTTCATCTATACCTAGCTCTTTTAGGGCGTCTGTGTTTAAAAAAAATCGTTTTCATTGGTACTCTGAAAACTTTCTACAGCATTATAACTCGAACGATTCAATTTTCTATTTTTAGTGTTTGTGTGATTGTCTATGTCTTGCTTCCATACGTTGCTGCAGGAAAGATGCATGTCTCCCGAATGATTGTATTTGTTATCGTGTTCGAATTTTTCCATACGTTTCTCATTTAATTTAATCACAAAGTTGACATGTCCATTCTTATCCTCATTTCGTTTTGGTAGTCCTCATTGTTGCAGATAACCAAGCCGAGATATTGAATCTTTTGACGTTTTCATTTTTATTCCTCTTCTGAAGTTACTTTAGTTATGTTTGTTGTTTTGTTTGTCGGTGGTCATTACCATTGTTTTATTGATGTTCAGGTAGAAATTTGGTTCAGTCTGTGTATCTAAGTTCTGATATTTCGTTTCCATCGATTATAAGAGGGTCGAACGTTTCGTTATTTTGGCCGTCTCTGACATGTCTCATTATGGTTTCTTTATAAATGTTGACTCTATATATATATGTGTGGAGGGAGGGGGAGTATGCATCCCTGTCTTACTTCGTTTTGAATTTCAAACCAGTCGGATATTTCGCCTGACCTTTACTTCTTTCTCTTGATATAATGTGTTGATTAGGTGAATCAGTTGCGCTGAGAACTGTATACATCGTATGATGTTTTGTAGGAATTTCGTGATGTACAAAGCCGTAATGTAATCAATGAAGAAAGTATTGAGGTCTATATTGTACTCTCTCTATTTTTGAATGATATTTCTCATGTTAAGGATGTGTGATCCCTTGTGCCTCTGCTGTCTAAAACCTTCATCTGCTTCATGGTTTAGTTTCATTTCTATACTTTTTATAATGATCAGTAGAAGAATGTTGCTAGAATGACTCAGTAAAGCAATGGTTCCTTATTTGAGCAACGCTTTAGGTCGTCATCTTAGGGACTGGGATATTAAGTTATCATTTCTGTGACTTGGGACCATATTGCATTGATCCAGGTTTCTTAAATAGTGTTTGGTCAATTCTAACACTGGATTCCGCACCTGTTTGTATGAATTCATTCAGAGATCGTTACATCTTGATGATTTTCTTTTCTTGCTGCTTTGGATTTCGGAGTGGACTTATTCCGCATCATTTTCCAAATTTTTATGTGTTAGGTTGGGGCTTCTTCTTGTGTTTTTCTGCATGTCTATGCATCATTCCTTTTATCTATCTAGTATATACTTGCACTCTGTCAGTGAGTAACGGACTTCACCGTTGATCACTTGCAAAGACCATTTAATCACGCCAGTTAGTGCTCTCATTTCTTCTGAACGCATCTTCTTCCTTTCCTTGCTGTAACGCTTCTATTTTTAAATGATTGTCCAAAATGTGTTCTTTATTTTCCTTTTGACCTTTTCTATTATTTCTCTTGAACTATTTATAATAATAGCTGTCCATCGTTGTCGATGAGGACCGCCGACATCATTCTTGTCACAGATTTCCCTGTTGGGTGTGGGTGCGCAAGTGGCTGAACAGGCCAATGCGAGCACGAAAACATCTGCTACATATCGGGCACACGAGGTTTGTAGAAGGGGATGGTGTTCCCGCTGCTCAGGATTTCCGCGTCTCGCGTCTGTTCTGGGCTTTCACAACATGGTCATCTTCACCGGCAGCTACACCCGATTTGACTGCGCTTCTCCAGTCAAATCTGTTTTGCAAAAGACATTCCCAGGTGTCGATGTCTATCTGGTTCCTTTTTAGTGAGTCCTTCAGACCGTCTTTAAAACGTTTCTTTGGGCGCCCTCTCTCGCGCCATCCCTCTCTCAGCTCGCCGTTATATATTAGGTGCTATTACGCTTATCCCCAAATTGTTTTAGTTTTCCCCTTTCTTTCACGAGTCTTCCAAGAATCTGAGTCTTTTCTGTGATATAGCACTTCGTTTTGTGTCGTTTTCTCGAGATTGAGTTATTTGTCGATTTGAGAATATCAGAACGTTTGGGGCCAGTTCCTTGAGAGTCATGTGTTCCTGCATTGCCATACGCACCTCCGATTTTTTGCTTCTTCGCTGTTTTCTTGTGGTATTACGTTAACGACATAGCGTAATGGTCTTGTGCTTTCCAATTGATTTTTAGTCATATCTTGAAATCCGCCACTAATATTTGGTGATATGAGTCGCAGTCAGTACCAGGTGTTTTCTTCGTTGATATCGTATCTGATCTCCATCTTTGCTGTGTTAGAATGTAGTCTATTTGGTTTCTATGTTTTCACTTTTGTGAAGTCTATGTGAAATTTGTTTACGGTATTGTTAAAAAAAAGTGTGTTTACGACTAAGAGGTTGTCTTCTGGGACGATTTCAATTAATTGTTATGCTATTTCAGTGTTGCGTCTTGTAGGAAAGCAGCAGTTCTTCTTCTTCTTTTGCTCTTTTAAACTCTTATACTAATTGTAAATAGTCATCTTTGATACCATGCGTTAGGAAAGCGATCGAATTACATGTTTTGATGTGCAATCTTTTCTTCATAGGATAATGTTTCTCAACGCAATCATATTGTCGTTATTTTCATTTATTTGCGATGGAAAGGATAGATCTATTGTTGTAGGAAATATGGTTTTCGCATGACTAAAATACAGAAATTGTATTTTGTTTACACAGATCTAAGTTCAATGCATAATTTGGTTGCAAACATTAGCGGTGCTAAAATAACAAATGAGAGCATAAACAGTATTGAAACACAAACATGGCACTTGTAAAACAACGGAATGTCTAGTGGAACAATTACAATACATAATTAGTAATACAGTGGTTACGTAGAAAATAAAACAAAAGGAGAACACAGGGTTTACTGTAATTCCGATCATTGATCATTCAGGATGTCCTCATGCAATACCTCGAATTTCAAGTTTGAGATTACTAGACACAGACCATGGCTTAGTTGCTCCGCTTGTGTTCTTTGATCTTGCTGGACATATTGCACTGAATTTGTCATGTCCACACAATCACACATCTATGATCACGTGTTTCCTTCTCAAACTGATTGCAAATTAAGTAATTTTATTTTATTTTCGGAGAAATGTTGTACCGTCAAGATTCAAAACAATCTCTCTTAAATCATTAACAGAGATAATCTCTTCAATCTAAGCCACAACAGATCTCGTCCTCATCAGTCTCGTTCCCTTACGTGAATACAGTTTCTCCGCGTCTTTGAAAGTTAGAGATCGTTGTGTTGATGTCTGGTGCATGTTTCTCACTTTCAACCAGCAGCCAGCCTTTATTTCTTTCATAAAAACGAGAGTCTACCATTGATATCGTTGTTTACTTGCAACTTGGAGACATCCTACTTTCATCAGACAAACTTTGCAACTTGGACACATCCTATTTTCATCAGACAGACTGTCCAACTTGTCCACATCCTACTTTCATCAGACAGACTTTGCAGCTTGGACACATCCTACTATCATCAGGCAAACTATTTATAAATGCATCCTGTTTAACTCTAGGAAAGTCGCTTTGGAGTTCGCATATAAGGAGGACTTATGGTAGTAGTGCAAATTGGTAATGATCAATGCCGTCTCTGATACACTTGTAAGTCTAGCGTCCTTATGAACTTGCAGCTACACCATTCAACAACACACATCTACATACTTCAAAAACACACTTGCAGTTACACACTCCAACAACACTTGCAACTACACACTACAACAACACTTTCAGCTAAACACTTGAATACAACAACACTTTCAGCTACACACTTCAACAACACTTTCAGCTACACACTTCAAATACAACACTTGCAGCTACACACTTCAACAACACTTTCAGCTACACACTTCAAAAACAACACTTGCAGCTACACACTTCAACAACAACACTTGCAGCTACACACTTCAACAACAACACTTGCAGCTACACACTTCAACAACAACACTTTCAGCTACACACTTCAACAACAGCACTTTCAGCTACACACTTCAACAACAACATATGCAGCTACACAATCGAAGTATACTTTCAGCTTCACACTTAAAGAACAACACTTTCAGCTACACACGTTAACAACAACACTTTCAGCTACACACTTCAACAACAACACTTTCAGCTACATACTTCAACAACAACATATGCAGCTACACACTTCAAGTATACTTTCAGCTACACACTTCAACAACAACACTTTCAGCTAAAAAAATCAACAACAACACTTTCAGCTACACACTTTAACAACAACATATGCAGCTCTACACTTCAACAACACATTCAGCTACACACTTCAACAACAACACTTTCAGCTACACACTTTAACAACAACAGTTTCATCTACACGCGTCAACAACAACACTTGCAGCTACACATTTCAACAACAACACTTTCATCTACACACTTCAACAACGCACTTTCAGCTACACACCTCAACAACGCACTCTCATCTACACACTTGAAAAACAACACTTGCAGCTACACACTTCAACAACAACACTTTCAGCTACACACTTCAACAACACTTTCAGCTACACACCTCAAAAAAAACACTTGCAGCTACACACTTCAACAACAACACTTTCAGCTACACACTTCAGCAACAACACTTTCAGCTACACACTTCAACAACACTTTCAGCTACACACTTAAACAACAACACTTTCAGCTACACACTTGAAAAACAACACTTTCAGCTAGACACTTAAACAACAACATATGCAGCTTCACACTTCAACAACACTTTCAGCTACACACTTCAATAACAACACTTTCAGCTACACACTTCAACAACGCACTTTCAGCTACACATTTCAACAACCACACATGCAGTTAAACACTTCAGCAACAACACTTTCAGCTACACTTCAACAACACTTTCAGCTACACACTTCAACAACAACACTTTCAGCTACACACTTACGCAACAACACTTGCAGCTACACACTTCAGCAACACTTTCAGCTACACACTTCAACAAAACTTTCAGATACACACTTCAACAACAACACTTTCAGCTACACACTTCAACAACAACACTTTCAGCTACACACTTCAACAACAACACTTTCAGCTACACACTTCAACAACAACATATGCAGCTACACACTTCAAGTATACTTTCAGCTACACACTTTAACAACAACACTTTCAGCTACACACTTTAACAACAACAGTTTCATCTACACGCGTCAACAACAACACTTGCAGCTACACATTTCAACAACAACACTTTCATCTACACACTTCAACAACAACACTGTCAGCTATACACTTCAACAACCACACTATCAGCTACACACTTCAACAACAACATATGCAGCTACACACTTCAAGTATAGTTTCATCTACACACTTGAACAACAACACTTTCAGCTATACATTTCAACAACGCACTTTTAGCTACACACCTCAACAACGCACTCTCATCTACACACTTCAAAAACGCACTTTTAGCTACACACTTCAACAACGCACTTTCAGCTACACACTTCAACAACGCACTTTCAGCTACACACTTGAAAAACAACACTTGCAGCTACACACTTCAACAACAACATTTGCAGCTACACACTTCAACAACAACACTTGCAGCTACACACTTCAAAAACAACACTTTCAGCTACACACTTCAACAACAACACTTGCAGCTACACACTTAAACAACAACACTTTTAGCTACACACTTCAACAAAAACATATGCAGCTACACACTTCAAATTTTCTTTCAGCTACACACTTTAACAACAACACTTTCAGCTACACACTTCAGCAACAACACTGTCAGCTACACACTTCAACAACAACAGTTGCAGCTACACGCGTCAACAACAACACTTTCAGCTACACACTTCAACAACAACACTTGCAGCTACACTTCAACAACAACACTTGCAGCTACACACTTCAACAACAACACTTTCAGCTACACACTTCAACAACAGCACTTTCAGCTACACACTTCAACAACAACATATGCAGCTACACACTCGAAGTATACTTTCAGCTTCAAACTTTAAGAACAACACTTTCAGCTACACACTTTAACGCCAACAGTTGCAGCTACACGCGTCAACAAAAACACTTTCAGCCACACACTTCAACAACACTTTCAGCTACACACTTCAACAACAACACTTTCAGCTACACACGTTAACAACAACACTTTCAGCTACACACTTCAACAACAACACTTTCTGCTACACACTTCAACAACAACATATGCAGCTACACACTTCAAGTATACTTTCAGCTACACACTTCAACAACAACACTTTCAGCTACACACTTCAACAACAACACTTTCAGCTACACACTTTAACAACAACATATGCAGCTCCACACTTCAACAACACATTCAGCTACACACTTCAACAACAACACTTGCAGCTACACACTCCAACAACACTTTCAGCTACACACTTGAATAACAACACTTTACGCTACACACTTCAATAACAACACTTTCAGCTACACACTTCAACAACAACACTTTCGGCTACACACTTCAACAACAACACTTTCAGCTACGCACTTGAACAACAACACTTTCAGTTACACACTTGAACAACAACATTTGCAGCTACACACTTGAACAACAACACTTTCAGCTACACACTTAAACAACAACACTTTCAGCTACACACTTCAACAACAACACTTTTAGCTACACACTTCAAAAACAACATATACAGCTACACACTTTAACAAAAACACTTTCAGCTACACACTTTAACAACAACAGTTTCATCTACACGCGTCAACAACAACACTTGCAGCTACACATTTCAACAACAACACTTTCATCTACACACTTCAACAACAACACTGTCAGCTATACACTTCAACAACCACACTATCAGCTACACACTTCAACAACAACATATGCAGCTACACACTTCAAGTATACTTTCAGCTACACACTTGAACAACAACACTTTCAGCTATACACTTCAACAACGCACTTTCAGCTACACACCTCAACAACGCACTCTCATCTACACACTTCAAAAACGCACTTTTAGCTACACACTTTAACAACGCACTTTCAGCTACACACTTCAACAACGCACTTTCAGCTACACACTTGAAAAACAACACTTGCAGCTACACACTCCAACAACACTTTCAGCTACACACTTGAATAACAACACTTTACGCTACACACTTGAACAACAACATTTGCAGCTACACACTTGAACAACAACACTTTCAGCTACACACTTCAACAACTACACTTTAAGCTACACACTTCAACAACAATACTTTCAGCTACACACTTCAACAACAACATATGCAACTACACACTTCAAGTATACTTTCAGCTACACACTTAAACAGCAACACTTTCAGCTACACACTTTAACAACAACACTTTTAGCTACACACTTGAACAACAACACTTTTAGCTACACACTTCAACAACGCACTTTCAGCTACACACTTCAACAACGCACTTTCAGCTACACACTTAAACAACGCACTTTTAGATACACACTTGAACAACAACACTTGCAGCTACACACTTCAACAACAACACTTGCAGCTACACACTTCAACAACAACACTTGCAGCTACACACTTCAAAAACAACACTTTCAGCTACACACTTCAACAACAACACTTGCAGCTACACACTTAAACAACAACACTTTTAGCTACACACTTCAACAACAACATATGCAGCTACACACTTCAAATATTCTTTCAGCTACACACTTTAACAACAACACTTTCAGCTACACACTTCAGCAACAACACTGTCAGCTACACACTTCAACAACAACACTTGCAGCTACACGCGTCAACAACAACACTTTCAGCTACACACTTCAACTACAACACTTGCAGCTACACTTCAACAACAACACTTGCAGCTACACACTTCAACAACAACACTTTCAGCTACACACTTCAACAACAGCACTTTCAGCTACACACTTCAACAAAAACATATGCAGCTACACACTCGAAGTATACTTTCAGCTTCACACTTTAAGAACAACACTTTCAGCTACACACTTTAACGCCAACAGTTGCAGCTACACGCGTCAACAAAAACACTTTCAGCTACACACTTCAACAACACTTTCAGCTACACACTTCAACAACAACACTTTCAGCTACACACGTTAACAACAACACTTTCAGCTACACACTTCAACAACAACACTTTCAGCTACACACTTCAACAACAACATATGCAGCTACACACTTCAAGTATACTTTCAGCTACACACTTCAACAACAACACTTTCAGCTACACACTTAAACAACAACACTTTCAGCTACACACTTTAACAACAACATATGCAGCTCCACACTTCAACAACACATTCAGCTACACACTTCAACAACATCACTTTCAGCTACACACTTCAACAACGCACTTTCAGCTACACACCTCAACAACGCACTCTCATCTACACACTTGAAAAACAACACTTGCAGCTACACACTTCAACAACAACACTTTCAGCTATACACTTCAACAACACTTTCAGCTACACACCTCATCAACAACACTTGCAGCTACACACTTCAACAACAACACTTTCAGCTACACACTTCAGCAACAACACTTTCAGCTACACACTTCAACAACACTTTCAGCTACACACTTAAACAACAACACTTTCAGCTACAAACTTGAAAAATAACACTTTCAGCTACACACTTAAACAACAACATATGCAGCTACTCACTTCAAGTAAACTTTCAGCTAGACACTTCAACAACAACACTTGCAGCTACACACTTTAACAACACTTTCAGCTACACACATCAATAACAACACTTTCAGCTACACATTTCAACAACAACACATGTAGTTAAACACTTCAGCAACAACACTTTCAGCTACACTTCAACAACACTTTCAGCTACACACTTCAACAACAACACTTTCAGCTACACACTTCAGCAACAACACTTGCAGCTACACACTTCAGCAACACTTTCAGCTACACACTTCAACAAAACTTCCAGATACACACTTCAACAACAACACTTTTAGCTACACACTTCAACAACAACACTTTCAGCTACACACTTCAACAACAACACTTTCAGCTACACACTTCAACAACAACATATGCAGCTACACACTTCAAGTATACTTTCAGCTACACACTTTAACAACAACACTTTCAGCTACACACTTTAACAACAACAGTTTCATCTACACGCGTCAACAACAACACTTGCAGCTAAACATTTCAACAACAACACTTTCATCTACACACTTCAACAACAATACTGTCAGCTATACACTTCAACAACCACACTATCAGCTACACACTTCAACAACAACATATGCAGCTACACACTTCAAGTATACTTTCAGCTACACTTGAACAACAACACTTTCAGCTATACACTTCAACAACGCACTTTCAGCTACACACCTCAACAACGCACTCTCATCTACACACTTCAAAAACGCACTTTTAGCTACACACTTCAACAACGCACTTTCAGCTACACACTTCAACAACGCACTTTCAGCTACACACTTGAAAAACAACACTTGCAGCTACACACTTCAACAACAACACTTGCAGCTACACGCGTCAACAAAAACACTTTCAGCTACACACTTCAACAACACTTTCAGCTACACACTTCAACAACAACACTTTCAGCTACACACGTTAACAACAACACTTTCAGCTACACACTTCAACAACAACACTTTCAGCTACACACTTCAACAACAACATATGCAGCTACACACTTCAAGTATACTTTCAGCTACACACTTCAACAACAACACTTTCAGCTACACACTTAAACAACAACACTTTCAGCTACACACTTTAACAACAACATATGCAGCTCCACACTTCAACAACACATTCAGCTACACACTTCAACAACATCACTTTCAGCTACACACTTCAACAACGCACTTTCAGCTACACACCTTAACAACGCACTCTCATCTACACACTTGAAAAACAACACTTGCAGCTACACACTTCAACAACAACACTTTCAGCTATACACTTCAACAACACTTTCAGCTACACACCTCATCAACAACACTTGCAGCTACACACTTCAACAACAACACTTTCAGCTACACACTTCAGCAACAACACTTTCAGCTACACACTTCAACAACACTTTCAGCTACACACTTAAACAACAACACTTTCAGCTACAAACTTGAAAAATAACACTTTCAGCTACACACTTAAACAACAACATATGCAGCTACTCACTTCAAGTAAACTTTCAGCTAGACACTTCAACAACAACACTTGCAGCTACACACTCCAACAACACTTTCAGCTACACACATCAATAACAACACTTTCAGCTACACATTTCAACAACAACACATGTAGTTAAACACTTCAGCAACAACACTTTCAGCTACACTTCAACAACACTTTCAGCTACACACTTCAACAACAACACTTTCAGCTACACACTTCAGCAACAACACTTGCAGCTACACACTTCAGCAACACTTTCAGCTACACACTTCAACAAAACTTCCAGATACACACTTCAACAACAACACTTTTAGCTACACACTTCAACAACAACACTTTCAGCTACACACTTCAACAACACCACTTTCAGCTACACACTTCAACAACAACATATGCAGCTACACACTTCAAGTATACTTTCAGCTACACACTTTAACAACAACACTTTCAGCTACACACTTTAACAACAACAGTTTCATCTACACGCGTCAACAACAACACTTGCAGCTAAACATTTCAACAACAACACTTTCATCTACACACTTCAACAACAATACTGTCAGCTATACACTTCAACAACCACACTATCAGCTACACACTTCAACAACAACATATGCAGCTACACACTTCAAGTATACTTTCAGCTACACTTGAACAACAACACTTTCAGCTATACACTTCAACAACGCACTTTCAGCTACACACCTCAACAACGCACTCTCATCTACACACTTCAAAAACGCACTTTTAGCTACACACTTCAACAACGCACTTTCAGCTACACACTTCAACAACGCACTTTCAGCTACACACTTGAAAAACAACACTTGCAGCTACACACTTCAACAACAACACTTGCAGCTACACGCGTCAACAAAAACACTTTCAGCTACACACTTCAACAACACTTTCAGCTACACACTTCAACAACAACACTTTCAGCTACACACTTGAACAACAACACTTTCAGCTACACACTTCAACAACAACACTTTCAGCTACACACTTCAACAACAACATATGCAGCTACACACTTCAAGTATACTTTCAGCTACACACTTCAACAACAACACTTTCAGCTACACACTTAAACAACAACACTTTCAGCTACACACTTTAACAACAAAATATGCAGCTCCACACTTCAACAACACATTCAGCTACACACTTCAACAACATCACTTTCAGCTACACACTTCAACAACGCACTTTCAGCTACACACCTCAACAACGCACTCTCATCTACACACTTGAAAAACAACACTTGCAGCTACACACTTCAACAACAACACTTTCAGCTATACACTTCAACAACACTTTCAGCTACACACCTCATCAACAACACTTGCAGCTACACACTTCAACAACAACACTTTCAGCTACACACTTCAGCAACAACACTTTCAGCTACACACTTCAACAACACTTTCAGCTACACACTTAAACAACAACACTTTCAGCTACAAACTTGAAAAATAACACTTTCAGCTACACACTTAAACAACAACATATGCAGCTACTCACTTCAAGTAAACTTTCAGCTAGACACTTCAACAACAACACTTGCAGCTACACACTTCAACAACACTTTCAGCTACACACATCAATAACAACACTTTCAGCTACACATTTCAACAACAACACATGTAGTTAAACACTTCAGCAACAACACTTTCAGCTACACTTCAACAACACTTTCAGCTACACACTTCAACAACAACACTTTCAGCTACACACTTCAGCAACAACACTTGCAGCTACACACTTCAGCAACACTTTCAGCTACACACTTCAACAAAACTTCCAGATACACACTTCAACAACAACACTTTTAGCTACACACTTCAACAACAACACTTTCAGCTACACACTTCAACAACAACACTTTCAGCTACACACTTCAACAACAACATATGCAGCTACACACTTCAAGTATACTTTCAGCTACACACTTTAACAACAACACTTTCAGCTATACACTTTAACAACAACAGTTTCATCTACACGCGTCAACAACAACACTTGCAGCTAAACATTTCAACAACAACACTTTCATCTACACACTTCAACAACAATACTGTCAGCTATACACTTCAACAACCACACTATCAGCTACACACTTCAACAACAACATATGCAGCTACACACTTCAAGTATACTTTCAGCTACACTTGAACAACAACACTTTCAGCTATACACTTCAACAACGCACTTTCAGCTACACACCTCAACAACGCACTCTCATCTACACACTTCAAAAACGCACTTTTAGCTACACACTTCAACAACGCACTTTCAGCTACACACTTCAACAACGCACTTTCAGCTACACACTTGAAAAACAACACTTGCAGCTACACACTTCAACAACAACACTTGCAGCTACACACTTCAACAACAACACTTGCAGCTACACACTCGAAAAACACTTGCAGCTACACACTCCAACAACACTTTCAGCTACACACTTGAACAACAACACTTGCAGCTACACACTCCAACAACACTTTCAGCTACACACTTGAATAACAACACTTTACGCTACACACTTCAACAACAACACTTTCAGCTACACACTTGAACAACAACACTTTCAGCTACACACTTCAACAACAACACTTTCAGCTACGCACTTGAACAACAACACTTTCAGTTACACACTTGAACAACAACATTTGCAGCTACACACTTGAACAACAACACGTTCAGCTACACACTTCAACATCAACACTTTCAGCTACACACTTAAACAACTACACTTTAAGCTACACACTTCAACAACAATACTTTCAGCTACACACTTCAACAACAACATATGCAGCTACACACTTCAAGTATACTTTCAGCTACACACTTGAACAACAACACTTTTAGCTACACACTTCAACAACGCACTTTCAGCTACACACTTCAACAACGCACTTTCAGATACACACTTGAACAACAACACTTGCAGCTACACACTTCAACAACAACACTTGCAGCTACACACTTAAACAACAACACTTGCAGCTACACACTTCAAAAACAACACTTTCAGCTACACACTTCAACAACAACACTTGCAGCTACACACTTAAACAACAACATTTTTAGCTACACACTTCAACAACAACATATGCAGCTACACACTTCAAATATTTTTTCAGCTACACACTTTAACAACAACACTTTCAGCTACACACTTCAGCAACAACACTGTCAGCTACACACTTCAACAACAACAGTTGTAGCTACACGCGTCAACAACAACACTTTCAGCTACACACTTCAACAACAACACTTGCAGCTACACTTCAATAACAACACTTTCAGCTACACACTTCAACAACAACACTTGCAGCTACACACTTCAACAACACTTTCAGCTACACACTTCAACAACAACACTTTCAGCTACACAGTTTAACAACGCACTTTCAGCTACACACTTCAACAACAACACATGCAGCTACACACTTAAACAACAACATATGCAGCTACACACTTCAAATATACTTTCAGCTACACACTCCAACAACAACACTTGCAGCTACACACTTCAATAACAACACTTTCAGTTACATACTTCAACAACAACACTTTCAGCTACACTTTCGGCTACACACTTCAACAACACTTTCAGCTACACACTTCAACAACAACACATGCAGCTACACACTTCAACAACAACACTTTCAGCTACACACTTCAACAAAAACACTTTCAGCTACACACTTCAACAATACTTTCAGCTACACACTTCAACAACAACACATGCAGCTACACACTTCAACAACAACACTTTCAGCTACACATTTCAACAAAAACACTTTCAGCTACACACTTAAACAACAACATATGCAGCTACACACTTCAAATATACTTTCAGCTACACACTCCAACAACAACACTTGCAGCTGCACACTTCAATAACAACACTTTCAGTTACATACTTCAACAACAACACTTGCAGCTACACACTTTAACAACACTTTCAGCTACACACTACAACAACGCACTTTTAGCTACACACTTCAACAACAACAGTTTCAGCTACACACTTCAACAACAACACTTGCAGCTACACACTTCAACAACCACACTATCAGCTACACACTTCAACAACAACATATGCAGCTACACACTTCAAGTATACTTTCAGCTACACTTGAACAACAACACTTTCAGCTATACACTTCAACAACACACTTTCAGCTACACACCTCAACAACGCACTCTCATCTACACACTTCAAAAACGCACTTTTAGCTACACACTTCAACAACGCACTTTCAGCTACACACTTCAACAACGCACTTTCAGCTACACACTTGAAAAACAACACTTGCAGCTACACACTTCAACAACAACACTTGCAGCTACACGCGTCAACAAAAACACTTTCAGCTACACACTTCAACAACACTTTCAGCTACACACTTCAACAACAACACTTTCAGCTACACACTTGAACAACAACACTTTCAGCTACACACTTCAACAACAACACTTTCAGCTACACACTTCAACAACAACATATGCAGCTACACACTTCAAGTATACTTTCAGCTACACACTTCAACAACAACACTTTCAGCTACACACTTAAACAACAACACTTTCAGCTACACACTTTAACAACAAAATATGCAGCTCCACACTTCAACAACACATTCAGCTACACACTTCAACAACATCACTTTCAGCTACACACTTCAACAACGCACTTTCAGCTACACACCTCAACAACGCACTCTCATCTACACACTTGAAAAACAACACTTGCAGCTACACACTTCAACAACAACACTTTCAGCTATACACTTCAACAACACTTTCAGCTACACACCTCATCAACAACACTTGCAGCTACACACTTCAACAACAACACTTTCAGCTACACACTTCAGCAACAACACTTTCAGCTACACACTTCAACAACACTTTCAGCTACACACTTAAACAACAACACTTTCAGCTACAAACTTGAAAAATAACACTTTCAGCTACACACTTAAACAACAACATATGCAGCTACTCACTTCAAGTAAACTTTCAGCTAGACACTTCAACAACAACACTTGCAGCTACACACTTCAACAACACTTTCAGCTACACACATCAATAACAACACTTTCAGCTACACATTTCAACAACAACACATGTAGTTAAACACTTCAGCAACAACACTTTCAGCTACACTTCAACAACACTTTCAGCTACACACTTCAACAACAACACTTTCAGCTACACACTTCAGCAACAACACTTGCAGCTACACACTTCAGCAACACTTTCAGCTACACACTTCAACAAAACTTCCAGATACACACTTCAACAACAACACTTTTAGCTACACACTTCAACAACAACACTTTCAGCTACACACTTCAACAACAACACTTTCAGCTACACACTTCAACAACAACATATGCAGCTACACACTTCAAGTATACTTTCAGCTACACACTTTAACAACAACACTTTCAGCTACACACTTTAACAACAACAGTTTCATCTACACGCGTCAACAACAACACTTGCAGCTAAACATTTCAACAACAACACTTTCATCTACACACTTCAACAACAATACTGTCAGCTATACACTTCAACAACCACACTATCAGCTACACACTTCAACAACAACATATGCAGCTACACACTTCAAGTATACTTTCAGCTACACTTGAACAACAACACTTTCAGCTATACACTTCAACAACGCACTTTCAGCTACACACCTCAACAACGCACTCTCATCTACACACTTCAAAAACGCACTTTTAGCTACACACTTCAACAACGCACTTTCAGCTACACACTTCAACAACGCACTTTCAGCTACACACTTGAAAAACAACACTTGCAGCTACACACTTCAACAACAACACTTGCAGCTACACACTTCAACAACAACACTTGCAGCTACACACTCGAAAAACACTTGCAGCTACACACTCCAACAACACTTTCAGCTACACACTTGAACAACAACACTTGCAGCTACACACTCCAACAACACTTTCAGCTACACACTTGAATAACAACACTTTACGCTACACACTTCAACAACAACACTTTCAGCTACACACTTGAACAACAACACTTTCAGCTACACACTTCAACAACAACACTTTCAGCTACGCACTTGAACAACAACACTTTCAGTTACACACTTGAACAACAACATTTGCAGCTACACACTTGAACAACAACACGTTCAGCTACACACTTCAACATCAACACTTTCAGCTACACACTTAAACAACTACACTTTAAGCTACACACTTCAACAACAATACTTTCAGCTACACACTTCAACAACAACATATGCAGCTACACACTTCAAGTATACTTTCAGCTACACACTTGAACAACAACACTTTTAGCTACACACTTCAACAACGCACTTTCAGCTACACACTTCAACAACGCACTTTCAGCTACACACTTCAACAACGCACTTTCAGATACACACTTGAACAACAACACTTGCAGCTACACACTTCAACAACAACACTTGCAGCTACACACTTAAACAACAACACTTGCAGCTACACACTTCAAAAACAACACTTTCAGCTACACACTTCAACAACAACACTTGCAGCTACACACTTAAACAACAACATTTTTAGCTACACACTTCAACAACAACATATGCAGCTACACACTTCAAATATTTTTTCAGCTACACACTTTAACAACAACACTTTCAGCTACACACTTCAGCAACAACACTGTCAGCTACACACTTCAACAACAACAGTTGTAGCTACACGCGTCAACAACAACACTTTCAGCTACACACTTCAACAACAACACTTGCAGCTACACTTCAATAACAACACTTTCAGCTACACACTTCAACAACAACACTTGCAGCTACACACTTCAACAACACTTTCAGCTACACACTTCAACAACAACACTTTCAGCTACACAGTTTAACAACGCACTTTCAGCTACACACTTCAACAACAACACATGCAGCTACACACTTAAACAACAACATATGCAGCTACACACTTCAAATATACTTTCAGCTACACACTCCAACAACAACACTTGCAGCTACACACTTCAATAACAACACTTTCAGTTACATACTTCAACAACAACACTTTCAGCTACACTTTCGGCTACACACTTCAACAACACTTTCAGCTACACACTTCAACAACAACACATGCAGCTACACACTTCAACAACAACACTTTCAGCTACACACTTCAACAAAAACACTTTCAGCTACACACTTCAACAATACTTTCAGCTACACACTTCAACAACAACACATGCAGCTACACACTTCAACAACAACACTTTCAGCTACACATTTCAACAAAAACACTTTCAGCTACACACTTAAACAACAACATATGCAGCTACACACTTCAAATATACTTTCAGCTACACACTCCAACAACAACACTTGCAGCTACACACTTCAATAACAACACTTTCAGTTACATACTTCAACAACAACACTTGCAGCTACACACTTTAACAACACTTTCAGCTACACACTACAACAACGCACTTTTAGCTACACACTTCAACAACAACACTTTCAGCTACACACTTCAACAACAACACTTGCAGCTACACACTTCAGCAAGACTTTCAGCCACACACTTCAACTATACTTTCAGAAACACACTTCAACAACAACAATTACAGCTTCACACTTCAGCAATATTTTCAGCTACACACTTCAACAACACTTACAGCTACACACTTCAACAACACTTACAGATACACACTTAAACAACACTTTCAGTTACACACTTCAACAACAACACTTGCAGCTACACAATCTAACAACACTTGCAGCTACACACTCCAACAACACTTGCAGCTACACACTCCAACAACACATTCAGCTACACACTTGAACAACAACACTTGCAGCTACACTTTCAAACAACACTTTGAGCTACACACTTGAACAACAACACTTGCAGCTACACACTTCAACAATAACACTTGCAGCTACACACTCTAACAACACTTGCAGCTACACACTTCAACAACACTTTCAGCTACACAGTCCAACAACACTTACAGCTACACACTCCAACAACACTTTCAGCTACACACTTCAACAACACTTTCAGCTACACACTTGAAAAACAACACTTGCAGCTACACACTTGAAAAACAACACTTTCAGCTACACACTTCAACAACAACACTTTCAGCTACACACTTCAACAACAACACTTTCAGCTACATACTTCAACAACAACACTTTCAGCTACACACTTGAACAACAACACTTTCAGCTACACACTTCAATAATAACACTTTCAGCTACACACTTGAACAACAACACTTGCAGCTACACACTTGAACAACACTTTCAGCTACACACTTCAACAACAACACTTTCAGCTACACACTTCAACAACAACGCTTGCAGCTACACACTTGAACAACAACACTTGCAGCTGCACACTTCAACAACAACACTTTCAGCTACACACTTCAACAACAACACTTTCAGCTACACTCTTTAACAAAAACACTTGCAGCTGCACACTTCAACAACAACACTTTCAGCTACACACTTCAACAACAACACTTTCAACTACACACTTCAACAACACTTTCAGCTACATACTTCAACAACAACACTTTCAGCTACACAGTTCAACAACACTTTCAGCTACAAACGTCAACAACAACACTTGCAGTTACACACTTCAGTGACGATAATGTGTTGTTGATTTTGTTTGAAAATAAGGAGGATGTGAGGTGCTGTAGAATTGTAAGAAAACTCTTAATCTAAAATTGTGCATTTCGGAATTTGTAAAATAGCACCGTTTGACTAATATTTAAAAAAACTACCCATTCAAAAGCAGGGCTTAAATCGGATACACATGACTATTTGGCACACAACATTGTACCCGCACACCTCCTTGGAAAAAAAGACGAAATCATTTATGTTAAAGTGCGATGTGTTCTTTATATAGGGAACGAAGATCGTTTCTCCTGTTATGACACTTATTGTCCTATGCCTTTTGCTATCTGATTAATAATAGGTGCGTGTGTGTGTGCGCGTACACATACACAACACAAATACACACACATACAGATACACGTTCTTTCTCTTTCAAGTCTAGTGTAAGTACAATCCTTGTTTCTGTTACATTGTGATTTGGAGAGATTACATTGATGCCATCATATATGTATTTATCCCCGTCTTATCCGAGTTTGTAACATTTGCATACTAAATTCGTGCACTCAAAATATATAAAAACGCGTATAATAGCATGAGCGATATGAAAAGCTTTCAGCTATGGTCATTGTCACTTCTAAAACGAATCCAACACTTTCCTGGCATATTTTGCTATCTGGCACCTACCTGAGCTGTTAGCTTATTGCATACTCACCTCACGCCCGTTCTTCACTGCCTTCCTCTTTGCATGCCTACGTACCACATTTTTCTGCTCTATACACTGTATGTGTTCTACTCAACTTGTATGATTCCCTACTGCGTGCTACAGCATAGTTCTGCCGCACCTGTTAAAACCTTCGCTTAACCATGGCATCTAAATTGCACCGTCGCTATATTCTTACCATGAACAACCGTCATGCGTAAACAGGGTAGTGAGAATATAAAGCAGTCGACCACTGCTTGTATGATTTTCTTAGGTATCGTGCTACACTGCATCAAATACAGTACCCATAAATATACAGTTGTTAAATGATCACATTGTATGGTGGTAATAATAACAAACTGAAAAAGATCTAATAAAGTTTATCGGTACATAGATGTGAAGAACGAAGATACGATAAAGAAGAATAAGTAATCAGAAGAAAATAAAGGTTGAAATAAAGAAAGAAATGAAATCATAGTCAAGTATATAAAGACGAATTAAGCAATCCGTAATATACATTGAGAAAAAACATCACAACCGGTGTAAAAAAAAAAATGATGGAAAAGTAAATAAATGAAACAAGCTGAAGGTTAAAATAAAGATACAGAAATTGTAAAATAAAATAACGAGACCATGAAATTTAAAACAAATGTAGGAAGGTCGAAATACACTCTACAAACACATTGAACAACCAGGAAGGGTAGATACGCACTAAACATTCTACAACCCGGAAGTATAAAGATACACCATTCCTCAACCAGGAAGAATAATCACACTAAATATTATGCAACCAAGAAATATAGAAACAATATTTACCAACTATTTCATTAAAAAACAAACAGAATGAACATTCTACAATCCTGTCGTGCACACACACTAAACACTATAAAATAAAGGATATTTAAAAGAACCATTTTACAACCATTAAGTATTGAACACTGACTCTTAACATTACTCAAGCAGACCGTATAATACATTAAACATTATTTAAACATGATGTATAAACACACCCCATTATACAACAAAGAAGTGTAAACATACTAAACATTTTACAACTAGGAATAGTATTCACTGAAAATTATGCAGCCAAAACATATACAATCATAATTGTAATTTTCCAACCATTAAATATAAACAAATTGAATATTCTACAACCAGCACGTGCATTCACACTAAACAGTATTCAACCATAGAACATAAACACACGATATTGTAACCATTAAGTATAAACATACTACACATTCTCCAACTAGGAGTAGTAGATACACTGACCATTCTACAACCAAGAAGTATAAACCACAGAGACGTTTCTGTACGTGCAGGAGTTACTTTTATACCACTCATGTCTACCAATTGTCAGAATGACACTAATTAAGATTAACAGGTCACGTTCACAAAGGGCACAGCGAGATCGTGCGTGCACTTAAAATAAAATGACTTTAGATCACTTTATCTTGGCACTCTTTACTAGCAGGTCGGAACTAATATAATGTGGGCTAAATGCGAAATCATTACCGATATTCTATGGATATGTACATTTATATAAGCCTATAATGCTAGATAGAAAACACTAGACATTGCAATTATATTTGAGTCAAATTGTTAGTTTAGGTAATTGTTTGTAACATCAAAATAAATAAGAAAGACGCTTTACATGCAGAATATATGGATGTGATTAAAGAAATAAAAATACAGATTAATTTTCAATTTACATAGCGATATGGCTTTCATGAATTGTTGACTTATTGAAACCAGATTCATTTGCTGAAAATCACATTGTTGCAACTAAATTCATCTAGAAAGACTGTTGCAAACCGATGCAACTTGTATTCAGCGGTTTCCAAATGTGAGAATATCTGAGTTTACTATTCTAATCGGTGCCCAATGTTTATTTTTTTTTCAGTGGAACATAATGTAGACCATCATATACAGTGTTTTACATCTCTGTGCAGTGTGTGGCAAACAATCAATTACATTAAAAGTGAAATGGAAAACAATCTGAAAACCAGTTCATGTTTCTCATGTAGATAGTATCTTGCTGTCTGTGACATGATTGTAGACAAAGATATACAAAACACCCCATCACATTTTGATGTGTTAATAGATTTAACCACATTAAAAGAAAACATACTGAGAAATTAGTTGCACAGTTAAAACATGAGGTAGACGTGAGCCAACACGTGTATACAGATTGTGATCCCAAGTTGTAATATAAATGATTGGAGTGTGTGGATTTGTCATTATCGTCCATGCTTCAGAGGTGTAAATGAATACAGGACCGACAATAGCCAGTCAGCGAGGATATAAGCATGCATAATGAGCGAGTCTTCCAACGTCACAATGCCTTTCTCTCTCTCTCTCTCTCTCTCTCTCTCTCTCTCTCTCTCTCTCTCTCTTTACTGTCATGTCTACACGGATAAAGTAGTTATTAAAAAATAACAATCACCCGAGCGTCACCTACGTCCAAATAGGACACGACAGTACAGTTGATAATTATAAACCGGTTACAGAAGAACTAACACAAGAGGCATTGATCACATATCTGATTAGAAGAAAGCTGGCAACATAACACGGCAATGTAATAAAATGCAAAACAAGAGCACAACCAAATAGACTAAATAATGTGTAAGCATTTATACAAATTTAATCTAATCAGAATAGTCAGCATGGGTTTACTAAAGGGAGATCGTGCTTAACAAATCTATTATGATTCTTGAAGATTACCATAGTGATAAATGGAGAGGAGCCAGTGAATGTTATTATCTATATTTTTCAAAGGTCTTTGATAGAGTACCTCATACAAGATTGTTTGTGAAGTATTTAAAATAAGTTAACGGGAAGAAAAAAGCAAAAGTGAATTTACTGAGTTCGGATTTAGGTCAAATTCGGGATTGGTCTGAGAACTGGCAAAATTATTTAATGTAGATACATATACAGTCATCCACATGGGTAAATCCAATATGGAACATAATTACAGAATGGGCGAGAACAATATTAGAATCATAGAAAAGGAACTAGAGCTAGGGACTATAATAAATAATACAGGAAATGTGAGTGAGCAAGTCCACGTAGCAATGGAAAAGGCAAAAGCAATGCTAGGTATGATCTCTTACCTTACTATGTTTCATTTCTCTATCCAACAATCACACTCTCACAACTTTCACATGCCCGTTCAGGGTGAGGCCTTTCCATTGCACTTTGGTTGGGCTGGCTTCTGAGAGCGCACACACCTAGCATAGGTACACACAGACGCACCCATACATGCAAGCACTGGCATATGCGTCTTAATATCGCCCAATTAACTACGGTCTGGAGTGGAATATGCGCGCTTTCGCCAGTAGAAACTAGTGAGGCAAACACGTAAAATAAAAAACAAAAAAGTATGATAACAATAAATATTAAACACAGGAGCAACGAAGTGATAGTCAAAGCATTAGTTAGACCTAGATTATAGTACTGTGTACAGGTGTGGAGTCCTTATCGTAGAGGTGATATATGCATGCTGGAAAGGATACAAAGAAGAGCCGCAAAACTGATAGTGAGATTCCATAATTATATAGTTATGAGGAAAGACTAAGCAAAACCGGCCTATAATGTCTACAATAGAGAACAATTCGAGGTGATTAAAAATAGGTTCATTGCATAATCAACGGAAACGATAAATTCGACTATAACAAGTTTTTTTTCCAAATGCAGCCGCGAACAAGAACTAGTGGGCACAGCAACAAATTAATTTAAGAAATGTCCAGATTAGATACCAGGAAAAATGTTTTTAGTCCGAGAGTGATGAATGCTTGGAATAAATATGAAATAGTGGTGGCACTGTCAATTAATGCAACCAAGAATAGATTGAATGCTCATAGATATTATTTGATCAAGTGAATGTAGAAGAAACTGGTTGTATACAGACTCTGCAGAGTCTTCTAAACCAGTATAAAGACGTTACGTTAAGTTACAAATAACGAAGCATAGACACGAAATATCAGCAACGAAAGTTCACATAATGAAAAAAAACATATCCCGCCTTTTCCCCATTGTTGTAACATTTATTGCATGCGCTTTCTCCGATTTACTTGAGCTTCAACATGCACACGCAGAGAGACAAGTTTCGTATAAGTTTCGAAATAAAATTTGTAAGCCCGTTGGTATTCACAATGAATTAAAAACATCAAAGTGGTTATCTCTAACCATAAAAGAAACAGTAGACATTACTTGGGGACAAGAAAGAAAACAGTAAATTGTAATAGGAGACTGGTGAGGCGAGTGTGTTTGTAGGAGCAGAAAGACAATGCACAGCAGAGATCAAGCAAACATGTGTTCATTTTGAAATTAACGAGTTTGTGAGAAATTATGGATGAAGTTTAGAGACATCATTCGCATTTTACCAAGATATATTGGAATACTTATCTTACCTTTTTCCTGAATTCAGGAGAAAATGATTAGTAACATGGCATAGCAACTGTTTGACTGAAAAAAAATGGTTTCGAATGTAAAACAAGAAAATTAGCATTTATAAGTAGTCAGGATCGAAAAACGTCAACGAAATATTTGAAATTACCTGCAACGATTAAAATGTGTAATGGCGACTTATTTCTGACATATTTGTCTAGTTGTAAATGAACACGCACATAGCTGAAGAAAACGAAAGCACGAATGATACAGTCACAATGAGAGTAGCAAGTCCTAGCGAAGTGTGAAGGCCTAAGAAAATATTGTAAATATTACGTGCACTATTAATTAACAATTTCGTTTCTGAAAACTTTCATTACGCATATTTTTGTATGTAATAACATTTTGTAAAACTAAACAGGTGGCATTTAATATAACATTGTATATAGAACTGAGTGTTCTTTCAGGCTCAGGTGTACAATTATAAGAAGATCAGTTGGCATCTAACATAGAAAGCTACAGATATAGAAATGCACTTGTTGTCGCTGTTATTATCTTTAAATAAAACTAATTTAACCTTCTGATGCAATTTAAAAAAATTAAATTATTTAAAAAATCATAATAATATAAAACAATAATTATTTACCCAACAATTCGCACCCGAATAACTTATGTTCTAATTATTTCAGAATGTTTATGTTTTTGGCAATAATTTAGAGAACGATCATTTCCCTTATGATAAATCATCAATAATGTAATTAGTAGACGCGCTTGTCATTCTCAGTTGTTTCTTTTCTCATCACTTTTAGATGAACATAAAATGCATGCCTCATCTGGCGTGACCGGCTGGCGACAAGATTTCGTTTACGTTTGACCCGACAGATATAAAAGTCCCTCATCCGGCCAGTGTGAAACACACTGAAGATTCTAAATCCATAAAGTGTAGCCCTTTTAAACATTTTACAATCAGGAAGGGTAGAAGTATTAAACATTCTACAATTTGAAATAATAAACGTATATATATATATATATATATATATATATATATATATATATATATATATATATATATATATATATATATAATTTCAACTTCAAAAGAACAATTTTACATCTTGCTAAGGAACACACGTTACAGACCAAATATATCGTCATGTTTAACGTTGATTCGCAATGAGAATCACCACATACTGCAAGTGACTATGTGAAGTGCTCGTAACAGCAATTAAATGCGCCGTTGGCCAAGCTGGTAAATAGTCACGAGCAAACACAGTCTATAAAAACAACAATGCTTACCAGGAATGACCACTTCACTTCCAAATACTCCTCGACTCATATAGAAACAATAACTATCCTTAAAAAACTGTTTGTTAAATGATTTCGTATTTCAAATATGTGTTCCGGCAAATATTTCACGTGTCATTTCCGTTGCCGTACGTGCAATCTCTTCAACTTAGTATAGAAAGAAAATTTCTGCAGAAATTAAAAATGTCACGTATAAAATGATAAACATAACTTTCAGACAATTGAATGCGGAAAGATGAAACATATACACATGCAGACCGCCCGGTGAAATTTCAAAGGATTGCGACAGATCTCTACTTCATGTCCACCAGATAATACATGTCTGATACGGTTGATCAAATTTCAGTTCGTTGTGTGGTATATATGGCTCACAAGTCTCTTCCCTTCGTCAATTTAAGGCACCTAGTATTCGCGTTTTTAAGGGCTGTCATACCTGACTCTTTTTCTAAGGAAGATAGAAGAGTAACTTCTTGATCTGATAATTGTAAGTTCGAAAATCAGGTGACACTTCATATTTGAATTTATCGTAAAAAGTCAAACTGAAAGGTTCAACGATGTCTCATATATTCAATACTTCATCGACAAATAGCTGTAATAAATATTGAATTGCATCTACATCGACATTTACCTTCCTTATACATTACACTATATCTCCATCGAGTCTCAACAAAATTTTCTTTCTATGTGAAAATTTGACCGAGTTTTCATGGCCATTTAGTTAGACACTAAACTAAGTCTTTACTGACGGTTATCTCTTATAGACAATGTTGCTGTAGTTCAGACATACTTGTGCTTAGATGAATTAGCTCTTGACAATACTTCTTTGGTAGCGGGTTACAATGGCTCTACTTATACGCCTCCAGGCGCACTTGAGAAGGCGGAACGGTGTCTTCCTAGCTAAAGTGTAATTAGAGACTCCTCAGTATTGCAGTGTCGATCGGCACCTCGCTTGCGTCAGACTGATATAACACATCTAGTTTCCAGGGGCACGCACGAAGACGTGTGCTGGAGGTCATGATTAGTACGTATCACCTGAACCTAATTACTTTTCGCTCTGTCTATAGACAATAAACCGAGTCTCCGACAAGTTCGAATCGACATTTATTTTCTATAAATAATTACACGTGTGGCCATGGGCATTAATCGTCTATAGACATTAAACTGAGTCTATATCTACATGTATTTTCTATAGACATTAAACTGAGTCTATATCTACATGTATTTTCTATAGACATTAAACGGAGTCTCCATCGATATACATCGTCTATAGACATTAAACTGAGTCTACATTGACATTTATCTATTATAAATATTAAACTGAGCTTTCATTGATATTTATTTTTGATAGATACAAAAACTGGGTTTCCGTTGACGTTTATCTTTTAAAGACATTATACGTAATCCCAATGAACATGTTTCTTTTAAGATATTAATATGAATCTTCATCAATACTGCTTCCATGTAGGCAATGAACTACATTCTCACGTACATCTATCTTTTATACACGCTAATATGAACATGCATCGATCTGAACAATTCCTTTTTGCATACATTACAGTAAGACAGTAACATCACTGCTCCTAGTGTGTAAATAAAATACATTATATTTGATACCCTGTCTGTATGACATATAGCGATTGTCAGTGAGCGAGAATGTTGTTTCTCTTTTGGGTACACAAATTGACCAGACTCAGTCCACTTTATGAGTTTCATGTTTGAAAGATCCGTCGTGGGCCCATTCTAATCAAATCTAGTTTGACAAGAATAGAGAGGTTAATGTTCTTTATCTGTGACACAGTAAGCTAACAGATATGTGAAAGTCCAGTCACATCTTTCTCGAATCATCACTTTACACTCGACCTTACAAATGTTTTGAACATAACATTGGTCGACATGAATATAGACGGATTAGTTAATAAGCATGCGCACTAAAGTTCTAATTTATACTTACCAGGGAAATACAGTTATGTACAGATACTGAAATGCTCTCGTGACCACAGGAGTATACACACTTGATGAATACAGAGCATAATATCGATAGAGAAGAGTATCTTCTGTTGTTCACCGTGTAGCGAGTGGTTGCCCGGTTACTAGATACAGGGCTCAACTCCACGTCACGAATATGATATTGATATAAAACTGGATATCACAGATAGCTGAAAAAGAAGGAGAAATGCAGTTTTACATAAACACAGCAACAAAGAAATAAACATATAACGGTCCCTTTATAGCGATCTAAGGTTCAGATTACTATTCTGCTTTAAAGATTGAACTATGTTAATATTTTATAGCTATATGATGCTACACCGTATATCGTCCTGTGTATTAGTTCCCTGTGCTGTTGCTGTTGTCCAGTATATCACAGCCGCATGAGATATGATATGGAATGAGTGGTTTAGAATACAATCATTTGATATTTAGCAAGCATAAAGTGAAGGTAGTCAAGAGGAGTGGCAAATACATGTGCGTGTAAAGAGTATTCGATTACTGACAACAAATAAGACACATTCAAACTCTTTCCTATCCACCGGATTATGGGTAACGCATCTGAGCTCACTGTCAAGGTCGCTAACGGCACGCAGGCTGACGAACATTAGTGAAAACACCACCTTTTATAACGGCAACATTAACAATGAACCAAAATGAGCTTTGTTGGAAACATGGGTATGCAATGGAGCACCATAGTCAATTAATGAACATCGTGTGCTGCAGATGGCACTAGATCGCCATCTAACGACTTTGCGCACATTTACAATTAATGGCACCTCATGAATAAAGAACATTGGCACAATAGAAAGGATTCGTGAACGGTACTTTTTGCATTTAGTGACCATTCGGTCATGGAGTTTGTGGAATTATTGAATACATTTCTATCGATAAGTTCAATACCGGACAATTATGAAACATATTACCACATATTGATATATATTAGGACCAAGATGTGCGCATATTTAGATGAACGCATTGACATATTAAACAGTGAACGTTAAATGGTATTCAATTAACGCAAATCATATGATTTCAATCACATATTTCAGTAGAAGCACTGCATAACACATTTTCAACTTGAGGATGTGGATCTAAGAAGGTCACGAATATTAGCAAATACGTGTCACGATTTCTCAAAGGTAGGCATTAGACTGAATCAAACTACTGTCATGTGTTTGTCGAGTTATCAAAGGCAGGCATTAGACTGAATCAAACTACTGTCATGTGTTTGTCGAGTTCTCAAAGGTAGGCATTAGACTGAATTAAACTACTGTCACGTGTTTGTCGAGTTCTCAAGGGCAGGTTTAAAGATAACGTTTGGTAGGCGGCTATCTGGATGCTTCCTAAAATAAATGTAAATATGAAATCAACTCATCAAAGTCGAACCGATTTGTAGTTCAAACACGCAATCGCAGTTCATATCAACTGAAGAATATAACACTAGTTAGATAACACATGTGGAATACAACCGTCATGTCTGCTTGCACATCCACGTTCGTAACTGAATATCCAAATGGTCATAATTGGACAATGATTCTGTGGACTAACAGCAATGCCGCAGAAGCAACAACAATTCTTTCAAAACTCAAGTTAATATGAAAATAAAAGAACATATCGGTGAAGAATACAAAAAAACAAAAATGCAAACATTGATACGTTCTGTGTGCATATATGCATGTGAAACACGGATATTGGAAGCTGAACGAAATGAGCAATTCATTTAATGAGATGAGATGCTTCAAGTAGATCTTTGATGAATATCCAAGGATCATATTTCAAATATCATCATATGCAATATAAACCGACAAAGTATCAAACATATACAGACTACTTACAGCTGTAAAACTACCAAACAGACATCAAAGGCACGATCATGCGTCAAAATGAACTAGACCAACCAACGCTAAACTCAAGAGAAAAAGTGGAGATCTATGAGACTGTGGACATATCATCCCCATTATCACCATCATCATTATCAGATTCGTCAGTTCGGATACTAATGTTGAGGTCGTTTCATCATCTCCAGTCACTGTCTTTTGTTCTCGACATATCTCTTCAGCTCAGCGTAAGTCTGCACACCGATGGTCTTGCACGTCTGTTGTGATGTACGTGTTTGTTTGACGCTCTAGTCTTCACTTCTTCTCAATTTGGTTTTCCATATAAGCCTCCATATCTCATATTGTGACCAAGTCAAGATAGTCTACCGTTTGTATATTTTTCATTAATTGTCTGTATGCCCCTATATCGTTAACCGTTTGCTTGTTTTACCATTTTTCTGTCCAGTTCACTCTTTGCATTCTGCAGTTACTTGTATTTTTCCCAAATCTTAAAACTTCTCCAGTTCAATCATCTACCCCTCCATGATAATATGTATTCTCTAGGTTTGTTTGTTTCGCTATCATTAAAGTTATTGTTTTGCTGGCACTAATATTCTGTACTGTATCGTTGATCTCGATGATCAGCTTTTCTAATGGGTTTTCTGTTTCTTCTATTATGGCTAGGTCATCAGCAAATATGATGATATACATTCATTCTTTATTGATCTTAACATCTACGTTATATTTTCTGGTAGATTGCTTCATTTCCACCTCACAATAAGCATTAAAAATGCCTGGTGATAATACATATCCCTGTCTTTCACCTTTTCTGATTGGAAGTGTACGTATTACTCTCTCCACGAATGCAATATATTTAAAAATGTAAGTTCTATTGTCAATAAATTTTCCCCCGCCTTTCCCTCCTTCCCCACCCCTACCCCCACCCCACCCCATTAAAAAAAAGTTTGTTGCATAGCACACTGTCAGATGTATTGTCACAGTCAAATATAGGAGATAAAAAGAGCACTAGCTGTGTTTCAACTGTGTCTCTAGTGCCATAAACTGATTTTCATTTCAAACAGATTATTGTTATAAATTATTCTCATAATTATTTTCAGCATGGTTTTTAAAGCGTGTGGTGTTATGAATATCGTACACAATTTGCTGTAATCAATTTTTTTATATTGGGCTGGCCACTTGGTAGATAGTATTTACATGATGGAAAAGTAAATATTGGAGTGTATTTCTTGCTGCTTTGATGAGTTTTATAAGTGCATTATTTGGCCGTGGTGCTTTGTTATGTGAGATTCAAGTAATGCAGTGTCAAATTCTGCTCCTTTTTGTGGCTAATTCTTCTGTCACAAAACAAACTACCTCAAAATGTGTTTAGCTTCAACGGTAAAGTATTCATCATCAAACACATTTGTTACGTATTCTCCCCCCTCCCCCCCCCCCCCCCCCCCCAAACACGAATTATCTCCACCTCTCGACGTATTCTCTCCATCTCGACTATTCGCTCCACCATCCCACGTATTTTCTCCATCTCTCCAATTAATTCTGTGTGTCTGTCAGGGAGTTTCATTTCTGTCATGAACTGTTTTTGTACTGTTGTCTTATTCTTTCAATATATCCATTCCTTGATATATCCATTCGATGTTCAGTATTATTGTTCGTCCATAGTAATCTTTCTTCCTTCCAGCTCAGTATTGCATGTGTTATCCATGGCTTTTTGTGTTTTACTTTCTTGCTGCACCATTTATCGCCCAATACATATTTTTGTTTCCCGCTGATATTCTAAGTCCAGAGAGACATGTTATTGTTTAATAACGTTTTTGTCTACCTTTAATTGGAAGTTAGCCATTGATTCTAATTCGTTTAATGCAGTGATGTCTCGCTTGGGGTTTTAAAAATGTTTACGTAATCTTAAATTAATATTGTATCTTAAGTAGGATGTGGTTAGTATCAATATCTACACCGGGGTATACGATGAATATTTTTTCGAATGATTCGTTATTTGAGTTTTCACCATAATGCAATTTAACTGATATATTTTTAGATTTCCTATACTAGTCCGTGTAAACCTTATGATTTTGGGTATTTGTTGCCAAAGTGTTTGCTATTGTTTATTTGTCTTACATGAAGAATCCCACATACGTTTTTCGTTCCAAAAGTCTTTCTCCTAGTCTATATTTCCGTACTATTGTATATTTGTCTTACATGAAGAATCCCACACATGTTTTCTTTCCAAAAGTCTTGCTCCTAGTCTATATTTCTTTACTATTGTATATTTGTCTTACATGAAGAATCCCACATATGTTTTTCGTTCCCAAAGTCTTGCTCCTAGTCTATATTTCCCTACTATGTCTTCATCTCCAGCTGTCACAATCCAAATCCCGCTATAATAACATCTTCCTTTTTCTTTAGTCTATCCTATGATTTATTCCAAAATATCGCGTATCTCTTCCACAATTTAGTCATCATGTGCTGTGCTGGGCATGTGTATATGAAATATTTCTAGAAGTAGCGTGGTCAGTCCATAGTTATATCTCTATGGATGTCAATCTTCACTTCTGTCAGTGCTGTTGTGACGTGTTTTCTGCGCAAACATATGTGGACATATGACATAAATGGGTATGTGCATCCTTGATATAGATAGACGTAAATATTGTTCAGACAGACAGAAATAAAAACACACACATAAATATATATATATATATAAACACACACACATAGACAGAACAGCGTACAATGGCACATAGAAAATATAGAACATGATCAATGGAAGCTACTGAAGGAGTTGGTGCGATAAACATGAAGGAGGAATCATACAAACATCAATGTATAAAAGTAAATTATGACTGATGCCATTTTATTTATGAAAGCAAAATGCAAACCCTAGAAAAGTTCTAAGTGGCAGATAAGTTAATTTGCTGAAAATCGACAAAGGCAGAAAGAAACCTAGCTGAGCTAGTTACAGTACAATAAGGATATTATATCTTTGTGCACGCAAATAAATGAGCTAATATCTAGAGCACAAAATGCATCATACACGGAATGAAATCGGCAAAGAAACACGTTTAATGAAGAACTATCTCTCTCTTTCTCTCTCTCTCTCTCTCTCTCTCTCGCTCTCTCTCTCTCTATATATATATATATATATATATTCTTCTTATATATTAATGCACACGCATACACATGAGGGATGTCAGTAAATAGGTCACACATATCTTTTTTTTTTTAAATTGTGAGATTTGTTAGCCAAATATTTATGGAACTAACATTATCCCGTATCTCTCAACATAACTTCTCCACACCATTGATACACTTATCCCAATATGTTATCAGTGCAACAAAACCTGCAGCATAGAAGTCTCTGGTCTACTGTTTCAGCCACATTTTCATTTACACTTCACGTTCAACCTTTTCGTTATTCGCGAACGTCTTCCGCCAAGGTTAAACCATGCAAACACACTAGTGCAGTTGCTACACTGTCTATATCGTCTGGCAGCTCGAATCTTTTCGCCCGCCGCACAGATACTGCTGTAGCATTCTGTACAGGACGAGAAGGTCGGACTTCATCGGCAGTCTGATATCGATCTTGAGAAAACGAATCGACCCAGTTATGCACTGCTTTACGCGACAAATACATCTCTCCATAAAAATGATGTATTTCATTACGAATATCCTTTGCAGAAAGTACTTTTGAGCACATCCACACGATTGTTGTATGATCCATCTGTTCGGACGCCATCTAATCTCCAAACATGTGTGCTACACTTACGGTCTACTACCTAGAATGATCACAACCGTGGATATTGCTGCCACCAAATGAGACCTCTAGAAGCTTCCAACTAAATGTTCATCTATCGCATATACGTTTTTTGACCACTTACTGACTTCCCTTAACATATACGCATGTGGGTGTATGTAGGTGTATTAGTGAGAACCTAATATTAGAAAGTTCGAACTATATAATAGGATATTCAGACACTAACAAACAGTTGTATCACGTTTGCTAGACATCTTGAATATGGATATGACAGATTCGAGAAACATAAAGGGAAATAATGTATTCGCAACACAGAGCAGCTGATGACATTAGCCAAGAACTGACATTTCCATCTTAAGAAAAACACACTTAATTATGCATGGACTGGTACTATACCTTAATTGATCATTTCGTTACAGCGAACACAATTTAATAAGTATAAAAGATATCTCATGAATTTCAGTCCATATACAAACAATAAATAATGTATCATTTGGTGAAGATGTACAGGAGTATTTTAAGTCAACAAAAATGTGTTCAGAAAATTTACAAATAAATGTGCTAATTTTTGAAAATAGAAATTCTTCAGATTGATAATAAATGCATCATCATCAGTCGCGTAAACTAGAGGCACCGTTATTGCAGTTTGTCGAACCGGTTCCCGCCATACGTCTCGATTTTTTGCCAGGGTATTAGTTTCAGCTATAGACCTTCCCGTCCACTTTTATATTGTCCTCCAAACTCTTTTTTGGTCTCCCTCTCCTACGCTGCCTAGGCACAGTGCCTTGCAGGATGGTCCTTGTCAGCCTCACCGATCGTGATATATGCTCATACCATGTCAGTGTTTGTGTTTTTACTATAGTCAATGCGTTTTGATATTGACCTAACTCCTTCCTAACATGTTCAAGAACACTTTTGTTTGTAACGCGATCAAAATCTGAAGTGCCAAGAATTCTTCGCAAGCAACTCATTTCAATTGCGACAATTTTACGTTTTAGGTCAGCAGGCAGAGTCCAAGTCTCACACGCGTAGAGTTATACCGAAGTGACCATTGAAGACATTAAAGTCAGCTTCGATTTAAGGCTAATGTTCTTGTCTTTCCAGATTATTCGCAGTCTGGTCAGGGCGACCATGGCCATCGCTGTTCTTGACTGGATCTCAACTCTAGACCCCTCCGCATTCATTTCTGCTCTCAGATATTTGAACCGTGTAACACTTTCCAGAGGTTCACCTTTGACCATAATCGGGTTTTAAATACCCTCTGGGGAGTTGTTCATGATCTTACTCTTATCGGCACTGATTTCCATCCCAAATTTCTGGGCAGCATTATCCAGGTTTTGGACTTGCCTTGCAAGTTCAGGCTCTGTTCCAGTCAGACCAGTAATGTTGTCGTAAATCTGAGGTTAGTGAGTATGCGTCCACATATACTGATCGTCCCTGCGTGTTCATCAAATGTGAGTATGCGTCCACCTATGCTGACCGTCCCTGCGTGTTCATCTAATGCTTCTGGCATAATCCGTTCTAGAAAAACATTTAAAAGTGTCGGAGAGAGGAGACACCTCTGACGCACGCCGACTGTCGTGTGTAACCATTCACCTGTGGTCCCGTTGAGGTAAATTGCACTGCTGGCGTCAGAGAATAGTTTCTCAATGACGTGGGTGAGCCGCCATCCTATCATGTAAGTGCGCATAGTTTCCCATATGGCCTTATGTCCCACCCTATCAAAAGCCTTTTTAAAGTCATGGAAGACCTTGTACAATTTCTGTTTGTGCTGAGTGTATTTTTCGTTTATCAAACGCAGGTTACAAATTGGTTATATTGTGCTTCGAACAGCTGTGAGCTGGAAATAGACCCTCTGAAGACAGGTCAGTTTTACCCTACTAATGACAAGGCTTTGCTACGGTAATCCTGCTAAGCCCGAGAGGAGCCGCAGACATTTGGTTCACGTACTAGGCGGATAAGCCAACGGTGCAAGGTGAGGGATTACGGCCGAACGCCTCTAAGCCAAAAATCCCGCCCAAAAGCAGCCCAGCACGAATGCAAAGGGAGGCTTCGATATGGTGGGGACCTGGGGGCCACGCTCCAGCCCCGCCCGGTCAAGCCGCAGAATGAGGTCTCTGCCGTCCGCTGATATAAGCGGGCGGGAAGCTGCTCGATATTCACCCCATACGGCGATGAGGAATGAAATCATTTGTAGAAGACTTAGTTCTCGGTCGGGTGCCCTAAGCAGTAGATCAGCTACCTCACTGCGAACTGCTGAGACTCAACCCTTGACCATGAGATATGTCCGCTCCCTAGGCGGACAACATCTCCGTGCAAGACTAGGCTTGTCACCTGGTCAAATGCACTATTTCGAGAGGAATCACAGGTCGCTGACATTTGGTCCACGTGCTTGGCTGATAAGCTACCATCTGAGGGATTACGGCCGAACGCCTCTAAGCCAGAATCCCGCCCAAAATCTCAGCGCCGCTGAGATGGGAGGCTACGACATGGCTGGGGCTTGTGTCCCGGCCCGATCGAGCCGCAGGAATGCACCTGGTAAAATGCACTCCTTCCTCGCTCTTTGCATCTGTCTGCTATCAGTCATTCCAATGGACGCAGAAGAGATGCAGTCCAGCGGACATTGCACCTCCTGTCCTATGGTGACAAGCTCCCGGGTGGCGGGGAATGCTAGGCGTACCATCACTGCAGATGAGCCGAGAAAATAAGGCGAGCAAAAAGATACCTCACTCATACGATCCTGGGAAAAAGTCACACTGGACTGCCTCTCTTCCTGGATAGTACAAACTAGTACATAGTCCATCATATCATTGCCAAACGCTATAGACACGAGTAGAGAAGACTCGATAGTCCTGCAAGACAACTTCCCAAGAGAGACAACTCTGACCAAAAACAACTGCTGCCCTGCAGTTAGGCTGGGGACAGCCAAAGGCTAAGGAGGGCAACCCTACAGAAACGCCTGTTGAAATCGGATGCACTGAGCCACTGGCTAACAAATTAAATCAGTGCAACGTAAATATCGCTGTAAACAGCGTACGATGAAGAAGAAGAAGAAGAACAGCTGTGAAACCTGCTTGTTCTTCCACAATAATTTCTTCTGCTCGTGGTTGCAGTCTGTTAAGGATAACCTTGAGAATAACTTTACTGGCGTGGCTAGTCAGACTGATGGTTCTGTAGTTCTGACACTGTTGGAGGTTACCCTTCTGTGGTACCACTATGATCAATGATTTTGTGTGGGCCATTCTCCTATCACTATGATCAATGATTTTGTCTAGCTTGTGGGCCATTCTCCTATCACTATGATCAATGATTTTGTCCAGCGTGTGGGCCATTCTCCTATCACTATGATCAATGATTTTGTGTGGGCCATTCTCCTATCACTATGATCAATGATTTTGTCTAGCTTGTGGGCCATTCTCCTATCACTATGATCAATGATTCTGTCCAGCTTGTGGGCCATTCTCCTATCACTATGATCAATGATTTTGTCTAGCTTGTGGGCCATTCTCCTATCACTATGATCAATGATTTTGTCCAGCTTGTGGGCCATTCTCCTATCACTATGATCAATAATTTTTCCAACTTGTGGGCCATTCTCCTATCACTATGATCAATGATTTTGTCCAGCTTGTGGGCTATTTTCCTATCACTATGATCAATGATTTTGTCCAACTTGTGGGCCATTCTCCTATCACTATGATCAATGATTTTGTCCAACTTGTGGGCCATTCTCCTATCACTATGATCAATGATTTTGTCCAGCTTGTGGGCTATTCTCCTATCACTATGATCAATGATTTTGTCCAGCTTGTGGGCCATTCTCCTATCACTATGATCAATCAGTTTGTACAGATTGTGGGCCATTCTCCAGTCTGCCATATCATGTTACAGATTTGTGTTAGTAAATCTATCCCCACTGTCCCTCCAAGAATTAATAGTTCGCCTGCTATGTTATCCACTTCTGCCGCTTTACCATTTTTAAGAGATCTAAACGCCACCTCAACGTCTTCACGCATTAGGCTAAAGTTATCTTCTTCTTCTTGTTTGTCTGCTATGATCCATAGGGGACTTCATATTGTGCAACTGGGAGCAATGTTCAGTCCATCTCTGCATGACATCCTTTTCCGCAGTCATGGTATTCTTTCCCTCACCCTGAATTGTTCTTATTGTCGGGGTGAATTTCCTTGTCAGGTTTCTAACTAGTTGGTAAGCTGCTATACCAATGTACTTGACAGTGCAGTCTTGATTATTTGTGCACTGATCTATTACCCACTCCTGCTTTGCTCTCTCCGTTCCTTTCTTATAGTCTTGTTTATAGCTCTGTATTTTTATCGCTCCGGGTGTTGTGATTTTCTCATTTTTGAGAGCTCTCCTAGTGTCATATAATAGTAATATATGTTCCGAGACCCAGGGTTGAGACCTCCATTTGTACCTGCCCCGTATTGTCTCTGCCGTATCCTTCAGTATAGTGTTGAAGGCCTCTAACATTGTTTGTGCATCTTGGGGTTCTGTATCTGAGTTAGTGATTGCTGCTAGGTTAAGTTTGTTTCTCAGGCTATCATGAAACGTCTCCACGCTTAGTGGATCTTTCAGTCGATCAAGGTCATATGTAATCCTTGGTTGTTGTGGTCTGACTATGTTCTGTAGGCTGAGACGAAATGTAAGCATACCCAGATCATGGTCACTGCCTATGTCCGCCCTTGGCTAACTTCTTGTTTGGGCCGTATTGATACTGGAGAGAAATCAATCTGGTTTGTACCATTATGTAGTCTATCTGATTATGGTGTTTCCCACTGGGTGAGTGTCATGTGGTTCTTCTAGACATTGTATGGTTCACAAGCGTATTCGCAAGCACAAAATGATTGTATTCGACAAACTAGGTCATGAGCCTACTGGATATGGGTTGGTATTCTAGCATTGTGTTTTTGTTCTCTTTATAGACTAGGAACCCCACACCATGTCGATGAGTACTTTCCTCCATGCTATGGTAGAATGTATGATCTTCCTCTGTTTGTCTCTCCAAAACCAGACCATCGTGTCTCGCAAACACCTAGTACGTCCCATCTATATCTAAGTATGTTATGTAAGATAATAAATTACTTCTGTTAAATTAAATCCAGACATAAATATATGAGATACAACTAATGTAAGGTTGTCGAATTATATACATACTTAAATTATTAGACTTAAAAACAAAAACACTACCTACATATTTCAATATTCAAACTTTCTAATGCTTTGAAATCCGAGGCGCAACTCATAAATAAAGAATACAAGAACGAGAGAATTGAACAGGTCATATCAGACAACAAGTGTAAGTGCTATAAGAAACCTCGAGCAAGCTTAAAATATGCAGTTAGGACTGTGGATATTATCGCTCAGGAAGCAATACGTTTCATATCAACCTATTACTAAATGATGATATGACTTTTGTGGATTCAGTATCCGATGATTTGTGAAGGACAGTTTAGTATAATTCCTTTTTTTCTGTGAATATCATGGCTTCGACTATCGAAGGAAAAGGCTAGAAGGAACGAGATAAATTCTAAGCACATTTATGTAAGAGATGAATTTAAGACGAGATGGTCATCTGAAAAATCCTTATTGAGAGACTTGTTCGATCTTCTTTTTTTTCCTCTACCCGGGAAACGACAAATTAAATCATTTCTTGTATCCCATTTCAGGTATTCCTTGAAGGGCAATTCATTTTTTTAAACCACGAATATTTCTTCACATCTCCTATGTAGACTGGCCTATGTGATGTAGTGTGCACCGCACACATTTGAAAAGTCCTTTCCTCTAGAAAATGTCATCTCATAAGTCGCGTGTCGACCCCTGGTCTAAAGGGAGGTGGGCCCAGAGTGCCTGCATCCTGCGTTACCTGCGTTATTTCTTGCCACTGGTCGAAGGTAACTCATGACTAGAGATTGAGGTTGATGATCAGTGCACCTTCTTTCTCACCATAATCTAAATACAGCGCAAGTTACATCATCAAGACGGAACCGTCTTATGATGTCGCCATAGTCACTTCCGATGGGCAACTAAAATTATGAATGTCGTGATAAATGAACAGGGTTGGGTATAGATCTAGCAACTTATAATGGTTTACAAAGCACTTCAATGACAACAATTGCAATAGTATCCATACGCGTAGGGGCAAACGTGCTACAGTAAAACCAACGACAGCAAAGTCTTACGCCAAAATGGCGCGAGTATTGAAGAATGACGACGGATTGTGACGTCTATGAAAAGTGATGATATATTCGGAAATCCTCCAATAACTTTAACCGGATATCAATATTGTGCACGGATGTTATACCTCGTGGCAATGAATAAACCCCACAGTGTCTGTTATGTTACTATTAACTGTGTGTCAGCACGAGCATGAATGTGTGTATGTGTTAAGTTACACGCTGAACCAACAGAAGACCGGTAGTTTTGACAGCAAGATTATTTTCACCAGTCTTGAGTTCGTTCAATGAGAGCATATATAAATCATTTATGCAGCCTTCATGAATAAATTCTGACAGAGATAGAGTGGTCGGTAGAATATGGTAAGAAGTACACACAATTACTAACAAGCGAGCTCCCAGAAAACAACAAATTAAACAGCTTGTAAGAAAGACAAAGAGCACACAGTGAAGAAATAATCGATTCCTAATCACATCAAGATACATACAAATGAGGACGGAGATAGACTGAGCAATGAAGAAAGGCGTCAAACACAAAGTAAAGACAAGACAAAATATGCAGAAATTAAAACAAAATTACAAAGCAAGACCAGAGACAAATCGCATAATAATCGCATTAAAAAAAAACCGGTATATACTACTCATTGATAAAGATATATCAAGTACCAAATGTCAGGTCGGGAACAAACCAATACATAAGAAAACAATGGTATATTTTGTCCACTACCGCTCTCGGAGGTGTGGGGGTGGGAGGCTTTGAAGACACGCCTAAGACGTCTCTAAAGGTCTTCAGCTTGCACCTCGAGACATGGGAAGATGCTGCGCACAGCGGTACAACCTGGAGCACAGCTCTCTTCAGAGGAGCAGCATTATGCGATGCATCCAAAAAGACTGCCGCAGAACAGCGGAGACAGAATAGAGAAGCCCGTGAACTACCACAGTCTCATGAAGCAACAATGACTTCCCTGTCTGCGCTTATGCGGATCGCATATCAGACTCGTCAGCCATCTTCGCACCCATCCACAACCCCAACTCACAGAATACTCAACTGAAAGGACTAGTTGAACGAAAAGAGAAAAGGTCTTCACCATTCGTGTTTGGCGAACAACAATTTGTTTGATAATTTATAACAATACAAAAAAAATTTCATGCAACATAATGTTCAGACTTGAGATCAATCAGTTTAATGAGAAATACAATTAAAATACAGCTTAGAATCATACTTGAGGGAATAAAGCGAAACGTGTAGAGAACAGTTTCCGAAGAACAATTTGGGTTTCGAAAGCATAATGGAATACATGAAGCCATTCTTTTGTTTGAGAATTTTGACAGAGAATTATATAGAAATACAAAATGACATTTATATTTGCTTCATAGACAATCAGAAGGCTTTTGACTTCAGACTTCAACGTGGGAAATTAATTAAACGTCTACAAGAAATAGGTCTTAATGGAACAGACATAAGACTCTTCAGTAATATGTACAGGGTACTAACTGCCACAGTAAAGTCAGAAAAGTTATGCTTTCCAATTATAGATGTCAACAGATGAGTGAGACAGGAATGCGTATTATCCAATTGTCCTTTTAATATCTACACAGAACAAACATTCAAACAAATAGAAAGGACATGTCTGATCAGTATATTTTGCCTGACCAGTCGTTAGTCTTCCTTCCCACGACTAGTGATAATAGACAGACATTATGAGTGACTACTACACAGCTAGTGATAATAGACATACATTATAAGTTACTACTACACTAGTGTTAATAGACAGACATCATGAGTGACAACTATACTAGTGTTAATAGACAGACATTATGAGTGACTACTACACTAGCAATAATAGACAGACATTATGAGTGGCTACACACCCCTAACATATATTACAGGGGCCATTATTAACATAAAAGTCATCACGAGCAGAGGTCACTAGTTGTAAAGATGTTACCAGTAATATACGTCCCCAGTACAGTGAAGTCCCAAGTCAGAAGGTGATCTCACCAGTAATAGTTCACCAGTAACAGTGAGGTTACCAGTGACAGCGAGGTTACCAGTAACAGTGAGGTTACCAGTGAAAGTGAGGTTACCAGTAGCAGTGAGGTTACCAGTAACGAAGGTGTGAGAAACGAAAAAAACTTCAATGGCAGTCTTTTTTAAAAGTAAAAACAAACACTGAAGACAAATTGTTTGTTCTTGCCACTTTAGATTACAGTCAAACGCCGACAATGCTGTTTGCAATGAAGTGTATAGACCAGTGCTCTTCAACCTGGTCGCTACTGCCCACTAGTGGGAGATTTTTAGCTTTCAGGTTGGCGGCTGCAGAATAACTACATTATGTATTACAAACACAACCTGTGGAAACTATCCCAGAATACCAGCAAACCAACAAAAGTGCAAATTTAGAAAACATGTTTTTTTTTCCCCGGGGCAACATACGGCTATGAAACATGAGCAGTTAACCAAACTAGATTTCTTTGAGTCCCAATGTCATAAATATATATTTAGAATAACGTGGTCCTAAGAAAAAGAATATTAACATTCAAAAAGAGGGGGGCATAAAAGAGAACTGGTTCATAAATTACAAAAGGAACAGAACTTTTAAATACTTTGGACACACCGGTCTTGAGAAAACGGTAATGGGGGTTATGGTGTCGGGAAGGAGAAGCAGAGACAGATCAAGAAGGCAATGACACCAAGATGTCAAGGAATGCTTGGGCATGATTCTTGAGCAGGCTGGATATTTGCCTAGAAATCGAGTTTCTTTCAGACGGGATGTGATGGCAGCGACGTTCTGCAAAGTACATAATGCATCATGGGATGATTGTCGTTGTTGTTGTTACGGAATCGGCAGCATCTGGGCTCTTACCCATCGGTCCAATGCCATTTAAAGGTATATGCAGGTGTATATCAGCTGTTGCCTAGTGCCATACAATTTGTTCCATTGATCTGACTTCGGAGGAAGAAGCAATTTCTTAAAATCGTTGAGCGCTGAGAATTTAAAAATATAATGATCAGCTGTTTCATATGGGTGGATACACAGCTGACACACAGGAGTGTGTTGTGGTTGAATTCTGTTCAGATGCTCTGTTAAGTGCGATGTGTTTGTTTCTCAGTAATTTAGATTTTAGTGGTCAGTAATTAACATTTATCGTCATTACAGTTATAACAAGTGGGTGCAAGGTATACAAGGTTGACGAGCACTGGTATATACTATTACTGCAGCTCTCAGATTCTGTAAATGATGCCACGCCAGTGCTGAAATCAGTTCTTCATTTCACCGCTTCTCTCCATCACCATATCCATGTTAGATATCAACATGTTATTCCCGATGTAAATACTTTGATCGTAACATTTACCATTTGTCTCAATGTGCTCTTGTAACAACCGACTCGAGCCTCTTTATCCTTTTATATAATTGGTTTTCACCGTTATTGATTTTAATGAAATAAAGTGACTAGTTACAATTCACACTATATGTCTTTATATAAAACAACACAGCCATGTACCAATTAGCAGATTGAAGCGTGTAACGACTAAATTATATACCAACTCTAGCTGCTTTCACATTAGGTCGTTCATATACCATGAACAGAATATTAGAATTTAAACTCCAGCAAGTGTTCAGAAACATCATTTAAGGCATAGAAAACAATTCACATAATACACTTACCAGTGTTACAGAAACGCAATACATACGGTTATCCGTATGTAGAATACAGATATAAATCCATCCTTAGACATAATAAATAGCTTGATCTGTTACATAAATATTCACCTTAAAAACTCAACATAGTTTTTCAGAACCACATCTCACTCAGGCACCTCCGAAAGATTAAAGAAAATCACGCGCAGCGACGTTTGGCCACAACTGAGTGTCCGCGCGTGATGAAAGTGCTCAATTATTCCGGCTCAATTTAGAACTTTCCGCGTCTATTGTCCTAGCTTCGGACAGTCTATGACCTTGAAAACTAGTAACATAATCGAAAATATCTCAAACCAACACATCTCCACCCCATACTATCTCAATCCTGCTCAAATCCTTCAATAGGTTTATGTATCTGTTAGGTCAGTTAGTTGTTCCCTCTTCTCATATGCTTTTCAAAAAACTCGATAAATAGTTTGTTTCTCGCTCACTGCTATCAAACAGTTTCAAAGTCCAAAGTCAGTAATTTAGACACGTTCGTTCAAAACAAAGCATTCTATGGCTGTTTTAAAGTAAACTATTTGCATACTGAACCAAAGCCAATAATTGAAAAACTGTTTTAAAGACAACCATTTTAAAGACTGTTAAAGCCATCTGTCGAAAAACTGTGTCAAGACAAACAATTAGCTGTTTCATAACCAACCATTAACAGTGACTGTCAGTCAATCAGTGTAAATATGTGTCAAATCAATCTGCTAAAAAATATGTTCAAAACCAATTATTGATAAGTTAATTTGTACCACTGTCTACTTTTAGTAAATGATGAAATATTCAACATTTACTGGGTGTTTTAAAAACAAACACTAACGGTCTGTCAAGCATTGACATCTCTTGTTAATTCTAGCCATTGTAAAATTGCTTTAACGCAAAATATAACCAGGAATTTTCTAGAACTAAATGATTGCATGCTGTGTAAAAGCAAACCACTAACACAAAAAGCATTGGCATTCTGGGTCATGTCAACCAGATATAATCTGTTACAAAGTGAAATATGTACCCACTTTGTCGAATGCAAGCAATCTTCTTCGTACGCAGTCAGACAGTAACCGTTATTTTTTCGAAAAAAGCGGCGGTCATCCTGAGGCTGTCGCCACTGCCATACAGCTTGTCTTGCAGTTCCACTGGTGATGGCCACATCTGCTCTCTCTGATCCTCGTATGTCGGACAGTTCTGCAGCAGATGTTCAGCGGTCATTTTCCCAGTACCGCACGGGCATTCGTCGGTACACCCTATCTTCAATTTGTTGAATAGGTGGTACCTCAGTCTATTGTGGCCAGTGCGAAGTCTGAAGACAACGACCTGCTCTCTTCGGTTCAACTGGTAATAGGCATCGTTTTTGGTGTAACCAGTATGTTCGGTTTCCCATTTGGTCATGTATCTGGCTTTGATAAGCCGTTTTGACTCTTCGTACGTCATACTAGTATCTGTTTGTGGTAGTTGTGCACCTTCTTTTGCTAGTCTGTCTGCCTTCTCGTTGCCTTTGATGTTGCAGTGTGATGGGACCCACTGTACCACTACCCTTTTTGGTGCAGACTGCTGGCACAGTTTGCAGAGTGCTGCTCTTAAGTCATTAAGCTCAGTATTTTTCTGGCTTTTTAGCGCTGTGACTACGGCGAGAGCATCTGTAAGCAGGACTATATGGCTTTCATTTTCCCTGTGTGTCACCATTTCTTCCACTGCCGCCCTCAGTTCCTCTGTCTCCGCTCTGAAATTGTTTGTGTACTTACCAGTAGCGAATGACAGTGTTATTTTTCTGCCATTTGGTAGGTTCAGGAATGCTCCTGCCCCTCCGTTCTGTGTTGTGTTTGTTACAGAACCATCGGTGTATGCATGGGTCCAGTCCATGCTTGGGTAGCTTTTCGTTATGAAGCTTAGGGTAGTGTCTCTCCTTTCTTTTTCAGTCTGGCAGTTTTTGTATGCAATACCTGGTATATTTTCTACCACCTTTGGAAATATATCCTGCCTCCAGGTAGGTTTTCGTACAGTAGTGATGGGTTTTGGTGTTGTTAGTGCGTTTATGGGATCTTCGTGCATCTTTGTATTGGCTATTTCTGCAAAGTTTCTCCGCTGTAGTTTCCCATTTCCCAAATTGTTTAGTCTCTGGTGCATTGGATGGTCAGTCAGCCTTCGGAGTTTCTCTGACTGCAGCTGGGCTCTGCAGTCTCTTCTATCGGTCATGGATTGCAGTTTTGTAATCTTTTCAAGTTCTACAATTGGCGTTGACTTCATGCCACCTGTTATAATTCTCATGGCTTGGTTTTGAAGTTTGCTAACTTTATCGAAATTCGCCTTTGCTGCTGTTGTCCATGCCGCAATGGACAACTACTCGAGAACTGGTCTTACTCTTCCAGTGTACAGTTTCTTTAGTATGCCTTCGTCTGCTGCCCAGCTTGTGCCAGCAAGTTTCCCTATGATTGCCATTCTTTCTCTGGCTTTCATTCGGTTTCTCTCAATCTGACTTTTCCATGTCATGCGCCGATCAAATGTGACTCCCAGATCGGTTGGGTTGTCGTTTGGCTGCAGGAATTTGCCATTTAGACTTAATTTGGTATTTTGGAGTTTTAATGAAAGCGAGAATATTGTGCATGTGGTTTTCTCCTCGTTTATTTTGACCAGCCATGAGTTCGCCCACTCTTCCGGCGATGTTAGGGCCGTCTGCATCCGATTTCTTGCTATGGTGAGATTCTTTTCAGAGGTCCACATAGCCAGATCGTCTGCAAACATTGAGCTATGGACTCTTCTAGGTATATTCTCTGTAACATCGTTTATATATACCAGGAAGAGTGTGGGTGACAGTAATCCCCCTTGGGGTACTCCCTGCTCGAGTGTCACCTTTTTGCTCATCTGCCCTTGTACTTGGACTCTGGCCGTTCTTTGTTTGAGGTAGTGGTTGATCCACTTGTACATCTTCCCACAGACATCACTTCTTCTTAGCTTGACTCTAAGTCCATCCTTCCAGACTTTGTCAAATGCCTTTTCCAGATCCACCCAAACCGCTACTGTGTGTTTCTGTGCCTGGTAGGCATCTTCTATCTCCTGGGCTATGAGGATGACCTGGTCCTCAGTGGATCTGTGCTGTCTAAAGCCGGCTTGCTGTGGAATTAGTATTCGTTTTTCTTCCAGATGCCACATCAGTCTGGTGTTTATCATCCGTTCCATCAGCTTGCCGACACAGCTCAGTAGGCTTATGGGCCTGTATCCATTTGGATCTGTTTTGTCCTTTCCTGTTTTTGGTACTGGTACCAGTATTGCGTCTTTCCATACCTGGGGTACAATTCCCCTTTTCCAGCTTTGGTTCAGGACCGATAGCAGTTTCCTCTTCGCTGTTTGGCCCAGCCCCATCAGCATTTCGTTTGTTATCCCGTCTTTTCCGGGAGATTTCCTTTTCCTTAATGTCCTCATAGCCTGTTCCATTTCGCGCATTGTTAATTTGGCCATCATGTGCTCTTCAGGTGCCATATTCATGTTTTCGTGCCCCTTTAGCTCTTCGCTAATGTCTGTATGCTTATCTGCAGGGACCTCGATGTGGTTTGCTCTGGCATAATGATCGACAAAGGCGTTTGCGGCTTTCTTACCTGTGATCAAGTTCTCGTCCTGCTTGATAGTAATTTGTTTATTTGACGGGGTTTCGTCGTTCATGGCTCTGACTAGCTTCCATAGCTTGTTCCCGTCTTTGTCCAGGTTTAGGCTTTCCGTTTTATTTTTCCAGCTTTCTCTTGCTGTTTGCTTGAGAGTGTGTTTGTATTTCCCCGTGGCGGCTTTGAGGGCGATGTTTGCCTCCATGGATTTTTCTCGCTCTGCCATGTTCCTAGCATTTGTTACTGCATCTTCCACTTTCTGCAACTCATCATTCCAGTAGGGCTTATAGTTTTTCCTAGCTCCTCTTGGGATGGTTTCAGTGGCGGCTTGCATTATTGCCTTGCTTAGGCTTTCCACCATGGGCTTCATTTTGGTGTTTCGTGTGTTGATGGTTTCACACAGCCCATCTGTCAGGATTGCAAATCTTTCCCAGTCGACTCGTTTGTAATTCCAACGTGGGAGCGGTTTTGTTTCCTGTGGGCCTACTTCCATGTCAATGGTTAGCCTGATCGGCCTGTGGTCGCTACCTGCCAGTTGGTTTAGCACCTGACGGTCTATTTTATGGTGTATGTCCTGTGTGGAGAAGGCCAAATCTGGAGTCGAGGTGGTATGCCATGTTCTTGAATAGAAGCTAGGGCTATCCTCCGGTCTATTGATTAGGGAGAGATTTGCATCTATCTCCCAATCTTCCACTTCGTCACCTCTGCTGTCTGTGTCAGAGTATCCCCATCTCTCCGAGTGGCTGTTGAAATCTCCAACTACTATGCAGTTGGAGTCTCTGACCTCCATACTCGAGAGCGATAGGTCTCTATTTGGTGGTCCGTACAGATTGAAAATGCGGAGCTTCGTCTCTTGAGCCATTATGTCAGCTCCTACAATTTCTGCTTGTCCGGTGTGATTGACAGATACCGCGCTACTCGGTATGCAGTTTCTGGTCAGTATCAGGACCCCTCCTTTGTGGCCTTCTCTATCGAGACGGAAGGTCTGGTATCCTCTGATTGAGAATTTGTGATTATTGTTGAGGTGCGTTTCCTGGATACATGCCACGTCAATCTTACCTTCATGCAGGTGATGTGTTAGGGAACGTTTTTTGTTAATGACTCCCTCCGCATTCCACTGTAGTATTTTGAGGGTCTTGAGTTTTTGGTCAATAAAAGTTGCCCCATAGCCATGTGCCTTGACTCCACGACACAAGGGTGGGTGACCACCAGTAGTCAAGGGTGGGCCCCTTCGAGGCGTGAGGCCCGGCACTATCGCTGCCTGGCGGGACTCCGCAGGATGAGCGCCATGCGTTTTTCTAATCGGTTGTACTGTCATCATGCTGCGATTTACGTTGCACTGTTTTGTTAGGCTTGCGGCCCTGTGCATCCGATTTCAACAGGCGTTTCTGTAGGGATGCCCTCCTTAGCCTTTGGCTGTCCCCAGCCTATCTGCAAGGCAGCAGTCGTTTATGATCAGAGTTGTCTCTCTTATGGAAGTTGAATGCAAGCAATCAATAGCGCTCTATGTCAAAGTCACTTCATTGACAGTATGTGTCGATTGCAGCCATAGCCAGCATGTGTTTTGTAAACCAACCATTTAAAATCAGAGTCAAAGCTAAACATTGACAGTATGTGTTGATTGCAGCCATAGCCAGCATGTGTTTTGTAAACCAACCATTTACAATCAGAGTCAAAGCTAAACATTGACAGTATGTGTTGATTGCAGCCATAGCCAGCATGTGTTTTGTAAACCAACCATTTACAATCAGAGTCAAAGCTAAACATTGACAGTATGTGTCGATTGCAGCCATAGCCAGCATGTGTTTTGTAAACCAACCATTTACAATCAGAGTCAAAGCTAAACATTGACAGTATGTGTCGATTGCAGCCATAACCAGCATGTGTTTTGTAAACCAACCATTTACAATCAGAGTCAAAGCTAAACATTGACAGTATGTGTCGATTGCAGCCAGAGCCAGCATGTGTTTTGTAAACCAACCATTTACAATCAGAGTCAAAGCTAAACATTGACAGTATGTGTCGATTGCAGCCATAGCCAGCATGTGTTTTGTAAACCAACCATTTACAATCAGAGTCAAAGCTAAACATTGACAGGTGCTGTTAAATATAAATGCAGGCAGACTGTCTCACCCGTCTCACAATCAGGTAGCATGCTGTAGACTAGTTATTGTGATCTTGGTTTACAATTCCAACGGACCAGGTTCAAATCACATTGTGCTCCGTTTGACAGACAAGACATGTCTTGTACCTGTTTATGGTTTGACCTCACTTGTAAATTTTGAGACACCACAGGAGCTACGGAGTTCATGCTCTGTCTGCGCTTTTAACAATGAAAGAGACTGGGCATTTATGTTGGCGCTCTGAGGTAGGAAAGTTGGATCTATTAGCACTTTTCCATTTCCACAAACATGCGGCAGGAAGAAGTTTTACTGCACAGTTAAACTGATCACTTAAAACAACAACAGCATTCCTCGCAGTCAGCCAGCTTTAGCTTTATATACTGTCAACCATTTCATAGAAATTATCTCTCCACCTAATGACTAATTTAATCACAATTATCTCTCCACCTAATGCCTAATTTAATCACAATTATCTCTCCACCTAATGCCTAATTTAATCACAATTATCTCTCCACCTAATGCCTAATTTAATCACAATTATCTCTCCACCTAATGACTAATTTAATCACAATTATCTCTCCACCTAATGCCTAATTTAATCACAATTATCTCTCCACCTAATGCCTAATTTAATCACAATTATCTCTCCACCTAATGCCTAATTTAATCACAATTATCTCTCCACCTAATGCCTAATTTAATCACAATTATCTCTCCACCTAATGACTAATTTAATCACAATTATCTCTCCACCTAATGACTAATTTAATCATAATTATCTCTCCACCTAATGACTAATTTAATCACAATTATCTCTCCACCCAATCACTAATTTAGCAACAATTACCTCTCCACCCAATGACTAATTTAATCACAATTAGCTCTCCAACCAAACACAAATTTAACAATAATTACCTATCTATCCAATCACTAATTTAGCAACAATTACCTCTCCACTCAATCACTAATTTAATCACAATTACCTTTCCACCCAATCCTTAATTTAATTGCAATTACCTTTCCATCCAATCACTAATTTAGCAACAATTATCTCTCCACCTAATCACTAATTTAACACAAATTAGCTATCCATCTAATCACCAATTTAACCACAACAAGCGCTCCACCCATACACCAATTTAACAAGAATGAACTCTCCACCCAATCAACAACGTAACAATAATTAGCTCTTTACACAATGGCCAATTTAACCACAATTAGCTCTCCACCCAACTAACAATTTAACAAAAATTAGATATCTACCTAAACAACTATTTAACCAGAACTAACTGTACATTATGACAACTATTTAACGTAAATTAGCTATGAACCCATAATACCAATTGATCATAAATCGCTGACCATCGAAATCACTGAAGAATTGAAAATGTACTATTTTCGATCCCAGACAACAGTCAACACGCATTATCTGTTCTCAAAAATAACCATTGAACACGAATATTATCTATACTCAAATACAATCAATAAACATGAATTATCTAACCTGACATGTGACTTATAAGCATGAATTATCTATCTTCTAAAAAATACAAATAAACGTGAATTATATATCCTCACATAAAATTAATAAACATGAATTCTCTATCCACACATAAAGCCAATAACCAAATTATATTTCTACATATTACATAAACAAACATGAATTATATATACTTACATAAAACCAATTCATGTGAGTTATCTATCCTCAAATACAGCTAATAAACATAAATTATATTTCTCATTTTACATTAATAAACGTGAATGATCTATCCTCACATAAAACCAATAAATTGAAACTATATATTCCACATAAAGTAAAGAAATGTGAATTATCTATCAACACATACAACAAATAAACGTGAATTTTATACTCTCACATAAAACCAATAAACATGAATTATCTATCTTCACACAAAACCAATCAATGTGAGTTAAATCCCCGCATAAAACCAACAAACATGAGTTATCTATTCTCACATAAAACCAATATACGTGAATTATCTACACTCACATAAAGCCTATAAATGTGAATTTTCTATCCTCAGATAAAACCAATAAACATGAATTACATATCTCACATAAAGTCAAAACATGAATTATCTATCCTCACATAAAACCAATAAACATGACTTATATATCCCCATATACAACAAATACATATGAATTATCTATCATAACGTACAATCAAGAAACATGAATTATCTTTCATTACAAATCCAGACAATCGAAAATTATATCTCTTTGTACATAATCAATAAATATGAATTATATATCCCCATATAAAACTAATTAACGTAAATTATCTCTCCTGGCAAACACCCAATAAACGTAAATTATATCATCTCATATACAGACAATACACGTTAATTATGTCTAAATCCATGGAGCAGAACAACGGAAACAATGTTACTGACGTGATGCCTCTGACAAGGAAAATAAGTATCTCCTGTTTCAGGCAAGCACAAACATGAACTATCTTTAATTCTAGACAACAACTTAACAAGAATTAGCTCTTCTTCCAGACAGTAACCTATCATGATAATTTTTTTTTTAGACGATCTTGTGACATGCATTATCTTTTATGCCAGACAATAACTTTAATTGAATAATTTTTCATTATAAGCAACACATTGACACGATTTATTTGTAATGCTTCACAACAACTTAACATTATTTTCGTCCAAACAACAGCATGAGATATTTCCTTCCAGACAACATCATAACATGAATGAAAATATCTTGATATGAATTATCTCTTCGTCCAGAAAACATCTTTCCATGAATTATCTCTCCCTCCATAAAACATCTTACCATGAATTATCTCTCCCTCCAGAAAACATCTTACCATGAATTATATCTCCCCCCAGAAAACATCTTACCATGAATTATATCTCCCCCCAGAAAACATCTTACCATGAATTATCTCTCCCTCCCAGAAAACATCTTACCATGAATTATCTCTCCCTCCCAGAAAACATTTTGCCATAGATTATCTCTTCCCCCCAAAAAAACAAACAAACAAACAAACAAAACATCTTACCATGAATTATCTCCTCCCGTCCCTCGCGCCCCACACCCCCGATAACATCTTACTTTGAATTATCGCTCCGTTCAGAAAATATTTTGCCATGAATTATAACTCCCTCCAGATAACATCCAACCATGAATTATCTCTCCTTACAGAAAACATCTTGCCATGAATTATCTCTCCCTCCAGAAAAGATCTTAACATAAATTATCTTTCCGTCCAGACAACACCTGAAGATGAATTATCTCTCCTTCTAGACAACCACTTAAGATGAATTATCTCTTCTTCTGGATAGAAGGTGACTTGCCCTATATGAAATCAGCTTTTGTCAGACCTCATTTCTTTGCGTATTTTTCCTTCACTGATGTTATATTTTCTTTAAAATATACTCACCACATGGGTTGACGTGCAATGCGAAATAGCCAACTGACATGTTGAAGAGAAGTAGATTAACACTTTGGTGTCAGAAGCATCGGGTGACAGAATGCTACTGATCCCAGTGGAATAACCTGATCATTGTAACAATTAGTAATAGTCGCCTTGCCAACTCCAGGTTGCGTTCAGCGTCCAAAAATGCTGATTTGGGTTATGCATTTTTAATCGTGAGCTTTGATTTTCAAATGTGAACACATGGGACGGACTACACTCATCTACCTATTAAAGTCATTTAGTCTACTTATATATCCGTCCATAACTATATCAAGGAACCATTTGATCAATTAATCAGTAAAACAACTCATGAATTAATCTTCATTTTAACAACAAAGTCAATCGACTATTTAATCACGCAATCAGTTAATTAATTTAAAAAAAATATAATCAGTCAAGAAAGTTCAGTCAAAGGTTTCTTTAACAATCTGTTTTATCTTTCTATCAGCCTTCCTGCCTGCTTGACAGACTGCTTGTCTGACTACCTGGGTGACTGTCTGCATGAATGCTTGTCTGTCTGATTAACTGTCTGACTAACTGTATGTCTGAATGCCTGTTTGAATACCTGTGTGACTGCCTGCAAATCTGACTGCTTGGCTCTCTGGCTGAATGCCTGTCTTCCTAACTGCCTGTCTGACTGCCTGTCCGACTGCCTTCTTGTCTACCTGCCTATTTAACTGTCTGTCTGTCTGATTGACTGCCCGTCTGTTTGACTGTTTGTCTCTCAGACTGCCTGCCTGTTTGCCCGATGTTTGTTGTTCTGACTGTCTGCCTGTCTGACTGCGTGTTCCTAATGTCTGCCTGTATGAGTACCTGTCTATCTGCCTGCATGCTTGCCTGTCCGACTATCCTCCTGTCTGACTTTTTGTCTCTGAGACTGACTGCCTGTCTGCCGGATGTTTGTCTCTCTAACTGGCTGCTTGCTTGCCTGCCTGTCTGACTATGTGTCCCTAATGTCTGCTTGTATGACTGCTTGTCTATCTGCCTGCATTCTTGCCTGTCCGACTATCCGCCTGCCTGACGGTTTGTCTCTCAGACTGACTGCCTATCTGTCTGACCGATTGCTTGTTTGTCTGTCCGACTGCCTGTCTATTTGCTGTTACCCCCCCCCCCCCCCACATACACACCACATATACACACACATGCATATTACACACACACATCACATATACATACGTTCAAAAAAAGAATTTAACTATGACATTCACCGGTTATCTATTTATTTAGCAAATGTTATGGGTTTTATTTTGTGCTAGACAAAGCTATTTATCTGCATCAATTGGCTCACTTTTGCCGCAGCTTGATACCGCCTACATCAGTATTGGTTCAGTCTGACTTTGACATTAAATAATTTATATACACACAAATATCGCCCAGATTGCAACACAGGCCAGTCAAGGAAATCTAGATTTACAATCATGAATTCAGACAACAATCAAAGACAGCGTGCTCATGAAATGAACTTGGATCTTAAATCATCACTGAATTGTATTTCGCGAGAAGTGACGAGATTACTACCGCTATTATGTGTATATTTATCCAGGACAGCGCAAAAATAAACTACATTTTATAAATGTTGCTATCTTACACCATCATATCAGTTCGGTATTCTATTTACTTTCTTTTATACCCGTAAGTTATTGTGCCCAGGTAAATAAGACACATAGATATCCCCGCCATTGTTTACCTGAGAACCATCTGTCACAGCAACATCAAGAAATGCAGCAGAAAAAGATACATTTGCATTCACAACATACAAACTTCAGTCAATCAGTCTGATTAACGCTTCCGTGTCGGTATCGGACTGTTTAAATTATACAAGACACTACCTCCCTCTTTTCCTTTGATCTTCATGGACGCCTGCAGGGAAGGACGGATGAGTGACACTAAAGTTCAGTGCATTGTTACTGGTATCTAAAATATGTGATCAGCTGTTCCCCAAACAGCAATATAGTACAGTGCTCATCTAGAGGTTTTATCAGTGTTGCTATCATTTCATTACTCAATGAACTATCTTCTTAATTACATGTGGCAGCAGGCAACATAGACAGACACGGAGAAGATGCGCATTTGAAAAAACGGCATTTATTTTTCACAACGACGCATCTAAAGCTACTCCTTAAACGCATGGAATTCGCATAGTTAACTTCGGTTATGTATGTCTTTTCTTCAGTTACTGAATATGTCCTGTGAGTCTGAAGTACTGCCAGCTTTCAGCATTTCAAATACAAATGTTCATAGTTTAATCATATGCCTCATACTGTATGCATTACAATTGTGGGTCTGAAGTAATATGAATTTTCAACACTTCCAATAATAATTTTCAGACTCTAGTCACTTTCTTTACACTGAACATTACTATCTTGGCCAAAGCAGGTATTTGTAGAAAAGAATTGCACAAGTCGTTTGACTATCAAACGTCTATTATCTTATAAATGTCTGAAGTCTTATGAATGTCTGAAGCCTTATGAGTTTCAAAAGTCTTATAAATGTCTACAATCTTATGAATGTCTAAGGTTTATGACTATCTGAAGTCTTTTGAATGTCTGAAGTCTTCAGGTCGGGTCAGGTCAGGTCATCCCGTAACCGGTGATGTCGTTGGGGCACACATGAAGACATTTTCACAAAACTACGCCACCCTTCTCTGTCAGCGGCCGCTGCTTGTGCCTCTTCTGGTCGGAGATTGGTCCATTCTTTTATGTTGTTCTCCCACCTCTTTTTGGGACGGCCTCTTCGTTGTCTGCCTTGCACATTTCCGTGGAGGATCGTATTTGCAAGACCATTTTATCTCGATATGTGACCTCCTTACCAAGCGAGTTTCTTTCTTTTGACAGTTGCCAAGAGGTCTTCAAAAGGCCCTATTGCTGTTGTAATTATATCTCGTATTTCCTCATTTGTAACTCGATCTTTGTACGTGACGTTTAAAAGTTTTCGGAAACATGTCATCTCCAATGCATGTATCCTTCGCTGAAGGTCAGCTGTAACTGTCCATGTATCACAAGCATAAAGGGATATTAACAGGACCAGTGTTCGCATTAATCTGATTGTCGGGCATAGTGCCAACCGTTTATCTTGCCAGATTTTGTTATGCCGTGCAAGCACTGCTATTGTCTGTGCTATTCTGGCCAACACCTCACATTTTGATCCTTCATCACTGAAAATCGACCCTAGATATTTAAAACGGTCAACCACTTCGAGTTCCTGACCATTAGCTGTTATCCAGCCGTTGAAGCCCATGCCGTTGTTGGTCAATAATTTTGTCTTTCCAGCGTTTATCTTCATACCATCTCTGATGTCTTATGAATGTCAAAAAGCCTTATGATTGTCTAAAATCGTATGAATGTCAAACATCTTATGAACGTCTAAAATATTATGGATGTCTAAAATCTTGTGAATATCTAAAATGTATAGATGTCTAAATGATGTGAATATTTAAAATTGTATAATATCTCTAAAGAATGAAGTTGATACAATCTTAAGAGATATAATGTTGATAGTGAATGAATGTTAGAAATATTGCAGGAACTTCTTACCATCAAAGGCAGTAGATTAACAAGAAACAAAAAATTCGGAATTCATGCCGACACCAACGATCGAGACTTGTAATGGAAAAGATGGAATCACTACAGACGTATGTCAGAACATGAACCTGCTAAACTATTCAACCAAATGCTTTAGATAAGGTCAGATTATTGACCAAAGTAAGAATTCAAACACAATTTGTATCCACAAGAAAGGTGGCACAACCGTAAAGGATCGTTCAATTTGTTTGCTGTCATTCATGCATACGTTTTTCAGAATAGTGATTTGGAACAGACCTGATAATCAATTTGATGAGAACCAATTACGACAGGAGACAGGTTTCAGGAATTGCTGCTCAGCCACGATCACCTCCACACTGTTAACTAATTAATTGAGAGAGAGGGATAGAGGCGGGGGGACGGGGAGAAAGACAGAGAGGGGGAGAGAGAGAGGGAAGAAGGGGAGAAAGAGAAAGGGGAAGAGGGGAAGAGAGATGGACAGAGTGGGGAAATATAGGGGGAAATAAAGGAGGAGAGAGGGAGAAATAGGGAGAGAAGGGGAGAAAGAGAGAAGGGGAGAGAGGGTGAGAGTGAGGGAGAGAGAGGGGAAAATAGAGGGGGAGAGAGGAAGAGAGAGGGTGGAGAGAGAGTGAGAGGGGCAGAGAGAATGTGGAGAGAGGGAGAGAGTGAGGGGAAGAGAGTGAGGGGAAGAGAGAGGGGGTGATAATGGGGGCGAGGGAGAAGGGGGAGAGGGAGGATAGAGGGAGAGGGGTGAGGGGGAGAGAGAGTGAGAGGAGGAGAGAGAGGATGTAGAGAGGGAGAGAGGGAGAGAGATAGGGGAAGAGAGAGGGGGTGAGAGATAGGGGAAGAGAGATATAGAGGTGACAGGGGGGGAGAGGTGGGAGAGAGAGTGAGAGGGGGATAGAGTGGGTGGAGAGAGGGAGAGTGGGGGAGAGATAGAGGAAGAGAGAGAGGGGAGCGATAGGGGAAGAGAGAGAGGAGTGAGAGGGAGAGAGAGGGGGGAGAGAGAGGGGAAGATATAGAGATGGAGAGAGAGGAGGAGAGTGGGATATGAAAGAGGGGGAGAGAAAGAGAGACATGAGAAGAGAGAGGGTGAGAGAGAAAGAGCGGGGGAAAGAGAGAGGGGGAGACATAGGGGGAAATATAGGAAGAGAGAGGCGGGAGAGGGGGAGAGAGAGGAGGGAGAGAGAGAGAGAGTGGGAGGAGAGAGTACGGAAAGTCCGAATAAACTTGTGCCATGTATTTAGGGACTGAAAAAGCCTTTGACAGAATTGAGATAGATGTAGTGGTGGATATCACGAGAGAAGCAAAGGTATTGACGAAATGTTTGCTCGTCTTAAAAAAGCGAGAGACGAGTGCTGCTAACCCGATGCTACCTTATTTTGCCGGTCAATCTACATACCACTACAGGGGGAAGTTCGACAGGCTCATACAATCTACACAAAACCTCTCATAGCAACGGTTGAGAGTTGATCAAGTCTCTATACAACTCAATTGGGAAGACGAAAGCACCAACCGACGCAGGAGAATGGGCACGGTGCTAAAGAAGCTGATCAATGCCAAAATATTCCAGTGGAAGATGGCACACAAATGAATTGAAATGAAACCCAGTACATACTGAACACATTCTGGAACGATTATTGACGGCCTCTCAAAGGGATCAAATTCACAAAACTAAAATTTTGTCTCAAACCTCGTTTAGTGATGTCCAAGACCCAGCGTTGTTAATAAAATAACGATGGATAGGATATTCACTGCGCATGGCATACAGTACCTGAACACGAGATGTCACGTTCTGGTAGTTCTAAAACTTTGAAAGGCGTCTCATCGATCATGACTCGAGTAAATCTTGTCACCAAAACTATAAGACCAAGACCACGGACCGAGATGAATGTAAATAACATTTGGCTACCTGGCATCAGACACATTTCGTCTGACTGAATACCAGGACTCCATATTACAGATTGCGTATGCCAGTGTTGCTGACTCAGAGTAGACGTGATGGAGTCACTATACGGTGCTAGAGAGTGCAGCGCGCTCACACGACGTGCCTACCTGTCCTTTTATGTAGCTTTGCAACAATTAAACAAGAATACGACGCCTTTAGTAACTACGTTTAACTTTAACGCCTACAGATTTGCAAGCATTTGAGTGGCAGAAAAGTTAGTTCGTGGCTCTCAGTCAAGGAAACAAGGACCGATCCGCAGTCTCCATACTCTGGCGTATCCAGCTGTAACATATTGTTTGCGAATGCAAGCCGGTGATGTAAGCATATTGTAACACCCACCTCAGAAAAAAAACGAATACATTGTACACTTCATTTCAGATGGCAATTGCTGCTATAGGACCACCCTTGGCCTTTGTTGTTATTCCGTCTGACTGCCACACTCTCATGAGCTGCTCAGCCCTGTACAGAGAAACAGCATGAGTCGCAAAGACGACATGTCACGACGACAGAGAGTGGTGATCGCTCTAAGGCACTCCGTTCCAGAACGCAACAACAAAGCAAACGGGTCATTATTTGAAAACAGCATTAGTCTTGAAGAGCTCACACTCAACCAACATCAGATAGCAGTTACGAAGATAAGAGAACTGAAATACTCCATTTACAATCTGCAAATTAGTCGTTATCAATGTAAGTTATGGAAGGCTGATAGGTGTTAAGACCTGTTATTTGAGAAAGCAACATAGGCAATTAATAACCGTACATAAATATCATATGTGAGGTTTTATAGAAACATATTAAGAATAACATAAACAGCTCTGTTGATAGAAAATAATCCACAAAGGATACGTAACAGAAAGAACAAGCCACATGTGTATGTAGTATGAGAAGAAAAGTCGTTTGTACCCTCCGACAACAGGTAAAGCGGCTGAGAAAACAAATGACAAGAAAAAAAATAGGAACAGGATACAGGGCAGATTTAGAACCCTTCACATACGAAATTGAACAAGACATTTCACAAAGTACGACAAAGAACACGTGTTTGCGAAGAATTCTCATAACCTACTCCAGTGTGCATAAAACGTATAGAACATGAAAACAAAGCAGGAGACATAGGAAAATCTTTCTGAATCTTTTTTCGCCGAAAAGTTAATTGACATATTCTTCACAGCTATTTCATTCATTTTGTTTATCCTCAAACAAGATGTCTTTATTCTTGTTTTTATTGCGTCCTCTTCCTTGAGTCAGTCTTGTCGTGACATACATTTGCTTTATTTCTGAACTCATAGTTCTTTCGCTGGATGGTTCCTTCTCATGCCTTCTATTATCTTTTTTGTTGGGGCTAGCTACAGTGTTTTTTGCTTGTCTGCGCACTTTTCGTATATCATTATTCAGTAGCTTGTACTCTTAGATGCTTTTTGTTAGGTATCTTTCTTTTATTTTACTTTAGATATCGTGTTATCCGTTTCGTTTTTCGTAAATTCTTTAACTGACCTACTTTTATTGTTCATGAATTCATTACGATAGTGTGAACTTCCGGTGCCAAGCAAGATGGCTTCTTCCTTTGCTTACGGCAACGGTTCACCCGTCAAATAAGCAAGGATATGAAGTTAAGTCACGTTTAAGGTCGGTTTAAGTGTGTTTATGTAGCACCTCCTCCAGGCCTGGCCGGCCGCACGGAGTAAATTGCGGTTAACACTACCTCTAGCCAATTTAAACGTGTCCTATAGCAGTAGTATCCACGCTGCGCGATCTCAATAACAGCAGTACTCTCGAAACAGCTAACAAGCTGGCTGAGGCTCATATCAATTTTCATTTCCATCTCGACACCTTCGAACATGGTTTCCAGACCTAAATTTCAGATCATTCTTTGCAATCTTCAAAGTGGTTTTTGAATACATAAGCCCAGGAAATAGAGGATGCTTACCGGGAAAAAAAGCATACAGTAGAGGTTTAGGTAGATTTAGAGACGGCATTTGTGTGGAAAGAAGCCCTTAAAGTCAAGCTACGAAGAGGGGAAGTTTGTGGGAAAATGTACAGATGGATCAGCCACTACCTGGAAAAAAGAACAGCCAGAGTTCAAGTACAAGGGCAGATGAGCAAAAAAGCTGACACTTGAGCAGGGAGTACCCCAAGGGGGAGTACTGTCACTCACACTTTTCCTGGTGTATATAAACAACATCACAGAGAATATACCAAGAAGAGTCCACAGCTCCATGTTTGCAGACGATCTGGCTATGTGCACCTCTGAAATAAATCTAACCATAGCAAGAAATCGGATGCAGATGGCCCTAACATCGCTGGAGGAGTGGGCGAACTCATGGCTGGTCAAAATAAATGAGGAAAAAACAACATGTACGATATTCTCGCTTTCAAACAAACCCCAGAACACCAAAATAAGTCTTAACGGCAAATATCTGCGGCCAAACGATAACCCAAACTACCTGGGAGTTTCACTTGATCGGCGCATCACATAAACATGTCAGATCGAGAGAAACCGAATGAGAGCCAGAGAAAGAATGGCAATCATGAGGAAACTTGCTAGCACAAGCTGGGGAGCAGACGAAAGTATACTAAAGAAACTGTACACTGGAAGAGTGAGACCAGTTCTCGAGTATGGCATCGCGGCATGGACAACAGCAGCAAAGGCGAACTTTGACAAAATTAGCAAACTTCAAAACCAAGCCATGAGAGTTATAACAGGAGGCATGAAGTCAACGCCAATTGTAGAACTTAAAAAGATTACAAATCTGCAATCCATGACCGACAGAAGCGACTGCAGAGCCAAGCAGCAAGCAGAGAAACTCAGAAAACTGACAGACCATTCAATGCACCAGAGACTAAACATATTTGGAAATGGGAAACTAAAGCGGAGAAACTTTGCAGAAATAGCCAAAGCAAAGATGAGCGAAGACGCTATGAACACATGAACAACACCAAAGCCTGTCAGTACCGTACGAAAACCTACCTAGAAGCAGCATATATTTCCGGTGGTGGTAGAAAATATACCAGGTATTGGAACAAGAACAGCCAGACTGAAAATGAAAAAAGAGACATAACACTGAGGTACATAACGAAAAACTACCCAATTATGGACTGGACCCATGCATACACCGACGGTTCTGTAACAAACACAACACAGAATGGAGGGGCAGGGGTATTCCTGAGCCTACCAAATGGTAGAAAAATAACACTGTCAGTGGCAACTGGAAAATACTCAAATAATTTCAGAGCGGAGGCAGAGGCACTGAAGGCTGCAGCAGAAGCAAATCTGACAGGCAACAGAAATGAAAGCCCGATAGTCCTGTTTACAAATGCCCTGGCCGTAGTCACAGCACTAAAAAGCCAGAAAAGTACTGAACTTAAAGATTTAAGAGCAGTACTCTTTCAACTATGCCAGCACACCGCACCAAAAAGAGTAGTGGTTCAGTGGGTTCCATCCCATTGTAACATCCAAGGCAACGAGGAGGCAGACAGACTGGCAAAAGAAAGGGCAAGACTACCACAACCAGAATCTAGTGTGACCTACGAAGAGTCCAAAAGGCTTATTAGAGCCAGAAACATGGCCAAATGGGAAACAGAACATACTGGCTACACAAAAAACGATGCCTATTACCAATTGAACAGAAGAGAGCAGGTCATGGTCTTCAGACTCTGCACAGGCCACAACAGACTGAGGTACCACCTATTCAATAAACTGAAGATAGGTGGCACTGACGAATGCAGTTGTGGTACCGGAAAAATGACCGCTGAACATCTGCTGCAAAACTGCCCGAAATACGAGGACCAGAGAAAGCACATGCGACCATCACAAGTGGCAACACTAGACAAGCTCTATGGCAGTGTCGACAGCCTCAGGATGAGCACTGTTTTTTTCGAAAAATTACAGGTTGACGTCTGACAGCGTACGAAGAAGAAGAAGAAGAAGAAGAAGAATGCATAAGGAGAACCATTTTTTTTGAGGTCAATTTGCGAATTATAACATATGACGTCATCGGGCTATTTGAGAATGAACAATTGGGCAAGCGTGTTGACCTTTGACCAGGGACGTTATTTCCAAGTATAGCCGTGTCACATTCGTGCCGTTTGTATGGTAGCATTGATACCATAATGATGCAACCACAGATTCGCTAGGTGGGTAATGTGATTCGCATGCCAGACTATTGGTTGCCAAAAATAATCTTCTATGGCGAGATGCAGAATGGCGAACGCTCCCAAAGAAACCACAAAAAAAACAAAAACATGCTCTAATGACACGCTAAAAACGTCTTTAAAAGCTTTCAGCATAAACCTCAAAAAATGGAAAGTTGCTGCAAAAGACCATACAGACTGGCGTACAGCTCTCGCTAGAGGAGCAGTGTCATGAAAAGCTTGTAAAAAGACTGCATCAGAACAATGGAAATAGGCCAGAAAAGCACGTGAAATATCACAGTTTCTCGAAGCGAACTTCCCATGACCTCACTGCCTGCGAGTATGCAGATCCCAAATCGGACATGTCTGCCATCTCCGCACCCATCCACAACCCGGAAGTACAGAATACTCGACTTTAAGGACTGGCTAAAATGAAAAAGGAAATGTTCTCAACTCTCGGGAACGACGAACAACCAACCATAGCCATGGTTGGCATGGTACATTCGTGCCGTTTGTCGACCGTAGCGTTAATGATATACGTGTGTCGCTGTGCGTGCTCAGGATGACGCTGACCAGTTAAAGGCTCAAATAACAAGTACGCTGGAGTATATATTAAACAAGTAATAACCGGATGGATGGACTGGTAGCTGTGCTCCACCCATTGCTTTGTGGTATAGCACGGGAATGCATACGGCTAAGGGAAAATACCCCGACATAAAATCTCCAGTGCCTCGTGGGTTAGCACGGGAGTGCGCAAAGATAGGGGAGTAAACCTCGACAGAAAATATGTAGGTAGGGACCTTAAGGCAGGAGACGACGAGTTAATCACCTTCTAGCATCTCCTGCAACCCTGCTGTTTCCAAGAGCATCGACTCTGTCTTTCTCTTTGATGTCATCAGCTGGGACGAGAGAGGAAAAGTGCAAAATGGGCAAGGCACTTACTCCATATCGTTAAGGGACCTCCCATGCAAGCTAGGTAACAAACAAACAGATGCAGCCCCCGCCATCTCTACAACAGACCAGCTTACTGACGGTCGGTCAAGACGCAAAAGACCATAACATGTATGCTAGTTACAGATTGCCTCGATTAGTGCTTACATTCTAGTCTGGGTTTTTTAAATTTCAGTGTGGATCCATGTTTTCTGACAAGCTATTATATTTTTTTTTGACGGCCACATTTATGTATTTATCCTGGCTACATTTACTTTACTTTACATTAAAATTGACATATTTATTTGATGAACTTTGTAAATATTCGTTCTTGGTTTTTTTTTCAGTCTGTGGGCTGAATTAATCACTAAAGCATCGTGATCGGATTGTACGTCTGTGACTGGATACGTTTAAACAATTGTGACACAAATTTTTGGTTTTATCTGTATTTTATCATTACAAAGTCAATCTGTTTTCTTACTTTGTGGTAAAAAAATAGCCCATGTTCTTACTTTATCATCATAAAATCAAACTGTTTTCTGACTTTGTCAAAACAAAGTGACTGTTTTATGACTTTATCTCCAGGATCGGCGCATTAGCGTAGTGGTAGAGTATTCACTTTCCATTGCATAGGTAAGGTGTTCAACTGCCGTTAACGGCGCGCTCGAGCCGACCACACTGTAAATGAAAATCTGTTTTACTGTTAGAGACAGACATGCACAGATGAAGGTATCTGGCCACTTCATGTCGTAATATGGAGTGGCCTTGTGCAATGAAGTTCTTAACAGTAGGTCCCCTGCATCATTGTCTGCTAAAGGACTATGTGTCAAAAGTTCATCTTTTTAACCTTCTTACTTTATTAAGTGTAGTTTTCTTTCTAATTAAATAGGTGTTGCGTTAAACTATTTATCATTCAGCCAACTTGCTCTTCCATGTCGCATGAAAGTAGAACTCGAAAAGCAGTCCCCACTTCAGTAAGCCTGTACCAACCACTTCATGGCTTCATACCAAATGTCTGACATCCAACTACTACACGCCTAGTAACAACAATATCATTACCTTCCCAAAATTCCGACAATGCTAGTGTCGGTCTACCAGACAAAGATAACATCAATTGCGACTTCCCCTTCGAAATAAGTAATCACAAAAACATAGCTTACCACTTAGTACATTAAAACAACTAATGGAATGAGTTTCCTGTTGTGCGTGCCTCATACGCCAAATTTCGCATCTGTTGTAAACATTTTTGATAACCAGTAATGCAATCTGCCCTGACACTAACTAACAGTTACATGACTGTCATGCGTGGAGTTTAGAATGTAATATGACCTGCCTACATGCATCATCACAGGAACATGTACAGGTCAGTATGCCCAGTTAGCATTCCCATACACCGTGTGTCAACCTTTCAGTGATACAACCCCACACAATGCTATCCCGCAAGGGAAAGTGACGTATAACGTATGGTTGTTATCAGGGAAAGATGACTTTTTAAAAAACCAATAACAGTCTATATCAACGACAGGACAAAGACACACCTGCAAAAAAGAAACCAATACACTAAAAGACATAATTAACATTAAGTGGTCATACGCGTAAAGTAATTAAACAAAGTTAGTATTTAAACAAAGCGAATAATTAGACAAATATGTGCCAAAGGAATGCGTTCTCACAGTGGCACCAATGACTGACATATTTCAACATTTCTAAAATCACTACCAGAATGTGTCATTGTGACCAGCAAAGTCGATCATAGATCTCTTCAGAATATCGTTTCATTGTATGTTTATTAATGTTGACCTTGACCTTTTCCCCAAACACGATGTTAATCCATCTCACGTCTTCTCTCTTTCTAATCCTTTGTCGTTTTTTTCAGCAGTTTTCTCCGCTGTTAAAACGCAACTGCCTTTTAGGTTTCCGCTGCTGACTTATCGATTGTTTCGTGATTGCTGTAACCGAGTGTACAATAATAATGTTTCGAGCGATCAGCATGGCGAGCTAGAAATAGGTCATCTAGGCAGAGGTGGAGGGAATCAGTCAGGATGACTAATGTCATGTGTCTATATTTGGAAACTGTTTCGTAATCCCCTCCTCCCTCAACCAAAAATGTTTATCTTAAAGTAATAATGGGCATTGGATGCCGGTATAGGGTGCACAATGGGATGTCTGCTGGTTTATGGCTTACTGTAGAATGTGTTTGTGGTGTGTATGTATATGTTGTGTGGTTTGCGTGTATGTGGCGTGTTCGTGTGCGTATGTTGTATATGTGGTTGGTGTGCCGACATGTATATGGTGTGCTTGTGTACGTCTGTGTTGTGTGTTTATGTTTATGTAGTGTGTTTGTGTGTGTGTGTGTGTGGCATGTTTGTGTATATGCTTGGTGTTTTTGTCGTGTATTTGTATTGGTATATATATATATATATATATATATATATATATATATATATATATATATATAAATATATATAAGACAAGAATTAGGGCCTTTACAATCTAGAAGATCAGCAAAGAGCCCTCATTCGCATATCCATATAAGAAGCTTCAGTTATTTCACGCTGACATCGAGTGCGGACGTGAGAATCCCGTAACTCGAAATTGGCTGTCTCTGGATCTTAATTTAATTAGTATTGTGGACCTCATTAAATTAATGGCGCGAGAGACGGATGCCCACACAGGCTTGCACAGTTGAACAAAATGGCTGTCGTTCAACTTGGCACGCAATGTGGACGTGAGCACGTCTGGTTTTGTGGGGCTTTGAGATGATGTGCTTTGTTTGTTGAGCGGAGGGATCTGAACTGATGGTACAACGGATAGCCAATGAGAGCATGAGGTCACAAAAACACGTGGGTAGATACTACACACTCAACACAATACAGTAGATTGGTATCGATTAGTATTCGAATGTGTGTCAGTGCGTGTGTGTGTGGGTTGGCGTGTGTGCGTATTTGTGAATACATATGTCTATTATGTGTAGGTGTGTTTGTTTTTATGTGTGTATTTGTGCTTCTGTACAAATGAATGTGTGATATGCGTGAGTGATTGTGTTTGTTTGTTTGTTTGTGTGTAGGTAAAAAAATAGAAAACGCCATTAGGTAGTTTTTAAACACACAAATGTTAAGGAATCCTTACTAAAAGGCAAGTGTTCGTCACAGTTTGCTATGCATAAACAAGAAGGCGGAGGTTTAATAAAAGGCACGGGGTAAGGGATACCCATTCTGTACACAAAGGAACTATGGTACGGATTACTAAAAGACAAGTACATGGGCATACATTTAACTATACATAAGGACAGGAAGGGAGGCTTTTTTCTTCTTCCGATTCAAAATTAACTTTGTGTTATGTGTGCATTCATATGCATTATTGTTATTAGAGATTTATGACAAACGCAAAAGCCTGCACAACTCTCAACAATCTTGTTGTGAGTTTGACTTCAATGATCTATCTTTCCCGAACTGATCTCAGTGTACCAGTCTTTCTAATAAAATATTATCGTTTCAGTCACATCGAGTCATCTGAGAAATAACTTGAGCAAAAACGTTTACTCAAAATTCAATGGGCACCTAAATGTTTCCTGACAACAACAAACAAAACAAAATGCGAACTAGCAAGTGTACTAAAAGTATAGCGGTATCGGAGTGCTTACAAATAAAAACATGAATATATTGGCAAGTTTACATAAAGCTAGTGGTACTGGAATGGTTTCTAAACGACAAACCCGAATTGACATAGTTGCTAAGTGTTCGCAGGAAGTCCACATATTTATCAAAAATACAACAATGAAGTACTTACATGTTTACTAAAGGTTTTGGTGATGAAAGAAAATGTCTAAATACAGCAGAAGTAGTGGCATGTTTACTAAAGGTTTTGGTGATGAAAGAAAATGTACTAAAAAAAACAGAAGTACTGGCATGTTTACTAAAGGTTTGGTTGATGATAGAAAATGTACTAAATAAAACAGAAGTACTGGCATGTTTACTAAAGGTTTGGGTGATGATAGAAAATGTACTAAATAAAACAGAAGTACTGGCATGTAACTGCACGTTTAGGGGAAAGAGGAATAATACTAAACAAAAAGGAAAAACAAACACAGAACAAAGAAGTTATGGCTTGTTTGCTAAAGTTTAAAGAAATTGTACAATACAAGTATTAAATGTGTCACATAAGTCTTTACAGCTTGCGTAAATGGCAAGCGAGTACTGACATATTTGATAAACGTTGATTGGTACCGAAATATTTACTAAACCGCAAGTGAGCATTGACATAATTGATAAAAGTTTATTGGTACCAAAATATTGACTAAACCGCAAGTGAGCATTGACATAATTGATAAAAGTTTATTTGTACCAAAATATTTACTAAACCGCAAGTGAGCATTGACATAATTGATAAAAGTTTATTGGTACCAAAATATTTACTAAACCACAAGTGAGCATTGACATAATTGACAAAAGTTTATTGGTACCAAAATATTTACTAAACCAGAAATTAGTACTGGCATATTTAATAAAAGCCGATTGGAATCTGTATCTTTACTTAAATACAACTAAGTACTTGCATGTTTGCTGAACGATCAAAGGACACCGAAACCTTTTCTAAAAGACAAGCAGGTGATGTCATGTTGTCTAAACGTTTAGAGGATATCAAAATGTTTGCTAAAGGTATAGAGGGTACTGGAAAATTACTTTAAACAAACAGAACGGATATATTTGCCAAACGTTTAGCGGGTACTCGAATTTGTTTCATAAATACAAAACTAATACTGACATATCTGCTGAATAAATGTTCAGGTGGCACCATAATGTTTGCTAAAGATGTAGGGTATTGTTATCTTTACTAAAAATACAACTGAGTGTTGACATGTTTACGAAATGTTAAGTGTTACTGAAATCATCTTAAAAACACAAGCAAGTTTGTTAAATGTTTAGGGGATACCTAATGTTTACTAACGGACAAATGAATTATGGCATGCTTGATAAATGTATAGAAGAAACCAAAAAAGAAAGAGGACGTTGGAGATCTATTGCAGCCGACAGCCGATACGGCGATGGCACCTACAATTAATTGTAAATGTAAATAAGAAGTTGAGATCATCATTACACTACGCAGAAGTGTGTATAGGTGCAGGTATGACGCCTGACCACCATTGTCTGAGTGTCAAAATAAAGATGAAACTTAAAAATGTATGTACATTTAACCACAGACGACAGTCTAATTCAGAAGTAATCAGAATCATTGAATGTTAGGAGATCAAAAAGGTACAAATGTGTCGTATGTTACAGTGACTAAAGGAAATAGAGAATACCGACAAGCAAAAGCATCAGATACAAAATATGTAGAAGGAAACTTGTGGAGAATTTCTGGTGTAAGGCGAACAACTCAACACATGGGTAACAACACAAACTATAGCAAAGATACAGGATAGAAAAAATGAAGATGACGGATTTGAACATAAGCAAAAACCAGAAGTACAGAAGATAAGGCTTAGAAAACGCACACTGAAGCGAGCATAGACATATAAGAAAAGATAGAGCATAAGGAGAAACAAAAGCAAATGTATAGATGTGTTGGTAGGATAAAGGCAGATACGGCTGCAGCAGAGGGGACTGGGGAAGACCCGAAGAACAGCAGAAGAAATCTGACAGGGAAATGTAAGAACATACAAGGTTTTATTAAAGATAAGGAGTGAGATTAGATTGGCAACGCAGATGAGCAGACGAAGAAATGGACAGAACAATTCGAAGAACTTGTTAATGCAAAAACTGCACATCGAATCGAAACTAAAACGTTATTGTGATAGACGAGGCAGAGAAGATATTAAGATAGCCGTAATGCAGCTGAACTTTCATAGAGCTTGTAGCTCAGATGGTATCTCAGCAGAGTAATCAAGGCACACATTCGCATTTCAGCAAAACATATTATACAAATTACTTGGTAGTTTTTGAGAGGAAGAAGAGATGTACTGGTACTGGAGGGAGGGATAAGTAGCCATGTTGTGTAAAAAAGAGATATGTGTAACAGTACAAATCATATTAGGAATCTGTGTCTGGAAAAGTGTTGAATAAGATCATGATAGGAGGATTGAAAGAGAGTATACGGCTGAGAAAGGAGAGGGCTTTCAACATAATGGGTCCTGTGCAAACCAACTAACTACATTAATAATAAATGTTGAACGGAGTGTAGAATGAAGCTCACCACTGAAGTTACATTATTAGATTTCAGAAAAAATATGATGATGAGAAATGTAGCGGTGAATATGAAAACCAGCTTTTTGAACCCTTTGAGAAAGGACTCATGATCAGTAGTACTGCCCCGTGCCCGCATTTCACTTTCTGTGGGCTATTGATTGAACTCTAAAAATAATAAAAGAGACCAACCAGATCAGAAGACAATGACATTTGACAAAACAAATCCATGATCTGGATTTAGTAACATAGACCAACAAGAACAGAAGACAATGACATTTGACAAAACAAATCCATGATCTGGATTAAGTAACATAGACCAACAAGAACAGAAGACAATGATATTTGACAAAACAGATATCATGATCTGGATTTAGTAACATAAACCAACAAGAACAGAAGACAATGATATTTGACAAAACAGATATCATGATCTGGATTTAGTAACATAGACCAACAAGAACAGAAGACAATGACATTTGACAAAACAGATATCATGATCTGGATTTAGTAACATAGACCAACAAGAACAGAAGACAATGACATTTGACAAAACAGATATCATGATCTGGATTTAGTAACATAGACCAACAAGAACAGAAGACAATGACATTTGACAAAACAAATCCATGATCTGGATTTAGTAACATAGACCAACAAGAACAGAAGACAATGACATTTGACAAAACAGATATCATGATCTGGATTTAGTAACATAGACCAACAAGAACAGAAAACAATGACATTTGACAAAACAGATATCATGATCTGGATTTAGTAACATAGACCAACAAGAACAGAAGACAATGACATTTGACAAAACAGATATCATGATCTGGATTTAGTAACATAGACCAACAAGAACAGAAGACAATGACATTTGACAAAACATATATCATGATCTGGATTTAGTAACATAGACCAACAAGAACAGAAGACAATGACATTTGACAAAACAGATATCATGATCTGGATTTACTGATGACTTGGATCTTATGTTCCATAACCACAGTCAGATAAAAAGTAAAATGGATGTGCTTGATCTTGATGGAAGATCACATAGATTGGGGCTGAGAATATACACATACAAAAACGTGGATTGTGAGAGTGAATGTTAAAGGCGGCAGACAGATTGTATTCGGAGATACACTCCCACAAGAAGTAAACTAGATCATATATCTTGATGGCAATGAAAACAAAGGGAGAGGTACAGTTAGAGATGTCGAGATACGAATACACGTAGCGAGAGGGACTTTCTTTGCATAACTTGTGGAAATCAGGAGAAATTAAGTCAAACACAAAAATAAAATCTTCATCTCCTTTTGTGTGGACCTGAAACATGTAACACAACAAAAACATCAAGGATATTGTTGTTTGAGACTGCCCACAATAAGTAGGTTTACTCATTTGTGCGCTCTGAAAAGACGTTAAGTGGCGGGTTTCAGTAGTTTTCCTCACATCGAGCCTGCTGATGAAGGTGGAACGTGGTCCTCCAGGCGGTTGGGCTATGCTTTGCTTTAACTGCGTTACGCTCACTACTACGGGAATCGCATCGATCCCTCACCTTGTTAGCCAGGATGTCATGAAAACAGCCCGTTTCCAGGGAGGACTGCGAGGAAGTCAAGGTAAGGGTCTTGTTGGCCAGTATATTTTGCCTGACCCTGACTAACATATCTGATCAGTATATTTTGCCAGACCGTGACTAACATGTCTGATCATTATAATTTGCCTGACCAGATGTTAGTCTTCCTCCTCAGAAACATCAATGAAAAAGATACATATATTCATAAGTAAGTTTCTGCACACAATAGAGAAATCAAAACTGAATTATAATATCATTATTATTGACATATTGGAAAAAAACAATACAAATATCAGCGGAACACGACGTAAAGAAGGGAAGGCGCGCTTGAAATCGACACACGTTATGGAAACCAGCTGATAACGTTATAAGACCTTTTCTGTTTTGAAATCGTCAAGGCAAGACCAAAATACACACGAAAAAAGAGATATCGAGAGAAATATAGATGAAACAGCGAAGACAGTAAAAGAATCCAGGACCAGAGGACGTGACGTGTATTTGTTGAAGACCTGTGTTCCAAAGAGAGCCCAAAGGTTTAGATTGATTGATTGTTTGTTTCATTCCCTGAAGGTACTTGGTGTAGGTCAAGGGGACATGTAAGGTTTAACATCGGCCACGCGAGTGCTTGATGGTTTACTAAAGGCGACATGTGTACTAACAACTCAACACATGGGTAACAACACAAACTATAGCAAAGATACAGGATAGAAAAAATGAAGATGACGGATTTGAACATAAGCAAAAACCAGAAGTACAGAAGATAAGGCTTAGAAAACGCACACTGAAGCGAGCATAGACATATAAGAAAAGATAGAGCATAAGGAGAAACAAAAGCAAATGTATAGATGTGTTGGTAGGATAAAGGCAGATACGGCTGCAGCAGAGGGGACTGGGGAAGACCCGAAGAACAGCAGAAGAAATCTGACAGGGAAATGTAAGAACATACAAGGTTTTATTAAAGATAAGGAGTGAGATTAGATTGGCAACGCAGATGAGCAGACGAAGAAATGGACAGAACAATTCGAAGAACTTGTTAATGCAAAAACTGCACATCGAATCGAAACTAAAACGTTATTGTGATAGACGAGGCAGAGAAGATATTAAGATAGCCGTAATGCAGCTGAACTTTCATAGAGCTTGTAGCTCAGATGGTATATCAGCAGAGTAATCAAGGCACACATTCGCATTTCAGCAAAACATATTATACAAATTACTTGGTAGTTTTTGAGAGGAAGAAGAGATGTACTGGTACTGGAAGGAGGGATAAGTAGCCATGTTGTGTAAAAAAGAGATATGTGTAACAGTACAAATCATATTAGGAATCTGTGTCTGGAAAAGTGTTGAATAAGATCATGATAGGAGGATTGAAAGAGAGTATACGGCTGAGAAAGGAGAGGGCTTTCAACATAATGGGTCCTGTGCAAACCAACTAACTACATTAATAATAAATGTTGAACGGAGTGTAGAATGAAGCTCACCACTGAAGTTACATTATTAGATTTCAGAAAAAATATGATGATGAGAAATGTAGCGGTGAATATGAAAACCAGCTTTTTGAACCCTTTGAGAAAGGACTCATGATCAGTAGTACTGCCCCGTGCCCGCATTTCACTTTCTGTGGGCTATTGATTGAACTCTAAAAATAATAAAAGAGACCAACCAGATCAGAAGACAATGACATTTGACAAAACAAATCCATGATCTGGATTAAGTAACATAGACCAACAAGAACAGAAGACAATGATATTTGACAAAACAGATATCATGATCTGGATTTAGTAACATAAACCAACAAGAACAGAAGACAATGATATTTGACAAAACAGATATCATGATCTGGATTTAGTAACATAGACCAACAAGAACAGAAGACAATGACATTTGACAAAACAGATATCATGATCTGGATTTAGTAACATAGACCAACAAGAACAGAAGACAATGACATTTGACAAAACAGATATCATGATCTGGATTTAGTAACATAGACCAACAAGAACAGAAGACAATGACATTTGACAAAACAAATCCATGATCTGGATTTAGTAACATAGACCAACAAGAACAGAAGACAATGACATTTGACAAAACAGATATCATGATCTGGATTTAGTAACATAGACCAACAAGAACAGAAAACAATGACATTTGACAAAACAGATATCATGATCTGGATTTAGTAACATAGACCAACAAGAACAGAAGACAATGACATTTGACAAAACAGATATCATGATCTGGATTTAGTAACATAGACCAACAAGAACAGAAGACAATGACATTTGACAAAACAGATATCATGATCTGGATTTACTGATGACTTGGATCTTATGTTCCATAACCACAGTCAGATAAAAAGTAAAATGGATGTGCTTGATCTTGATGGAAGATCACATAGATTGGGGCTGAGAATATACACATACAAAAACGTGGATTGTGAGAGTGAATGTTAAAGGCGGCAGACAGATTGTATTCGGAGATACACTCCCACAAGAAGTAAACTAGATCATATATCTTGATGGCAATGAAAACAAAGGGAGAGGTACAGTTAGAGATGTCGAGATACGAATACACGTAGCGAGAGGGACTTTCTTTGCATAACTTGTGGAAATCAGGAGAAATTAAGTCAAACACAAAAATAAAATCTTCATCTCCTTTTGTGTGGACCTGAAACATGTAACACAACAAAAACATCAAGGATATTGTTGTTTGAGACTGCCCACAATAAGTAGGTTTACTCATTTGTGCGCTCTGAAAAGACGTTAAGTGGCGGGTTTCAGTAGTTTTCCTCACATCGAGCCTGCTGATGAAGGTGGAACGTGGTCCTCCAGGCGGTTGGGCTATGCTTTGCTTTAACTGCGTTACGCTCACTACTACGGGAATCGCATCGATCCCTCACCTTGTTAGCCAGGATGTCATGAAAACAGCCCGTTTCCAGGGAGGACTGCGAGGAAGTCAAGGTAAGGGTCTTGTTGGCCAGTATATTTTGCCTGACCCTGACTAACATATCTGATCAGTATATTTTGCCAGACCGTGACTAACATGTCTGATCATTATAATTTGCCTGACCAGATGTTAGTCTTCCTCCTCAGAAACATCAATGAAAAAGATACATATATTCATAAGTAAGTTTCTGCACACAATAGAGAAATCAAAACTGAATTATAATATCATTATTATTGACATATTGGAAAAAAACAATACAAATATCAGCGGAACACGACGTAAAGAAGGGAAGGCGCGCTTGAAATCGACACACGTTATGGAAACCAGCTGATAACGTTATAAGACCTTTTCTGTTTTGAAATCGTCAAGGCAAGACCAAAATACACACGAAAAAAGAGATATCGAGAGAAATATAGATGAAACAGCGAAGACAGTAAAAGAATCCAGGACCAGAGGACGTGACGTGTATTTGTTGAAGACCTGTGTTCCAAAGAGAGCCCAAAGGTTTAGATTGATTGATTGTTTGTTTCATTCCCTGAAGGTACTTGGTGTAGGTCAAGGGGACATGTAAGGTTTAACATCGGCCACGCGAGTGCTTGATGGTTTACTAAAGGCGACATGTGTACTACACGTTGCAATAAAGACCAAAGCCGCATTAGAAGGGTTACAAATGGTCAAATGTGTCCTACAAGATTTCCTCAATGCCAGTTGTCCACTGGTGTGGTATAATAACGATTTAGGATATACTGACAGGTTTAATAAACGTAAATGGTGTATAATTAGTTAGTTAGTTAGTCGACAGATTAGCCTCACTGCACATCACAAAGCCCATATGGCATAATTAGAGGTGTAATAACGTTCAACAATAAGCTGGAAGGCATGTGTGCGTTAGGCAGTTAAATGGTGTGCTTCAAGGTTAATACAGGGCATACGTGTATTAGACTGTTCAATGTTGTGTTGGAAGGTTAATAAAGGGTATATATGCACTAGTCAGTTCAATGGTATGGTGGAATGTTAATACAGGGCATGCGTGCACTAGGCAGTTCAATAGTGTGCTTCAAGTTTAATATAGGGCTTGTGTGCACTAGGCAGTTCAATGGTATGATGGAATGTTAATACAGGGCTTATGTGCACGATACAATTCAAGGACGTGCTGCAAGAATAATAAAGGGCATGTGCGCATTAGCCTGTTCAGATATGTGCTCGACGGTTAAGAAAAGACATTTGAGTTCAGAAAATTCAAAGATGTGCTGGAAAGTTAATGCATGATGTGTGTTCAAAATATGTATAAGATGTAGTAAGTTCAAGGATGAACTAGATTTTGCGAAGATCAAGGGTGAACAGGAGTTTCGATTATGGTCAAGAACGTGTTGGAAGGTTTAAATGCAGGTCACGATTCTAGTTAAATGGTCAATAACAATAAGGAACGACTTAAATAAAAGCCAAGGTCTCGTATTTAGCAAAGGTCAAATGTATACATACATGTTAACAAATATCAAATGTGTACTGGCAAAAGTCAAGAGTGTACTACTACATTTAAAAAATAACAAGTGGGCACTAGTAGATTAATAACTGCCAACATTGTAATAGATGATTGAAATCAGGTCCATGGTATACTGGAGAAATAGATAAAGACTCAGGTTGTACTGGATGGATCCTTACAATTCTAGGGTGTACTGAAGAATAAAAACCAACAACGTACTGAGTTGGTTGATAAGGGTCGAGGCCGTACTAGAATTAATGAAAGTCAAGGATGTACTGGGACATTGATAAATGCTAAGGGTGTACTAGGGGATTGATTTAAATACATTGCTGTTCTGCAGGATTGATAAACCCTTTGGGTGTACTTAAATAGTAATAAAAGCTAAGTGTGTACTAAAGGATTGATAAAGGCTAAGTGTGTACTAAATACTAGGAGGTTAATAAAAGCCAATGGTGTACTGGGAGATTGATTTAAGCCAATGGCATACTGGGAGATTGATTTAACCCAATGGCTTACTGTGAAATTGATTTAAGCCAATAGTGTGCTGACGGTCAGGTGTTTACTGGATGGTATTATAAATTGCAAGGAAGTACTAAAATCGTTATTTTATAGACCATTCACATACGACGTTACGCAGTGAGGCGAGAGGAACAGGTGAACTCTTATGTCTACAATATGACGAGTCGGATGGCGTGGTAGGAGGGGTTGGTAGAAGTAATGTGGTTTTGGGTTTTGAAAGGAAGTGACGTTACGTAATTAATGTTGCTATCGTATTCTATATTAAAGTATTGTTTGTCAACAGTATTATCAATTATTGTATCTGCTATGTTTATCAATATCATTTAAAGCAGTATTATATGGGCCACAAAGATTATATGCTAGCAATAACGGATGGCGCTGTAACCGGCTGCGGGTCTGCATTGCTCTGCTGGTTTAGATCATTATGGATGCCGCCAGACGACGGATTTGCCTGAAATTCACACTAGTCGACAACTTACACTTGTGTTCACAGAAACGTATTCTTGTTTTCTATTTGGACTGGTCAATTCGTTAGTTTTTTTGCGTGTTCTCTTGCGATGATTATCCTGGAATGGACATCGGCTAATTGAATAGCACTACGTTATGTGTCGTATTTCATGGTCTAGTTCACACGGTTGAACTTCATGAGATTGGCGCCCTCCGCTCTAGCTGCACATAGTGTCACATTTAGTGAATGAAATTTAGACACGACTATAATGGACTGAACAAAGCCGGGGAAGAGATGCCAAACTCACTCACACGCCGAGTTATGTCTCTACGACCTGTTGTGATTATGGGAAAGGCACGACACACACCGCTAGATGTCACCCCCCCCCCCCCCCCCCCCACGCTACCTTGCGGGATACTTGTTTACGAGAAAGACTTCGGGAGTAAACACTAAGGAAAAGTCTGCATCCTGTGCTATATCCAATCGTCTCGATACATATCTTGCCACTGGACAACGGTAGCTCCGGATTAGAGAGTGAGGTTGACAAAAAAAGCGCAGTTACTAACTCATTTTAATCCAGATTACCGCGCAAGTCACCCATTACAGCGGACACAGCAAGAGAAAAGACTGTCCACACGGCTGAACAAAGAGAGTGGTCTTCACCATTTGTGATGGACGAGCGTGTTATGAGCCAGTATCCTCATAATGTCCAAGCTAGAGTGTGAAAGATTAGAATATTTTCAGACTTAATGAAAGCAATAGTATTAAGTGATTGTCCATCGCAAGCGATGATGGCCACACCATCAGACGGGTTTGTCTTAATAATGTGATATGCGCTGTATTTAGATTGCAGTAATAACTCGTTTCCCGAGTTACCTTGGATCAGTGGCAAGACTATTGGTCGAACGACTGGAGGTAACTCGGGATGCAGGTATTCTGGTCTTACCTCCCTTGAGACTAGTATTATAAACACATATGCTATGTCTATTGGGAGACTGTTATATATGTTGGGGCTTTATGAATCCCCAATGATGAAGAAATGGCAGACTACATACCATCCTTTACCATCCCTAGTAGGAACAGATAAAGGAGTGTAATAGGAGAGTGAAACTCGAGGTGGAATAATTGATAAGTGGTGATAGTACATGTAATTCGATGATGATGTATATGCTGTAAAATCTAGTCTGCTGGTGGGAAAATTAGAATGCAGCTTCGCTGTAAAAACGAGAGATGCGATTGAGGCTGAGCAGAGTGAGGAATGCATGTCAACAGTCTCTAGTGTGGGAATGGAGATCAAGGCAGTGATTTCCACCCTTAGTTGGATATCTGAGACCCTTTTTCATAAGAGCAATCTTCACAATGGATTACTATTTCTTGCTTTGAGAGGACTCTAAAGGGTTGGCTACGACATGGGTTGACAGCGGTTACGTTTGCGTCAATTTCTGTCGAAATGTGTATGTATCTACAGTAAAAGCGAGCAGGTGTTCAGGACAATGCTCGAGCTGACGATGTCTCCTCAGTCTCGCCCATAGTTGGGACGTTTGATGCAACAATTATGGATTTTATATGGTTGATCAAAGACCGTCTCTTGTATGTTAACAGTGCAAACTTACCTGACAAATTGTAAAGATGGAGCAAATGAGAGCTACACAAATGCAAACAGATTGCATGATGGCAGATATAACTGACCTATTCGCATATATGGGGCTGGGGATGGAGGGTTTGCAGGTTATTGTCAACATTCCGTCGGAAATTGTGACTAGAGGAGCAAGGGATGACGAAATGTGAAGCCATGCTATGAATATTTGTATATCCATATAGTTAAAAGAGTTGTTATTTAATTATTAGTTGATTCTAGGCTAATCCCTATCGCTAACATGCTCCATTTTATATAAATATTATATATATATAAATTAACGGAGTTTGTTAATTATTCTTCTGTTCATATTTAGACCATACATTTAATTTTATTAATATATATATATATATGTGGTGCCGCGTAGCACAGTGGTTAGCGCGCTGGCTTCGCATCTGAGTGGTCCTGGGTTCATTCCCCAGTTGAGGCGGTAATGTTTTTTTTCAGACCGCAATGGCTCCCGGGTCGACCCAGCCTTAAATGGGTACAGGTGTGAGATCGCTAACACCTCACACCCCTATGGCAGTAATGCTATGGGATGTTTTACTTACTTACTTTACTCAATAACGTTATGATTGTAATGGCAGACTGGAATGCGATAGTTAGAGAGGGCAATGACGGAGACATAGTTGGGAAATTTAGACTGGGAACATAAATTCAATGAACAACTATTAGTAGGGTTATACAAGCAAGAAAATGATATGATTACAAACACTTGACATCAAGTCCCTAATAGATGACGGAATACGATAACTAGCGGGGCAGCAAAATCTAAAAGCTGATAACACGATATCTTAATCAAGTAAATAAATTCATCGGAAACCCAGGAGCAGATGCTGCTACCGACCACAACTTTTTTATGATGAAATTCCAACTAAGATGGAAGAAAATAAAACAAAGAACTGAACGGCCCAAATGGAACATCACTATCTTAGACGAGTTAGAAATAGAGGCTTCTTCTTCTTCTTCTGCGTACACAGTCAGACAGCAACCATTATTTTTTCGAAAAAAGCGGCGGTCGTCCTGAGACTCTCGCCACTACCATAGAGCTTGTCTTGCAGTTCCACTGGCAATGGCCACATCTGCTCTCTCTGATCCCCGTATGTCGGGCAGTTCTGCAGCAGATGTTCAGTGGTCATTTTACCAGTACCGCACGGGCATTCGTCGGTACACCCTATCTTCAATTTGTTGAATAGGTGGTACCTCAGTCTATTGTGGCCAGTGCGAAGTCTGAAGACAACGACCTGCTCTCTTCGGTTCAACTGGTAATAGGCATCGTTTTTGGTGTAACCAGTATGTTCGGTTTCCCATTTGGTAATGTACCTGGCTTTGATAAGCCGTTTTGACTCTTCGTACGTCATACTGGTATCTGTTTGTGGTAGCCTTGCACCTTCTTTTGCCAGTCTGTCTGCCTCCTCGTTGCCTTGGATGTTGCAGTGTGACGGAACCCACTGTACCACTACCCTTTTTGGTGCGGACAGCTGGCACAGTTTGCAGAGTGCTGCTCTTAAGTCATTAAGCTCAGTGTTTTTCTGGCTTTTTAGCGCTGTGACTACGGCGAGAGCATCTGTCAGCAAGACTATGTGGCTCTCATTTTCACTGTGTGTTGCCATTTCTTCCACTGCCGCCCTCAGTGCCTCTGCCTCCGCTCTGAAATTGCTTGTGTACTTACCAGTAGCGAATGACAGTGTTATTTTTCTGCCATTTGGTAGGTTCAGGAATGCTCCTGCCCCTCCGTTCTGTGTAGTGTTTGTTACAGAACCGTCGGTGTATGCATGGGGAAATAGAGGCTAACTTTCAATTAAAGTTTGACGAAAACGTAACAAAATAACTACATTCTCCAAAGGCACATAACACAAATGTATACAGAGGGCAATAACGGCTGAAACAGAACAAATAATGGAAATAAGAAAGGTAGAAAACAGGAAACCATGGGGAAGGTCCTCACACACATACTGAGTATGATGTAAGAAAGACGTTAATGAATGAACATAAATATTGAACAGGGAAGGGCCAGGCTAAATAAAATATGAAATAGATGGGAAATGCAAAATAGCATGAGAGAACTCGTGGAAGAAGAGCTGCGATAAAATTAATTGAAGATTTAAATGAAAGAGGGAAGCCAGATCTGATACATAAGAAAATCCAATAAACATGCAGAAAGAGTAGGGGGAATCAACCAAGAAAAATTCGGAACAACAATAGGAACTTTCTGACAGACAAAACAAAGATAATAGAGAGTGGAGAGAATACGTAACATACTTGTATAATGATGGAAACTACACCACCCAAGGTGATACAATTATCAAGGAAACTGATTTAGAAGAGCGTAATCTGCCAATAAAAAGAAAGGAATTTGACACAGCTATTCACTCCATCCCGATTAACAAAGCGCCAGGGATAGCTGATATTCCCATTAAACTCATCAAAGATGTATTCAAGATGTCTTCTTCTTCGTACGAAGAAGAAGAAGAAGAAGAAGAAGTATTCAAGATGTAAAACTCTACAAGATTTACTTTTCAACATGTGTAAAATATTTACCAAGACAGAATTTGGCTACAGATCACACAACATCAGCAATCAACACAATACCCAAAAATGTCGAATGCAATTGATTGCAGAAATGTTGCGGGATCAGGCTACTTCCCCATGCTTGGGAAATTATATTGAAGATAATTAAGAGAAGTATATATACGAAGATATATTCTGTGCTAAATGAAAACCAGTTTGGGTTCCACATAGATATAGGTACTAGAGATGCAGTACACTGGGGTTTCTTGTATTGAGATTGGGGGAACATGATAGAGCTCTCTATATATGCTTTATTGACGATTAAACATTCATTTGACATGGTGCCGTGGACCCAATTAAGGTAGATTGAGATATTATTAAACTAATACTGAAATTGAATGAAAACCAAACCGCGAATATAGCACTCATAGAGGGAATAACAAACACAGTCCAAATCATGAAAGGAATGAGACAGGGATGTCTATTGTCTCCAAGCCTACTTAATGTTCATTCGGTGGTGATAGCAGACGCCACTAATAATTACAACATATGGGTCAAGGTAAATGGAGAACGAGTAACGAATGCCATACCATTTGCGGATGATCAATCCATCATAGGAGGAACTAAGAAATAATTACAAATCTACTCACCAGGATCAACTGCACAATCAAGAAATTTGCTATGAAGATAAATGTTAATAAAACAAAAGTGATGGCAATAGCCAAACACACTCACATTAAATATCAGCATCATGGGGCAGATTATTGAACAAGTGCAGAGGTTTTCATATTTGTGTCAAATTATTACAGACGATGTCCGCTGTGAGGTTGAATTAGAACTGGAACTAGCAGCAGGAAAAGAAACAGGCTTTCCGTGAGAAACACACACTAGAAATAACATCAACATGGAGCTTCGGAATAGAATGCTCATTACGGATATCTGGCTTGTCGCAGTGTACGGCTCTCAAACATGGACTCTTAACAAAAAGGATGAACAAACATTATAAGCTTTCGAGATGTGGTTCTATCGCAGGATGCAACGAGTAGGATTGGCATAATCATAAGATGAAACATGGAGGCCTATTATTGAGATTACTTGAAGGCAAAATTCAGGGGAAGAGTGGAAGACGACGTTCAAGAAACAGTTACATCACACATGCTTGCAAGAATGTAAGGGTACAGACTTATACTGAGCTCAACAGATCTTATTGAAACAGAGGACAGTGTCGTAATATTATCAGAAGACTTCAACATCAGTCTTTGGACTGACTTACCTGATCATGATACAAATGCTCTTGAAAATCATACACGAACAAATCAAAAATAAAAGCGATAAGAAAGTTGACGAACAACAGTTTTGTTTTCGTAAAAACAGAAGCACAAGAGAAGCCAAACTTTGTATCAAAATGTTGGCTGAAAATATGTAGACGCGGAAATAACAATTTAGCAGTGCTTTATACACTACAAGAAAGCGACTTTTAACATATCCCAATATAACAGCTCATGACATGTCTCCAAGGAACATACATAGATGAGAAAGATATCAGACTCAGTAGTAACTTGTGCTGGGAACAAATAGCAACCATTAAATGCGAAAATAACTGCTCACCAAACCTCGCTATAAAAACAGACGTGCGGTAGTGGTGTGTGTTGTCACCTGACCTCTTTAAACTGTGCACCGAAAATATCTTCAGGCAACTCGGAGAAATGTCTTGCCTAAAGGTGAACGGAAGAATAATAAACAAGCTCGGTTATGCTGATAACACAGTCCCCGTTGGCTGAAAGTGAAGAGGAATCAGAAGACCTCGTGGAGAAAGTCATTAAGAGCAGAGCGTGACCTAGACATTAATATTCAAACAAAATAAAAACATTATGACAATTAGTAGTACACAAGAGACGCCAACAATGCTCTTCATAGTAAATGGAGTGTTACTGGAGCAGGTGACACGTTTGTCATACCTTGGGTATGTAATAACCGATGATGGCAAATTTGAAACTGAAAACAAAAAGGAGATATATATGACTAAGGATTCATCCAGCAGAATGAATAAGATATTTATATCTGGAAAGCTAGGCCACAACTTAAAAATAAGGCTGATCCAGTGGTAAATGTACGCAACAGTACTGCATGATTTGAGAACTTAGACAATGAGCAAACAATTGGAAGATATAATATAATTCTTAGAGAGTTGAATGTATAGGAGAATGGATCGCATTTCATGGAAACTAATGCTTACAAATGTAGAGGTACTGGAGGAAATTATAGTGAAAAGTGATTTGATAAAAGACATTTAGAGCAACAAATCATATATGTTGACCACATTATAAGATATGCCACTCTTCTAAAAACTGTACCACAGAAAAAAGGTTGAAGACAGTTGAGCACGAGGTAAGCGGAGGGAAATATCAATACATGGACCAATATAAGTTTGTCTATGGAGAGTCATTGCAGCCAACTTTCATTAGGGAAAAATTAAGTTGAACTGAACTGCTTTCAGTGTCAGCTAAAGCAACCTTGCAAAAGAAGGCATAGATCTGATCATAGATAACACCCTAGTTGATAATGGTGTTGTATGTTACAATGATATCGGTGCTAGGTGGTGAGAAATGGAGATGTGGGCTTCTGTGCTGGAACACGAAGTAAGGTTGCGGCCGATCTGAGTTGTGGATACAGGACAATAACATATATTCCATGCCATGGTAGATCAATATGGTGGCTTCAGTTCTGAGGTGATGTCTAGGACAACTTTAACAAGGGTAATAATCGTATCAGACCCGCAATTCTTGCTTCGGAAGGTATACATTGACTGGTCACGACATGAGTGGATAGAGGACAAAAAGACGTCATACTTTCATGAGGTTGTATAAATCACAATGTTGCCTTTATCCATATCTAAAGTTCACACAATGGACGCCATTGAGACGAAGACGACAGTGCTAATTCATTATCATGACTCCCACGTTACGCAGCATCTGTCAATCTGCAGTATGGGAATATGAGACCGGAAACTTTTGAAGTCAATCACGGCCTGAGCATGTAGAATGTACGACCATCAGTATCCACATTCTTTGTCATTTACTGACGGTGACGAGCTCTAATGGGTTCATCAGGGGTGCAGTGATTTTCTTCCTTAGCAGAACTTAACTTTATCAACTTAACATACATTTTTTGTGTAAATGTAGGTATTTAAAAATATTTGGTATAAATGGGGAGTGGGGGGTGTGAAGTCAGGCAGTATACATTTTGTTGACGTCACGCCTAAGTTTTTTTTTATCGAAGTGTGCAAGGGAAATTGTAGGGAGTAAAAATCACCAGCAAAAACGTGACGACACAGGTCATTGACATAATGTTATTGTTTCGTAAAAATTTAGAGAATGTTTTTAAATTGAAAGAGGTTGAAAACCGCTAATGGGGTGCTGCCATTGGCGATCACGTCACTGGCCTTGCCTTCATTGACGCTGTCTCACTAGTGGTAGTTCAGCTTTTAGACAGCTAATATAAAACACACGGTGAAATGATTCGGGAATTAATTGAGCCCTGGCCTCAATGAGATTCAGACTGGATCATGTGGTGTGATAGATAGTTGCACAGCCAACGCTAAGGAAATATTTTGTTTCCTGGGCGGAAGTTCCGCTTGAGACAGAGAGACAGCTAGGCCGCGTATCTATCACGACAGGCAGTCCGTTTCCAGACTATCAGTACGGTTACGAAAAGGCAAACTGTAATTAATCCGTCCTCTATTAATAAGATAATTATATATATATATATATATATATATATATATACATATATATATATATATATATATATATATCTATATATATATATATATAATTATGTATATGTACATAAATATATATATACTAATATATGCATAGACACACACATGCACACACACACACACACACACAGACACACACAAATACATACATACATAGACTCAGCACAATTCTTATATAACTATTAATAGAGATATTAATTGTCCATCATCGTAGATCAGGACAACCATAATTATTTTGTGCCAGCTTGCATCCTTGGGGAAGTGGGTATGCATGTCACTGATCAGGTCAATGCAAATGGGGAAAGTTCTATTGCATGACTGGCAAACATGGTCTTCTGATGATACAGATATTGTCACCGTTTCATATTTTATTATCGTGGATCTATCCTGGACTGTTTCTTCTTCTTCTTCTTCTTCATCGTACGCAGTCAGACAGTAACCATTATTTTTTCGAAAAAAGCGGTGGTCATCCTGAGGCTATCGACACTGCAATAGAGCTTGTCTTGTGGTTCCACTGGTGATGGCCACATCTGCTCTCTCTGATCCTCGTATGTCGGGCAGTTCTGCAGCAGATGCTCAGCGGTCATTTTCCCGGTACCACACGGGCATTCGTCTGTACCACCTATCTTCAATGTGTCGAATAGGTGGTACCTCAGTCTATTGTGGCCAGTGCGAAGTCTGAAGACAACGACCTGCTCTCTTCTGTTCAACTGGTAATAGGCATCGTTTTTGATGTAGCCGGTATGTTCAGTTTCCCATTTGGTCATGTATCTGGCTTTACTAAGCCGTTTTGACTCTTCGTACGTCATACTAGTATCTGTTTGTGGTAGTCTTGCACCTTCTTTTGCCAGTCTGTCTGCCTCCTCGTTGCCTTGGATGTTGCAGTGTGATGGGACCCACTGTACCACTACCCTTTTTGGTGCGGACTGCTGGCATAGTTGACAGAGTACTGCTCTTAAGTCATTAAGCTCAGTGTTTTTCTGGCTTTTTAGTGCCAGAGCATCTGTAAGCAGGACTGTATGGCTTTCCTTTTCTTTATGTGTCACCATTTCTTCCACTGCCGCCCTCAGTGCCTCTGCCTCCGCTCTGAAATTGCTTGTGTACTTACCAGTAGCGAATGACAGTGTTATTTTTCCGCCACTTGGTAGGTTCAGGAGTGCTCCTGCCCCTCCGTTCTGTGTAGTGTTTGTTACAGAACCGTCGGTGTATGCATGGGTCCAGTCCATGCTTGGGTAGTTTTTCGATATAAAGCTTAGGGTAGTATCTCTCCTTTCTTTTTCAGTCTGGCAGTTTTTGTTTCCAATACCTGGTATATTTTCTACCACCTCTGGAAATATATCCTGCCTCCAGGTAGGTTTTCGTACAGTAGGGATGGGCTTTGGTGTTGTTAGTGCGTTTATGGGATCATCGTGCATCTTTGCTTTGGCTATTTCTGCAAAGTTTATCCGCTTTAGTTTCCCATTTCCCAAATTGTTTAGTCTCTGGTGCATTGGATGGTCAGTCAGTCTTCGGAGTTTCTCTGACTGCAGCTGGGCTCTGCGGACTGTTTCTAAAAGCATTAACTCGCTGGCTGCAACCCATTTCTTGGTCTCGTCTTGTCAGGCAACGCATTTGGACCAGGGTTTCCAATGTAATAGTACCAATGTGACAGCACTTAAGTGACACCTTCAGGATTTCATTGAATTGTTTTCTTGAACTTCCCTATAATTGCACTTCCTCACTAAACTAGCAAACCAGATGCTAATCTGGGAGCCGTTCCCATGTCAATCGAGCTTGGATTTCAGATTGGAGATTCAGCCAATCTTAGCGTTTTGCAAAAGTACGTGAATGAAATGTAAGTTGACTTTAGGTATGACCTCAGTATATGTAATATGATCCTTCCAGCAAGCATGAAGTATGCTCTCCAAACATAATGTGTGAAATTGATTCAACCTCCTGGCGTCTCTAGCGTAGACAGTCCAGATCTCACTCGCGTAGAGGGTGCAGAGAGTTTCAGATTAGTCGTTGTGCAGATTCCTCAACGTTCCCACACTGTCGAGACAATCCTACTAAGAGTTCAACTATTATATTTGCCAACTCCTCAGCAAGAGTCTCACATCTCGGCGCTTCCGAGGTAGACGAATTCTTCCACCCCTTCTATTTTCTGTCCCTGCATTGTAACTATTGGCTATTTTTACGTTTTAACTGAGGTTGGTTGGTGCATGGCTTCAGTTTTCGTTGCGTAAATGGTTAAGCGAAAGCTGCAACAGACATAATCTGAGAATCAGCCCATGCATTTCTGCATGTTCTGTTCTGTTCCTTTTCTTAAGAGTATACTTCATTGCACTCACAGCTTACTCACAGGTGCTCAGACTTTCTCAGTAAATGACGACGTGTGTGGATACTCATGGTTTCTGAAGTTCATTGATTGTTCACACTTATACGTCCTCTCTTCCCTCCCCTTCCCCACCTCAGTTCGCTCGAAGCTTATCTGTCAAATTTAGGAATTGCTGAGTCATCTAATTCTGCGTCATTAGTCAATATGCGGTCATTGATAGGCTTCAAAATGTCACTACTGCCCCCATCTAGTTTACCGATTATATGTGCGTGTGAAGACATTATGTTCGCTCTTTAGTTTCACAGAATCCTAGCACGATCAGGATATGAAATCCACATTAGTTTCTGCAGGTTTGAGGCATCTATAGCTGCCATTAACAATGCCTTAGTCAGCCCTTTTATATGTTCCAAAGTAAGGATAGGTGTTCTGACACGATGACCGCCATTTTGAAAGAGGTTTATAATAGCCATCTCCAAGCAGCAGTTATCACTCCAATGTCCATTATCGTGCTCGTTGTTATTGCTCTGTGTTCCCTAATATGCTCAACGGCAACACATCGCATTATTTACCCAATCTTCAAGATTCGAGTATCTCTAGTGCCTTCCTGAACTAGTTGCATTCCTTCACTCTGGATACATTTTAATCGTTGCCACTGTAATCTTGATAATATTAGGATGCTCATTCTGTATTCTGATAGAATCAACTGACGATATAGGTGGAAATCTAGTTGTTGTCCCTAGTATGTTACTGCCATAGTCTTGAGAGCTCTTGTTGCCACACTTGTATCTGCGTATGGTCTGGTCTACGTGACATCTTAACTTAACTCAACTTAACGCCTTTATACTGATGTAGAAAACTATTTAGTCTGTATACAACCAGTGTCATTTAAATTTCCTTCGTCTAAAAGCTATGCGCATCTATTCTATTCTTTAATGCATTAATGGTCCATGCCTCCACTATTTCCTTTGGCAAAGTTTTCCAAGAGCATCCAACCCTCTCTGACTAAAAAAGATGTCCTAATATCTAATCTGGACTTTTCTTTAGTTAATTTAAAGATATGACCCCTTGTTCTTGTAGGTGGTTGTATTTTGAAAAAAACAACTTGTTGAAGTCTAATTTATCCGCCCTTTGATTATTTTATAAACATTCAATAATTCACCCCATATTCTTCTCTTTTATAGACACTATAGGCCGGCTTACAATGTTTCGGTCTACATGTGACTCTACGATCAAACATTACTCATAGGTATTTCAACCTGTTACATATGTCAATAGTGCATCTACATAGTTGTTCAAGGAATACCACACCAGGCAGACCTTGTTAAGATTGATCTGTACATTGAAATTCACACATCACTTTGTGATTGTCTGCTTAACTTCTTGGCTGTCTTCTACCATCTCATGCCTATCTGGGAAAGTTCTGAACGTGACAATGTCCTCTGAAAATGTTAGTGATTGCATTTGCTCTCTGAATGTGAACGTTGGTCACATGTATCGTGTAGATGTTGAACCGATGAGTCAAATTATTTGCGACCTTCCAGCGCACATTCGCATCAGCTCTCATGCCCAAGATCCAAAGGGGTTAAATGCATTCTATATGTCTTCCTTGAATGAAAACTCTCCTATATATCGTATGCACATGTCCCTGCATTATCTGCGATCTTCTTATCTGGTTTATAACTGAGAAGGATATCAGATAGAATGTGTTCATGTTCTAGTTGGGACATTACTTTTCATGCAACTATTTTCTCCAGCAGCTTGCCATATCCATTCCGCACAGTGATTATTCTATAGCTTCTGAACAGCGAGAAATCCTTGCTTTGTTTAAGTAGAGGACGTGGATAGCTATAGAGTCATTCTTTAGATACTAAAGTCTCTATAGTGATATTGAAATCATTCCGAACATATCTAATCTTATCCTCGCCCAGTTGCTTGTTATCGCAATACTGACTCCATTGGGACATGACGCAGTGTTCTTGCTGGAACGTAAAATATATGACTTTTCTTACTTAATTACTAGGTTTACATAAGCCTTTTCCCCGATGGCAGTATCGAAAACATATTTCCACATTTTTTGGTGCACATCTACATCCCATTTGTCTGTCTGGGCTAATATCGAGTAACTAATCCAAAACACTTCTCTTGATCTGTCGTCAGGGACATCCCTGTGGAGTCCTCAACGATGGGGATGAGCTGGTCTGTAATCTTTCTATTCATTTTTCAATGCATGTGCCAGAACATTTGGAGGGTATTATCATTATCTACCCTTGCTATCAATTCTTCCCACCTCCTGTTCTTCCCACCTCCTGTTCTTCCCACCTCTTGTTCTTCCCACCTCTTGTTCTTCCCACCTCTTGTTCTTCCCACCTCCTGTTCTTCCCACCTCTTGTTCTTCCCACCTCCTGTTCTTCCCACCTCCTGTTCTTCCCACCTCCTGTTCTTCCCACCTCCTGTTCTTCCCACCTCCTGTTCTTCCCACCTCCTGTTCTTCCCACCTCCTGTTCTTCCCACCTCCTGTTCTTCCCACCTCTTGTTCTTCCCACCTCCTGTTCTTCCCACCTCCTGTTCTTCCCACCTCCTGTTCTTCCCACCTCCTGTTCTTCCCACCTCCTGTTCTTCCCACCTCCTGTTCATCGATTACCCCGCTTAAGACTTTAAAACAATTGGTGGCTCTGCATTTTTTCTCATTCATCCCATTAACCTCGTCGACATTCTTAAGTAATCTCTCTCCAGCTTTCCGTCCCTGTTTTGTTGCAATCTTCATTTCTTTCTATGACTGTACTAAGGGGTGATTGAACGATTGGACACCAAGTGGCTCTGCGTACGATTCTCCGACATAGTTTATGTAAAAAATAGGCCTGACCATGTACCTAATATCTATAAGACATAGGCCTGACCATGTGCTTAATATATATATAAAACATAGGCCTGACCATGTGTCTAATATCTATAAAACATAGGCCTGACCATGTGCCTAATATCTTTAAACCTCCTTAGCTTGCCTGTTGGTTTTCTTTAATGTTAAGGACGTGGCATGACAAGTAGTCACTATAATGTGAGCTCAGTATATTCCATTGTGTGATCACGATTTGATATTAGTTTCAGATGGATGACAACATCTGTATCCCCAGGCCAAGATGCAAAGCTTGTTTGGTTTCCACCTTTCACGCCTGTGAGGTTTGTGAAAAATAGTGATTGACTCAAATAGATCCCTTGTCTATTTGTAGTGGCATTTCCCACTCTTTAGATCTAGTATTATACTTGACTGCAAAGAAAATCTTTTTTTCCAAGCACTTCTAATAATTCTGCCCCACTTCATCTCTCCAACTAGGTCCTCTACTTGTGCATACAGATTAGAATTCTCCATTCTTGGCTGCTAATTGTCACTGGAATTCGTTGTAGTTTCACATCTTCAATTTACTGGCACTACTATATGTTCATGTGGAGAGTTCATGCTTCATCTGTTTTTAGTTAGACCCTAGTTTGATCAGTGTAGCACCTCTATCATTTACATTTGATCATGACTTTCTCAGTCAAGCAGTTTCCACGGATAATGTGAATGTCGAAATCATTGACCAATTTGGCTAGCGGTATAGCAAATTACATTGGCAAATGCATACATTTTAAAACCAAGTCTGTCAGATTTTCTTCTGACTTTTCCCTTTTCTCTTGTCTCCTCTACCTCACCTTCTGCGTCCACCTTTTTTAGGCCATCTACTGGGAGCACCGACGTCGGAGCACATCTCCTTACATCCCGAAGTGCCTAATTTGTGATCATCAGAGTTTCCTTTCTAGTAGAAAAGCGGGTTTGCGAGTCTCATCTAGCAGATTATTCCTTCATTGCCTCCGCTAACCTTCTAAAGTTACATCTCGGTCAAGATGTTCAAATACCACTTATGTCTTACTAGTTTTATCACGATCGCACTAACAGAACAACTAAAAGTGGAATGTTTTCCATGTAGGGTGGTAAACACCAAGCATAAAAAGTGCTTAACTCGATTTGTAGCTAAATATAGTAGAGCTAAAAATAAAGCATTGAAAACATATATAGACGGATGTAAATCGAAAGAAACATTCAACATATTTGGAAAAGCAAAACATACCTCAGAAAGTGAATAAAACAGCAAAAATAGAAATCGAAAAAATACTTGCTAATATGGTCGACTGATTGAAAAAGCTACTTTTCTTAAGTAAGAAATAAACAAAGAACGAAAGACAAGGCAGGACCTCTCATAGATAGCACAGATAAAATAATAAGAGAAAATAGGGAGGCAGCTAATCTACTAAATCAGTACTTTGGCACAGTCTTCACAGAAAAAGATTGCTCCAAGATCCAAGAGCCGATATATATTTTCAAATATGAAATGGATATAGTGGGATTAAAATCAATTTGTATTACGGAGGAAATGGCTTTAAAAAAATTAGATGGATTAAAAGTAGATTAATGTCCAGGTTAAGATCTATCATTCAAAAGTGTTAAATGAAATTAGAGACCAATTAGCAAAACCATTGGGTTTATTACGTTATAAATCATTTCAAAAATGTATTTTTCCAATAGATTCGAAAGATGCAGGAGAGATCAACTTATTCAAAAAGGGAAAGACATCAAATCCAGCGAATTATAGACCGGTGAGTTTAATAAGCATAGTCTGTAAATTGTTAGAATCAATAATAAAAGAAAACATTGTTATGCATCTACACAGGTTTAATCTAATCAGCAATAGTCAGCATGGGTTTACTAGGGGGAGATCGTGCTTAACAAATCTATTGAAATTCATGGAGGAGGTTACTGAAATGATAGATAAGGGGGAACCAGTGGATGTTATTTATCTAGATTTTGCAAAGGCTTTTGATAGAGTACCTGATCAAAAATTATTTAAAAAAGTTAAAATTACATGGAATAGGTGGAGAAGTTGCCGAATGGATTAAAATTTGGTTAACTGAAAGAAGGCAGAAAGTAGGAATAAATAAGGAATACTCTGAGTGGTGTAAAGTAAAAAGTGGAATGCCACAGGGCTCAGTTTTGGGAAACAAAATTGTTCTTGATACATATAAACGATTTGGACATTGATATATAATCCACGATTGAAAACTTTGCGGATGACACAAAATTATGTAGGAGTGTTTCATCTATAGCAGAAGTCGGATTTAGATAAAATTCAAGACTGCTTTGTGGGACGGATAATGGAGTTTAATATTGATAAATATACAGTGATCCACATGGGTAAATCCAATAAAAACATAATTACAGATTACGCGATTAAAATATTAGAATGATAGATAACGAAAGGGACCTAAGGGTCATAATAGAGCATACAGGTAAGGTGCATGAGTAAGTCTAGGTAGCAGTGAATAAAGCAAATGCAATGTTACGTATGATACAAAACAATATTAGACATAGGAGCAAGGAAGTGATTGTCAAACTGTTTAAAGCATTGGTTAGATCTAGATGGGAGTACTGTGTACAGGTGTGGAGTCCTTATCGTAGAGGAGATATAAATATGCCGAAAAGGATAAAAAGAAGAGCGACAAAAATTGATAGTGGGATTCCAGAATTACAGATATGAGGAAAGACTCAGAAAAACTGGCCAAAAGTGTCTAGAAAAGAGAATAATTCGAGGTGACGTAATACAGGTTTATAAGATAACCATAGGAAGGGTTAAATTAGACAACAAGTTTTTTTTTCAAAATGCAACCACCAATGAGAACAAGAAGGCACATATACTAATTAACTAAAGAAAGGTCCACATTGGATACTACGAATTATTTTTTTATCCAGAGAGTGGTGAATACTTGGAATGCATTGCCCCAAGAGGTAGTGCAGGCAGGGACAGATAATGCATTTAAGAATAGATTGGATGCACATAGCTTTTAGAGCAGGGTAATGCAAATGTAACTGGTTGCATACAGACTCTGATGAGTCTTCTAAACCAGTATAAAAGCGTTGAGGTTAGGTTAAGTTAAGTTAACACAGTTAACGTTAATCTTAACTAACTGGTGTAACTATACATTATACATACACACATATATATATATACGTATGTTTTATTCCTATATTACTTGCTGGTTTTAACCACGAAAGTTTATTTTAAAAAAACCTTAAAGTGAATTATAGACTGTAGCGACCATTGACAGCTCACCTATCGAACACTACTTTGATTTAGGAATTTAGTCTTCGGACAATAAATAGACTACTATCAATGCAAAATGTAATGAGTATGCATATGTACTCTCTGTTTTTAAAGATGTTCGTCCGCGCAGCCGAAAACATCGCATTGAACAGGATCGGGGAAACGTACGCATTCTATTTCACTTGTTTTTATTTATGTCAAAAATTATGCAGAGGTCACCTCGTTAATCAGTATTTGTGCGTGCATGTCTTCGTAAATCTATTTCATCAGAGTGACAAATTTGTCAGATAGCCAAATTATTTGGATATGATTGAGATAGCTCTCTTCTGCTGGCAGTTTCAAATTCTTTTGTGAGGTCAATGTTCGTTGTGCACAGATCAACGTTTTGTTCCTGACAATTCTACTAGAGTTGATGAGCAGCAATCGCATGCCTACATTTTTTTCGACTGGTTCTGAATCAATACTGACTTTCCAAGAAGTAATGATCTAGCTCAATACGTTTAACCAGGCGACTGAGTACTGCGAGTTTCTTGCAGGCGATAGCAAACATTGAAATTCCGAGATGATTGTCGCACTCCTGATGGTTATATATTCTCTTAAAATATGACATTTTGAAGCATCTTTCCTTACCCTTTCAGCCCACATGAAGGAGAAGAGTTCAGTGAGCTATCTGCTGAGGCATGTTATCATTGCTACACACCACTTCTGGTATTGTATCAACTATACGAGGCCTTCCATAGCAATATCCATTTCCTAATGGGACATAAGGCTGATGACTTCTTTGATGATGCATTCTAAGTATACTGCAGAAATGTTCTGCTCACCTGTTGAAAATCTGTTATTAGTGACACAACAGCACTACGAACTGGTGAGTTACTAGATGCACATGAACCACATTAGGTTTTCAGTGCCTCATAGATCCTTTAAAAAGCTGGTCCTTTCGTTTTTTTGAACATTGAGTCTGAGATTGGAGAAGAATAGTCATCCCACTACTATATAATTATACATTATATCTTTCGTTCCCTCTCTCCCCTCTCTAGCTCTCTGTCTTTCTGTCTCTCTCTCTCTTCTCTCTTCTCTCTCTCTCTCTCTGTGTATATATATATATATATACATATATATATATATATATATATATATATATATAGAGAGAGAGAGAGAGAGAGAGAGAGGTGGGACAAGGATGCTTGCTCTTGCCTTCCTGTTTTTACTAACAATAGATTGGATAATGAATATATAAATCTATGTTAAAAGAACTAGTATTCAGTGGATACAATCGTCAAAATTAGAGGACCTGCATTACGCAGATGATCTTGTACTTTTGTCACACTGTCCTTGCCAAATGCTAGAGAAACTTGACAGAGTGAAAGAATAATCAGTCATGTTGGGACCGATTATTAAAATGAACAAAAACCAAGTTCCTAAAACTCAACGCTATTAACAAAGAATCAATCATGCTGAAGGGAGATCCGTTGGAAGAAGTGGATACCTTGACATATTTGGGTAGCACGATTAACACATCAAGAAGATGCAGATGTAAAGACCAGAATTGTAAAAGCAAGAAAATGGCATTCCAGACACTAAACAACATATGGAGATCCAGAGAAATCAAGATTCACACCTAAGAATATTTTACGCCAGTGTCAAGTTAGTGCTGCTGCATGGAACAGAAGTGAAGAGAACAACCAAGGTCATACAACAAAGACTCCAGTCCTTCGTTAAAAGATGCCTACGAAGGATAATGGACATACAATGGCAGGGCATGGTGAGGAATGAGGACCTATGGGAAAGAAGCCAACAACAATTTAAGCGAAGAAAATGAGACTGGATTATATATTTCCTAGAGAAGACAACGACAAACATAGCCAGACAGGCTCTTACGTGGAATCCTCATGGGAAGATACAGAGAGTTTGACCCAAAATACACGGTGAAGAGAATGTGAGAATGAACTATGATTCAATTATTTCACCATAAGAGGAACAGAAGCACAGGCCCGTGTACGATATGGGGGGGGGGGGGGGGTGGGCAGGGTGGGGGGGCGGCAGGGCGTTAGTTGCAATGGCCCGTGCACATGACCAACTTTGATTGTTCGATTGATTTGTTAGTGGGTGTGTTTGTGTGGGTTTGCGTGAGTGTTTGGGTTTGTATGTGTGTGTGTGTTGATGTGTGTGTACAACGTGCGCGGATATGTATGTATGTATGTATGTATTGAATTATGCATTTAATGCGGTTCCTTTTTTATACCAGGCATAACAAAATATATTATAGCTCATAATAGTAAATATTTATCCCGACAAAATGCTGAGTGATTGCGGATTACACCTGCACATAATTCAAAATTGTACTTTTGTAAATAATCCTTCAATATGACACAGTGGCACAACCAGCAATATTGTACACTTGTACATCATTTCATATCGTACTCTTTCAAGCATAGCGTTCAATGGTAAACATATTCTCCACCTTCAATGGTAAACAAAAGTACAATCTTCAATGATAAACAAAAGCACAATCTTTCAATGGTAAACAAAAGGATTAACCCTTAAATGGTAAACAGAAGCACAACTTCTCATATCGTACACGTGAATGTACAATCTTCAATACTGTACACATTATGATATCGTACATGTTTAAGTACAATTTCCAATAACTTGTGGCATAAAAGTGCATCCTTTAGTACAACACAAGCGTGCAACGTTTAGTACAACACGAAAATAAAATGTTCAATACACCAGAAAATTAGAATATTCAGTACAACACACAAGTACGACGTTAAGTACAACAGGAAAGTACAATGTTCAGTATAACACAAAAGTACATCGTTCAGTATGACACAAAAGTACAGCGTTCAAAACAACACAAAAGTACAGCGTTCAGTACAACACTCTTGTATAACCTTGATTAAGCAGCGATTGGTAAATATCGTTTAAGACGACAGCTCCAAATCTTTATCTTAGAATAAATGTTCTGTATACATGTTGTATCTTCGTACTGAAGCGGAAATACTGTTCCTGGGGTTCCATTATTATTGCTATTAGGGAGACAGTATCAATAGTCTGGGCACACCCCGCACGGACGTCTGTGTACAACCTATACGTACTTGTAATCACAGGCCAATCGCGATATTTAAAGCACGCAATGAGTCACATGTCAATTCTTCCACTAATATCACCATATGGTTTCGACTAGCGCAGCTTAAGTTCAAAATTTTAATTAATTTTCTTAAGTGTATTTGATGAAACATAGCAACATAGGATAATTAGTAAAAATAATATTTAGCGCATGCATTTGTTGTTTCCGTCTTCATGTATCGGTTCCTGTAACACTATATTTCAGCCTGTGTTTGCGAACATACACTATTGTCGTATTATTTAATTATTTATTAGCATAATTTATTTTAATATATGTGTGATTGCTATCGTATTAAGTTGTACCTCTACATATTTTAAAAAATATTATGACACCAGACGAGAATTGCATGAACCAAAGAGACCACATTATGATGCAACAACGATGGAAGTCATGATCATCATCAGAACACCAATTGATAGTTGCGGACTTCAAGATAAAACTGAAAGAAGCTGCAGAAAAGCTTTTAATCTCATCGGCAAGTAGCACAATATTTAGAATATGGAACGACAATCCGAATTACATTACAGTAAAGATTGTGTAACTCACAAATTAAAGAAAGAAAATAAAACAATCCGGCATGAAGGGCAATATCTAGAACACGGCACAGCAATCTGAGTTACATTAGAGTAAAGATTCAACAACTCACAGATGAAAGAAAAGATAAAGCAATCCAGCATGAAGAGCAGTACAGCTATATACAATAACTGCACAAGGGGAATCAGAATACATATTAGAAAGGACAAAAAACATCATATATTAAACACATATAACAGGATAGAAGAGTTGCAAAGGCTAGGGAAGGATGTAGACTTGTTAAAAGAAATCAGAACACTGACTGACGAGTTCAAACCGTCACTGCATGTAATACAGGATGACGATGGTAATCCTCTGACGAAAAGTATTACCATTCTAGAGAGATGGATGCAATAGTACAGAGACATGTATGAAGACACACTTACATAACGTCCAATACTCAGGATAAAAAGCTAAAGCCTACGACAGATGAGGTCCAACTAGCTATCCAAGGCTTTAAGAAAGGAAAATCATCTGGATGGGAGGATATAACGTCTGAATTCATAAAAGCAGGTGGAGGAACCAGCGTCAACATCTACCAGCACTATGCAAGAAAGTCGGGGAGGAAGACTAACGTCTGTTCAGGCCCAATATAATGATCAGATATGTTAGTCAGGGTCAGGCACAACATAACGATCAGACATATTAGTCAGGGTCAGGTACAACATAATAATCAGACATGTTAGTCAGGGTCAGGCAGATTATACTACCAATGACTGACTCCCACCTCGACGTCTATGTAGTCCTCCCCTGAAGCGAGCTGTCCTTCTTGGCAGTCTAGTTAACAAGGTAAGGGATCGATGTGATCCCGTAGTAGTAAACATCACGCAGATAAAGACAAGTATAGCACAACCGTCCAGAGGATCCCGGTTCACCTTCATCAGCACGTCCGGGATGCAAGAAAAGCTACTGCAAACACTCACTAAACGTTCTTTTCAGGGCGAATAAAAGAGTGGGCATTCACAACAATAATACCATTCAACAAAGTGCAGCACACCATGGCCAACCGGATAAACATATCTATGTTTACCTCATTCTTAAAAAAGATTATTTTAGAGATATTTCAAGTTCGGAACGTCCCAAGTTTTGATAACATCTGGGCTCAACAATAAACAGCAACGGATATTGAGAAAAAGAGATATAGAGAGCAATGGCGTGGCGCTACAGACGTTAGCAAAAATGAAAATCGCATGGCAGAACACTAACAAAACGATTAAAAATAATGATCATGAGAACTTGCATCTTCCCGATGGTAATGGGTGCACTCGAGGCATGGTTAACCACACAAAAAAACCTACAGAAAAAGATTTAATCCTTCAAGATAAAGGGCTTCAGACGGCTGCTCAACATACCATACATAGCGATAAAGACAGATACATAAATCATGCAGTAGCTAGATTTAGAATACATATGGCTAGAAAACAACTTTTAGTCTAGGAAATCAACACACTTTGGCCACACCGAACGACACATTGGCGTAGATAGAACCACACTGGAGAGCATGGTGTCTGCCAAAGAGGAAGAAGCAGACTCAGGATAACATGAACTCGGGGAATTACAGTGGATCTGGGACTGACAGTGACAAGGCGGGAGAGCTAGCCAGGTATTGAGTGTCGTACAGGTCGGCTGTCATGTGACCTACGTTCTGCAAAGGACATGCTACATGACGATGATGATGAAAGTGATGCTAGGGAATCACCTCAACGCACAAATCAGAGGGCACCCAGTCTTATAGAACATTTCTTGGAACCTCAGCTATTTCTGCTTTATCTTCGATCGCTCAATTGAAAATACGTTGCACCGTTTCGTTAGGATTGTGATTCAGGGGAACCAATTTGAACATCCGTTATAAGCGTTAGACTGACTCCATCCGTGCTCTCATTTCGTCCCAGCTCACTAGTCTGTCTGTGTCTCATTCTGTCTGATCCCTACTCTTCGACATATCAAGCTTGAGAGACGACATTGGTATCTATGGTGCTGTCGGTACAGTTTTAGTGGTCATTAGCAATATTTACCCTGCATTTGAATAAGGCTTACACATGATGCTATTTCAAGAGGTTTAGACGGACTTAAGAGGTATAATGACACATATATTCCATGATTTGCCTTTATGTTTGTTGTGTGTGTGATGACTCTTTCTAGAATATAATTTCCCTGACCAGGGCTTTGCAAGTAGAAGGATGTAGTCCGGAGAACGGAATGCGTTGTGTCGCTACTTTACAGCTTGACTGCGATATTTTGCACCTTTCGGTCCGAAACATCCATCGTCGGCCGTCAATATCATGTAATTTAAAAAAATACACAACCGTGAAGGAAAGCATTGCACTTAGTTGAACACATATATATACATATATGTACATATATATATATATATATATTTATATATATATATATATATATATATATATATATATATATATATATATTGTTACGTCACAAACTGTTCATTTGACTTTTTCATCAATAAATATAGGCCAAAGCGTACACTAACAAAATGAAGTCGTATTAAAATTTAAAAGGAAACACTTTGTCATATGATTTTATACGTCCCATTCACACATTTATCGGTAACATTAATAATAATAGTTGTACGGTTGGGACATGGAAAATCCAGCAATCAAGATACCACACAAGTCGTACCTCAGCGCCGAAACTCTTCCCCCGACCGGCTGGAGGTGCAGAAAGGCCCATTCCTGTACAGTATGGCTCCAACAGATAGCAACCTCCCCCTCCGATCTGAACGAGGCCTAGAACCACGCAGAAGTAGTGGGCCATGGATGTGGCCGACCGACGCAACGGGCCTCAGACTCCCAAGTGAACATTACTATTATTATTAATAATAGTAATGTTCATTCTCGTAATTGAGGTTGTAGTTCTCTTTTGTCCGGTCTGCAGAGCGATCACCTGACATCTCACTCTAGCAGAGACGCCCCAGCCAGATATCTCACTGTGTATAGTTAATGTAATAATTTACCAGATAGTTGACATGGAGCTCTGAACTCCCATTGCATCTCTCTCTACAATCCTCTTGCACCACTATCTGCATTCCCTTTTTAGCGCTAAACTATGAAGACTGTAGTAATATGTCTTTCTATCACTAATGTAGATCTATTCTTCACTCATAACTCTTGTCGTAACTGTGGTTCATGTCCAACTGTTCTCTCTGTCTGTGCCATCCATTACGTTCATCTCTTGACCATTGATCCCTTGTGTGTCGATGTAATCGGAAGGTAAGGCACTCGCCTCTCGAAGTCGTTGGCAATCAAGTCCTGCAAGTTTCAATAGACTATTGGTCGTAATATAGGTAAGATCAGAGTATCTGCGTCCCGAGTTATTTCCAAATATAGCGCACGTTACATCATCAACACAAACGTCGTCTGAGGATGTCAAGATCATCGCTTCCAACTAACGATTCAATAAATCGTGTCCGGGATGTTATGGTGCAGTGGGTGCCCTCTGTTTGTGACAACCTGCATGTAGGCTTTCACCTGCATCTAATTCTATCAGGATGTCACAGACATAAGTCACGTACCGCATCTTCAAGATCGGGGTATCTTTGGTAGTGCAACTCAGAACCTGTTGTATCTTTTCGTTCTGGATACTTTCAAACCAAGACGATGCCAAATCAGTAATTAACAACTGACATTATCACCTGCCGATTTAGGATAAAGAGCAATCGTTGTTTCAAGTTTGCCACTTCCATATTTTTTAGGGATGTCAGGCCTCGCCTGCATCTCTGTATGGTCTGGTCAATGTGTATTTATATGACATACTGCGATCACAAGATGAATCTGGTACACCTGTCAATGGTCCATCCAACACAGGTGCCACCTGTGCGATCAGTCTTCGCGTTAGAGTTGTTCAAGGAACATCAAATCATTAAGGCATTGTTGAGATTGATCTGATCGCTGGAATCAAAACACCACTAAGAGATTGCCTGCAAGGTCTCCTGGATGTTTCTGAACATCGTATTCCTATCTGAAGCAGACTTGAACGTAAAGATGTCATCTGCAAATTGTGCATGCCTCGCGTATACGAAGCGCTACAGTGTTTAGGCATTAGCAGACTGACATAGGTGTTGTGATACCCAAATAAACGTCATAAATGAGACTAGAAAAAATTCAGAAAAGTTGATGAAAAAAATTTTAATGAGCCCACTAAAAGCTACAATAATACTCATTCTTTATAGACCTAACAAAACAACATCCCAAAACGCAATAAGAATAGTGTGCAATTGTGATAAGGGAAGGAAACATGTCCATTCACTGAATATCTTTAATAACATAAGTGAAATAGCCATGTGGAGTATAGAGGGACCGATGGGAGTGAAAGAATAAGGGATGAAGATCTGTCAGTAATAATAATAGATGGATAGATTTAAAAGTATATTTTATGCAAGATTTACTGAGATTATAGAGGAATACGAACGTGATCTATAAAAAAATGTGTTCACACAAGAAACAGAGCATCTGAAGAAAAGTGTTGAGTCAAAATGTCTCAAAAGCAAAGATGTCGGTTTTCTCAAAAGAAAGACCATCGATAATTTGTGCGAGGGAAAGGCATACCAATAACAACATTATTTAGAGGATCATGAGCTATCGCAATACGAAACGGAAGTAGTATAACATAAATTTTACAGATCGCCCACCACACGAAACAAAAAAACCAAAAAAAAAATTAAAAAAAGAAATTACATAAACACTCATAAATATCAGGCAAGGAATACGAGAGTATTATATGAAACCAGTATTGTTGAATTAATGCAAGTTATGGCACAATAAATTAACAAACAACGAAATAACTAGCAGTAAAGTGAATGGGAACCACGAGAAGAGTGTTATTACACTTAACTTAATGTCTTTATACTGGTTTAGAAATCTCCAGTCTGTGTACAACCAGTTTCTTTTACATTCACTTAATCTGAAAATTGCAATGCGCATCCAATATATTCTTGAATGCATTAAGTGACTCTGCCTCTTCTATTTCAATTGGCGATACATTCCAAGCTTTAACCACTCTTTGATTTTTTTTAATGTCCTGATATCTAATGTGGATTATTCTATAATTAATTTCTTCTTCATGTAGGCTGCTGCATTTTGAAGAAGAAAAAAACGTGTTAGTATAATTTATCATTTCCTTTTATTATCTTTTACACATGTATCAAATCACCTCAAATTTTTCTCTTTTATAGACAGTGTATACCAGTTTTTCGGAGTACGCTTAGTTAAGAAATAAAATAAAGATATTTCAAAAATATCAAATTAAAATATAACTGCTAACTACAATAAGAGCGCCAAAAAGCTAATTGTAGGACCATTTGATAATTGTAAACATCCCAACATACTCACAAGTTTAAATATTCATTAAATGTACACTAATCATCTACAGGCAAAACATCAAACTGAAACTGATACTGGAAGAAAAGGTAGACGGCAAATGTGTCACTGTAAGACATAGTTACAAATGTAAGGACAAAAGCAAGAGATGGACAGAGAAAGAAAAAAAAAAGCCAAGACAGCAATGTCTCTGAAGATTCAATGCGGTAGACTTACGATGATGAGATGACAATTTCAATGACATTTTTAAAATAGGCATACACGGTTAATTGAACACATTAGCAGGAAGGACGATTAGGAAAGCTTTGAGATAAGGGGAACAGAAAAAGTAAAACATATTTATGGTAAGGCAGCAGAAACTGGATAAAAAAACAAATAGCATCTCAAGTGCTGAAATGATCAAAGGACGGATGGTTGTGAAATGAGGTAATCGCCAACATCACTCAGCATGGTATTTGATATATTTCTACACGCACACACATGCACACGCACGCACGCTCACACACGCACCCACACATCATATGCTCATACACACACACATACCCCCACACATATATATATATATATATATATATATATAAATATATATATATATATATATATACATACATACATATATATATATATACATACATATATATATTTATATATATGTTCTCTAGGTTAATTGCTCAGTCCCCTCTAATAAATGCACGACGTAGCGAGAGGAATGAAAATGAATGCCTTCGATAGAGAGCTGTAGCAATAACCAACCGAAATTATTATACAGGGGGTATTTAAATTAATAACGTGGTTTACTTTGCGTTCAGACGAAGAGGAAGACATACTATAGTCATACACATAGTAGTCAGGCATATAGTAGCCATATGTTTAGTGGCCAGATATATTGTAGTCAAATGTATTGTAGTCCCATATTGTATAGTCTCATATATTATTGTCAGATATGTAGCAGTCATACAATACAATCAGATATATAAGTCATATAAAGTCTTAAATGGATTTTGATTTTATTTAAATTGTTCGGACTTATACAGCGATATCTTAGGTGTATACTGCCGAATAGCACTGCATGGCTGCCGTTGACTCTGGTCTGACAATTTTCTGATCGGGTTTCGTTTAGTGCGAGCCTTCAGTGCTACTCCAGTCATCGATCACAATCCACGTTCTTCCTTCAGCGCGTGACTGAAAGTTGTGTCGATCAGTAAGTGTGTAGATTAGGCAATCGGATCAGTGAGACTTCTTAATCAAAGGGAACACGAGAAGAAGGTAGTTAAAATCAGCGATGGCTTGTCATCAACGAGACACGTCAAGTCCAAAGTAGGATACGTAAATTAGTTTATATTAACAACGTGATTCAAAATGTGTTTGCAAACCGTTTCGTTCTACTATTGTATCAACAACCATATTATCTATTTTATTTTATTGAAAATGTTATACACTTTCCCTGCCGGGTTGCGTCAATTAAGAACCCAGGTTCTCCAGGCTATCACATAGGATCAGAAGCTATCTGATCAGAAAACCACATCAGCACACACCCTCATCCTCGGCAATCCTTTACTTGCAGATTTCATAGAAAGGCAAGGAAATATAAGGACATCTGGTTACAAAATTGATCCCTTAGGTGAGGCCTTTCAGAAAACCTTTGGTCAGAAAATTCACAAAATTTGAATTGAGATTCCTAAGAAAATGTTAAAGAACGTATCAAATACAATATTGGCAGCAACAAAATGCGTTACGTAGTCAAATCATATACGCAAGAAAGTAATATACTTTTAACCTCATTAGAATACAATTCAACCATGTACCGTCAGAATCCATCAAGTGTAGAAGATCATAGCAATTGGAAGAAATATGGCAATGTCATAAGCAACATTAACATCAAACATATTGTGCTAGAACTGAAAAAATAATCTTTCTACAAATAACAAGAATATAATATGACGCAGAAAATCTCACTTAAAATTGATTCCAGAAACTTGAATTGACAAGAAATACAGTCATACAAGAGTACAAACATATAGTAGTTAAAAGATAAGAAATACACAAACATACAATAGTTAAAAGATAAGAAATACATAAACCTACAAAAGTTGAAAGATAAGAAATACACAGAATTACAATAGTTGAAAGATAAACATAGATCAGAGATACAAAAGTTGAAATATAAACATCAGTAAAACATACAGTAGTTAGTAGACATGAATCACTTAGACATACACATGTTAAAAGATAAGAAAGCAGAAAAACACGAAGCAAGAAAAACACGAGTTCGACAGCAATGTGAGATCTGTTGAAATATTACGGAGAAAATGCGGTGAAACGGGAGCAATATACAGCACGATCAGAATAGAAGCGTGTACGTGACAAAGTGTACAGAGAATTGCTTGCCCATTCTAAGATCGATGAAGTTGGCTCGTATAATCTCCAGATATAACCACTTTAATTGACATTACTTACTCTGTGGTTTAGTCTCATTCTTGCCATCTTGCTGCACGTGTAAGGAGAAATTTCCTCCACCACAACAACCAATACGCTATTGTCGATTTTAATGAAGAATTCGCTTTCATAGGAATGTTTACCGATGAGCTGTGGTTGATGTGCAGAGGGCCCGGTCTCTAACCATCTCCTACATCATACAAACGACGAGAATATTGTTGATTGTGTTGTGTTGTTGTGATGACAAATATATTTGTCCCCAGGGATCGTTTTCCGCACATTGAATCTAGAGCCCAGACTATACCAGAAACACAAGTTTCTAGCTCTTCTGTCAAGGCTCTGGGAATTCAGCTCTGCCCATACTTTCTTCTTATTGCTAAAGTTAGAAGGAAATATTGGCTAGATGCCCGAGACTTCCCAAGCAGTCGACTGAGAATTAGAATGTACCGGTAATCTACTTAACCAGCGAAAAGTTAAATTGTCGACTTCTTTCAGCTTGACGTGGCGGTTCTTCTGGTCATAAAGCAAGTAACACAATTCTCAGTCCATTGATTGGTTTCACGAACGAATCTCGTTAGCTTTCTTTGAGTGGATGGTATCGTCAACGATCATTTTAATAGTCAGTCAGGAGTTACACATCTTGGACAAAGAAAAAATATATTACTATGTTTACATAGATTTCACAAACTATAATTAACTTAATAATGTTAAATATGTAAAAAGAAACCGGTTTTGATTTCACTTTTATCCTCGTGTAAGTATTAAATTGATTTATAAACGGATCTTAAAAAAATTGAGTTCATTGAGATTAGAATTAGACGGAAGCAAATGTCACTTCTGAATTAAATCTATTCCGCAGAGTCCAGCTTTAAAGCAATGAGAATGACAAAGAAATGCATATATACATTCGCCTATATTCGAACATTTAGAAGGTTTACGTCTTAAAATGTAATCCCAAAGTCCACGTAGTAGGAGGGGCAAAAGATAGGCATCGCTGGGGAAAGGGGCATTTGTACTACAAGATGGCAAGCAGTATAATATTGCTAGAAAACAAATGAAACTATGTCTCAAGTACCAATCAATGACAGGCTTGTTTACAGCCCAGTATAAATGAGGTTGAAATAGCAATCAGCGTAATGTCCAACGGCAAAGCTCCTGAGTCCGATGCTTTTCCTGCTGAGTTTTAGAAAGCAGAATGGCCCTGCACTGCTATACATGCTAACATACTTCTTTCGCTCATTTCGAAAAACGGGTCAAATGCCGCATGAACTGAAAGATACCACTATTGTCCATATGTGCAAGCACAAGGGCAATCGTCAATCTAGGGATAACCCTAGAAAAATGTTCCTTATGTCATTCGTTAGAAAAATTCGAACTTAAGTCTTCATCAACCATCTATCAACATATCTCGAACAGTAGCTACTCCCAATGTAGTTTTTTTTAGCCAGTTGAGGGATGGTTGACGTGATTGATACAGTTCGTCAAATTTGAGAGAAATGTCAGGAACTGTATCAAAATCTGTATACGTCTTTTGTTTTCAACGGCCTTTGACACAGTCAACGTTGACGGAATTATGTCGAAATTCAGTTGCCTTTAAAAATACATCACAGTTGTCCACGAGTTTCAAGATGGCAAGTCCGCTGAATGATGGCGAACTTCCTGCAGCATTTCCAGTCATCAATGAAGTCAAACGGGGCTGTGTGCTGGCCCCAAAATTCTCTGGTATAGTATTTGCTAAAACATGCTTTCTGATGCTTCACGTGATTGACACCGTGTGCATTTCAGATATAGAACAGATGGGCATTTTTCACTCTGCAACGCCTAAGGTCCCTCACAAAGGTGAAAGAAGCAGCCATCTTATATGTACTATCTACTGATGACTGTGCCATTAACACTTGCTCGGAACAGAACACACATACAACCATGGATGAGTTTTCCACTGACTGCACTAACTTCTGTCCTACACTAAATTGGTTCAACACCAAGAAAACAGAAGTAATATTTCTACCTGCGTCCGGAACCAGACATCATTGTACAGGGTAACAGGGCATCGCCTGCAAGCAGTTGATAATTTTACCTACCGTGGTGGTGCCCTCGCCAGAGAAGCGAATATTAACTTTGAGGTCCACAACATGATAATGAGATATGTAATGGCCGTACAGATTTGAAAGAAAATCGTCATATGAATATTGCTTTGGACGGTTCAGTTGTTTAATTAGAACGGAATAGCAGTAGAGAAACAATTAATAGTAATATGAATATTTCTTAAGAAATATCAGTGACAATTCAATAGATCCAAATTGCAATAGAGAAGAAAGTATAAATGTACTCGTATGTACTAATCATGAACTTTTAATAAGAAACACAATTTTTGATCACCAAAACATTTATACTCAAACATGGTAAAGGTGAAATAACCCAGGTACAGCATCACACATTTATTAGATATATTAACTAGCCAGCGGGAAAGAAGAAATATAATAAGCTCTAGTAGAAAGGGCAATATCTGTGTACACATACTCATTATGGTGTGAGTGGTAAGGATACACACAACATCACGTAGAAAAAGCTGAAAATAGAAAGGGAAGTGATCTTCCTGCATCTTAGGGACTTAGAACAGAAAGCTACTGAAAAATAAATTAGATAGTAAATACAGCGATTGCAGATATAAACAGTGCATCCGCTATCTTTAAAGCAGCCATTACATATACACTCAAAATGTATTATAAAACAAAAGAACTAAAACAATTTTAAGATAGAAAACGTACATCTTACTGCAATGCTGAAGATAAAGACCCTATACAGACTTAAGAGAAATAAAACGTGGCTTAAGTCCAAGACGAAGGAAGATTATGTTACTCATGAAATAACGCGATGAGCTGCCAACGAGTAATCAAAATCGCGAAAGAGAAATCATGGAAAAATATCCATCTACAAAAATCGTTCAAGAGTTATTTTTGTGTGTATGCAAAAGTACCAAAAGCAATGAGGTTAAGAGATGAGAGTGTTAAGCCTTCTCAATGATTACTGAAAATAAGGAATCCCCAATATTTAATGAGCACGTAACACAACAGCGATGGAAAGAGTGCTTTCAATACATTTTCAACTCAGCACCCACACACAAGTAATTAAATTAACATTTTAAACCTGAATTAATATTTTAATATAAAACGGGCTACAACTAACAAATTAAAACGTTTCAAATATCTGGGATCGTTGATCAGCGAAGAGGGATCGAAGCCAGAGGTAATTGCAAGAATAGCACAAACAACAGTGGCGCTGACTCGGCTGAACCCTATATGGCAAGACAAGCGGCTCGGCCTCGGCATAAAAGTTAGACTAATGCGCTCTTTGGTGCTATCAATATTTGTGTATGCCTGCGAGACCTGGACCATTACAGCAGATATCCAGGGCAGAATACATGCAATGGAAATGAGGTGCTATAGAAAAATCCAAAATGTTACATATAAAGATCGTGTCACGAACGTAGTAATACGTCAGAGAGTTGAAGACGCTATTGGTCCTTTTGAAGATCCGTTCACAGCTATCAAAAGACGAAAGATGACCTGGTGCGGGCACGTCGCGAGGTCCAACGGAATTACCAACTCGATACTCTTTGGTTCCGTACCGGGACAGAAAGGGCGAGGACGTCCAAGGAAGAGATGGGGGGACATCATCACTGAGTGGTCAGGCCTTCGTCCCGGTGAGATACGTCAGGCGGCGACAGACAGAGAGGGGTGGCGTGGGATTTTGGGAGTGTCTTCGTGTGTGCCCCAACGACCTGATGGGTTATGGGATGAACTGAACTGAACTGAACAACTAACAGTGCTAATACAAGTGGACAGCATTACAGTTGACACAATTAAAGCTTTTGAGAACACATTGGTGATGTGGTTATAGAAATCTCAGCACTAGTAGGGACAGGCATACGATTAAAAACCGATAAGCACTAAGCCACACTAATAGCAACTGTACTACATAAATAGGCATCGCGACAAACAATCATACTAGAACAATGTATGCAATGATACTTGAACAAAAAGTAGAGATAAATTGTTGAACACCTGCTGAGCACATCTTTATTTGGATTTCCTAAGTGATTGGGATATACTGATGATTTATTCACATGACGACAATTAATCAAGAGTACTTTACAATATAACACGCGTTGAAACATATCATTTATAAATTAGGAGGAAGCTTTTTATAGAGTCGATTAAAAACAGACGTGCGTATCAACTCAAGGAAGGAATAGACAAATATTTTGAGAACTTACAACAGACCTTCAAACAAACAAAAATGACTGATGTGCAGATAGTAATAGGATACATAAACTAAAAAAGCGGTACAAAAAATATGAACCAGAAAAATGAAACGACAGAGAGAGATATGTCATCATTAAAACAGTCAGATATTAGACACATTAATCTAGTGCACGTAAAAATAAGTATGATGGCCTACTGTCAGAAAGCATGGAATAGTACACACAAAAAAGCCCAAAACAGAATGTAAACACGAAGTGAGAATTTCTAAACACAAGCATACAAGTCGCAAATAAAACTTACAATAAAGAAGATTATGAACAATCAAATATGGATGACATACGTACATTTTAAGTACAATTAAAGAAACGTTAGAGCAATAAACAATCCAGAGTATTGACTATTGAACAATGCGAAACGTACTGTGCGTCGACATACAACAACAACAACAACAACAAACAACACACACACACACACACAGCTACATACAACAGTGGGTAGAATCAAAATGCAATATAACATAAGAAATGAGACTGAAGCACAGGAAGAGAGCTGTTAGTACACCAATAAAATGTGCCAAAGACGACAATGCTGGCTCAAAGAAAGTCGATGCAAAAAGAACAAAAATGGAGATATATTGCTCGATCAGAAAGGTATATCAAATAGACGAGCGACATTTATATTTATATATATATATATATATATATATATATATATATATATATATATATATATATATAAACTTTTTGGGAACAGAGGTGACAGACAAACCATAAACATTTAATGACGGCGACAGCTTTCTTAAATGAGCAGTAGGTAAAACAGTAAAAGATGTCAGCATGGGGAAAGCAACATGCACAGGCACAATTTATATATTTAATAATATTAAGTCAGTTAGATTTCCGTGACACTGGAGATAATTTGTAAATTCGACATTCCTGTTATTTTTATAATTGTGAGCCATAGCCTGGGCTACCTCTACTTGTGATTTTCTTTGCCATAATTGCATATACCCTTAGCATATGCATGTTCGACACACTAAAGAATGAAGCCACAAAGACTACCATGCTCGTCGTTACGTAATATTTAAATTGCAAAGAATTGCCATATTTACATATTATAATTTTCAAGTTTAGAGTACGAATATAAAATTAACGCCTCATTTCTAAAAGAGGTAGTATGTTTATGAATGTTGCCGAAATAATAAAGGAAACGTTTTCAGACGTTGCAATTAAAAAGGTAAAGCGAATCCATCCATTAAGTTAATCCAGAACCTGTATAAAAATCAAGAGGCGATTATGTCAATCAAATAAGGACTAGCGGATACATATTAAATTAGAACAAGGGGTACGAAAGAGGTTCTTCCTTTCACTGTCTCTATAACGCATATTTTTAGATGATAGCGGGAAATATAGGGGTGTCAAAGTAAATAGAATGAAAGTAAATCCTATAAAGCAACGTTGCAAATGCTGCTTGAACAAATTAACGCCACAGCAAAGCGTTTGGCATTACAATAAACTCACTGAAAACACAAACTTTGGTAATAGCCAAGCGACATAAGCAAATTAATAAAATCTTCGATGGAGACATAATTGAACAATTACAGAAGTTTACATTCTTACGGGAAACCATCATAGACGATGCCCGTATTCAAAGACAGTATTGGCAAAAATGATTGCTTCAGAGCAGAACATAATTTGCTTACCTCAAACAACATCAGGAAATAACTGAAAAACAAATACTCGACACGTAAATATGTCCGATAAAACCCTAAGTCCCCTAGGATGACAACATAAAACAGTCTACACAGGACCATGGACTAGACTGAAACCAATCCAACAGAAACACAGTAAATGAAATGGGCTGATACTTTTTCTGTCAAGCCACTTTTTCTAAAAAATCCTAAATACCTCCGAAAAAAAGTGGATCCACTAAGTAAGTGTGAATATATGATATATTATTCTCAAAGCAAAAGAAATCGACCTGTTCATTGATTTCTCGGTTGTTATTTGCAGCGACAATCTTTCATGATGCAATGGTAAGTATCGTCCACCTACTAAACGTTTGCAGCGACAATTCTTCATGATGCAATGGTTAGTATTGTCTACCTACTAAACGTTTGCAGCGACAATCCTTCATGATGCAATGGTTAGTATCGTCCACCTACTAAACGTTTGCAGCGACAATTCTTCATGATGCAATGGTTAGTATCGTCCACCTACCAAACGTTTCCAGACTTTTTATGCAGTGTTAAAATATATATCAATTGACAAAGCAGTTCAACAAAGGAAGTCGACGTCGGTCTACTCTTTCGTGGTGGAGAGAAAGATTGAAGTTAGGAAGATGTAGATTGACTTGCCACAGACGGACTGAGACAGGAAAACTTGGTGTATTGTTTGTTGAAAACATGCTTCACAGGAACTGACATTGGCTTTAATTGAATGATTGATTAAAAAGCTCACTATTGCTTGCGAAGAAAAGATCAAATTACAATATTCAAACTGCGTGCAGACCACTGCAGATTTTAAAAACAATGTGTGTTCAGCTTATTACATATTGGTCACGCAGAGGTGTGCGAAATATATATTTTTTTAAGGGTTCCATTTCATTCTTTTTATTAATTTGCATTTCAGATTTGAGTTTACATTTCTTGGCCATAATGAAATTGGGTCTCAGTGAAATAAAATAATCTATCATTTGATAATAAGTATATATTGCTTTTGAATAAGATGCCTACGATAATCAAACATTGATGAAGTTGGAACATTCAGCAGAGGAGCAATGTCACAACATGGCATCTCCTAGCTCATTTAGGGATAAACTGCAGGACGTCGAGAGAAACATGATGTGGACCACAATGTTAATGAGGGACACATATGAGGCTATATTACTTGTGAGTATAAACAATTGATAATGATGAGATATTAACATATATTGAGGGCAGATATGTTAGTGTGCCAGAAGCTGGTAAGCAATTTTAAAAGTTTCCTGTGTCAGAATTGTTATATCACAAATTGTGTTCATAAAGAAATTCTAAAACATGTTAATTCTGTCTCTATACATAAATAATTCCGGTGATTAACTTTGCGTGTTAATAGGTATATCACTTTTAAAAATCTGATTGTCTTTTCTACACATTGTTGGAATTTTTAGTTACCATCATATATTTTTTCAGAATTAAGCTTCTTTATTGGGTCATATTTTCATTATGATTTGTTTGCATTTTTCACTACATTTTCTAAAACGAATTATATATGTATATATGGCAAAAAGTATTTTCTGATATTGCCCAATGTGTATTAAATTCGAAGTAAAAGTGTAATTTTATAATAATCCGCATATGGCAATGAGTAATTTCATTTATATAAACATAAGTTTGTTCAATAAATGACATGTAAAATGGCATCATCATCTTTAAACACTGATTTCTCCTATTTTCATTTATATTAATGTTGTTTCCAAATGGTTTCAATTTTAATTGTTTTATATTGATACATATTTTATTATTCCAGTATTCACTGCTTTTAAATTGAATTTGTCAAAATATGAAATTAAATAATAGACAGTTTGTTTTTTTAATTGCCTTCATAATTAATTTTTTTTCGTTCGTTCACCCAGTTGTGCAGTGTAGCACGCATTAATTTTATTGTTTCTTTCATTTTGTGCAATTCAAATGTGGGGCAAATGTTCTGCATAGGTCAGCTAGTGTTAGAAATCATAAAGGAATTCAGAGTTTATAAACTCACTGATTTGTGTAATGGCTTCTTGAATACATAATCCTTATCGAGCGAGTTGATTACATATGTCTTTAAAGTACTACATAACCGCCTACAACCTAATATTTCAATTTTAGAACGGTTAGTTTGATGAGTCACACCATTAAGATACTGTTTAAAATTATACTGGAGAGAATCAGATTTAGAATAGACATTTAAGTTCCTGGTCAACAATTTGGATGTCGACAAGTATGCGTCATGCCCCCTTGTCTGTTTAATATTTACACAGATCAAATTGTTCAACAGATAGAGGAAATGCCAGGACTCATTATCGGCCGATTATCAATAAATAATCTCAGACGTGCGAATGACACAGTTCAGCTAGCTGAAAGCAAACAAGAACTACATGCATTGTTGATTTAACGAAAGAACAAAAATCATGCATAGTCATTGGACTTTAACCTTTAAAAAACTAAAAGTATGATCATTAGCAAAGTAGGATTGTAATCAACTCTACAGATAACAACAGATGATCAAGCACTAGAACAGGTAACAGGCTTCCCCACTTCTCCTTGCTTGGAAATATGATAATCGAAGGCCGAGGAAGTGAATAGATATAGTGGCCAAATCAATTTTCTTCAACTAAAGGCATGTATTGACATCCAAACAAATAACTGATCAATTAAAAACTAGAATGATTAAGTGGTATATGTATTGAACCTTCCTTTTAACGGAGTAGAAATGTGCACAAAGAACAAACAGAATTAAGAATAGATGACTTTGTAACATGGATATATATATATATTTCTATATATGATCGTCAATCACAACTATGAAGCTTTATTGTACAAGAAGCAGCTGCACGATGACAATGTGACATGGTCCGAACCAAGTGGAAATTGCAAACAAATTGTAATTCCCACTCAAGGTTACTAGAGAATGAACATTCTTTAAGAGTTTTATTGTTAGACAACTGGTAGAGTAACATCAATCTCGATGAAAGATAATTGAGACAGTTTAATTATATCTTACTTATTCCGAACAAAACATGGCTTTTTTCGTGAAGTGTAATTTTTCATTTTTTGAAATCAGGTAAATGGAAAATTAACTTTGTAACGGACAGAAATGACTATCTTTCATTACCAATTTTTATTATGCAGACGCTGTTGCGCAAAAAGTAGGTAGAGGCGACGATCCCATATCAGAAGAAAGATTGATTGCTCTGATGGTGGAGGCGGAAACATGTAGATATGGGGATGGTTAAAATAACAAGTTCCAACATAATGATACAGTGTACTTTTATTCTGAAGTCATTTTAAATGGGAAGATGTTCAAAGAAATGGTAGGATGGGAGTTTTGATTGGAATAGGGAAATCCAGAAATTATGCTTTGGATTATGAGTGGACGGTCACGAAGGTAATCGCAGGAATTGTCCATGCAGCATGAACATTTAGGTTCACGCGATTATCTCTCATCAGCAGCCAATGAATGAGGGCGCGGTTTGTAATGTAGATAGAAAAATGATGTTTTAAAGCATTCAAAAGTTAGGCAGAAAGGTAGCACCAATGAGGCTTTTAAGTTCGCAACTATAACTTATGAATTGGCATTTGAGTAGCCTCAAAAAATACATGATCAGAACATCAATGAATGTGAGGCCTGCACACAAATTAAGTAAAGTAAATTAAGAGAAGAAATGATAATATCGGAAGAATACCTCAAGGAACTTCTGAACGCAGTTGTCATTTGTGAGAACAAAATATTTACCTCAAGACACATCGAGAGAAAAGAATCGTCAATTATTTCATAAAATGTTAAGGAGGTTGTAAAAACAAGTTCACCTAACCAGGCACAAGGAATCTGCAGCATAATAATAGAAGCTGTGCAAGCATGTGGTTGAAACACATTTTGTTTTTATTGTATGGACACAAAAATAAGTTCATTTACACAGTAAAAAGCAATAGTTATTACATCTGGCAATAAATGAAAACACCGTAAAACATACAGGGAGTTTTTCTTGCAGCAATATGTATGCCATGTATGTATACACACATACATGCATATATTTACACCAGAAAACTAGTTTCACATTTTTGCGAGATATGGAATGAGCAGAAGCTGCAAAGATACTTTGATGCATTAAATGGTTTCGCGAACTGAATATTGTCTTTGTTGACCAAGATAAAGCTTACACATTAAGGAGAATTCTGCAGACTTGGCATTACAAGTTTAATTGAAGACAACATCAGAGCAATATAAATATATAACCGCTGTAAGAACGACATTGAGACTTACAAACTGCTTTGAAGTTATCGCGACAGGTTTGCGACAAATATGCGTGCGATCACCCCTGTTACTCATCATTTATGTAGACAGGAGAACATCTGAGGAAAGCCCAGAAACCACCACAATGAATAAACTACTATTTTACAGATGATAAAAAAAGCAGCATATTTACAGAAGATAATATCGTTCAGAAACATTTTAACGTTTTCAATAAAGAATGCGATAATTATGAGAGACAAGGCAATCACAAAAAATGAAAATAAACAGAGCAAAGAACCAACAAGTGTCCAAGCTAGAAACGCAGAACTTAATTAATCTAGAGATTTCAGATATGTCAGCACTTTTCACACATTAAAGGGCACAATGAAAATGGAGGTATAGGCAAACATCCGATAGCAAATGTGATAAAACATTAGCTATCCCCTTTTATCAATACATTCATTTTGAAACAACATGACAAATGACCAACAGTATTTACCTAACAAATATTCTTTTTAAAGCGCTCGGGATCAAAATATGTGAAGAAAGTAAAACACGATGAGATCGGGAATGAATTTCAAATACCCTGATACTTTACAATAAATAACCAAATTGAGAACTGCATGATTTGTTCATATGAGACAAATATTTTAAATCTAGACGCAACGAGATCTTTTAACAACAGTCAACTGTTGATCTAAAGTAGGTCATGTTTTAACAGATCTTTAGAGAAAGAGGAAAGACAAACAAAGATGGATTGACCGTGCTAGTTTCAATGTCCGCTTCTGCAGTGACACAAAAAAGAAGATTATACATCTTAGCAACGTCTAACGTCCACTACCACACAGGTGGACTTGTGATGAATTGATCCGTTTCTAATCTGTTAGATCTATTTCATAATGTTCGACCTCTTGGCATTCACAGTGTTTGTTATTCTACCCTCACAGCGATGTGACCTCTATGGCCGTCCTCTCTTCTACCATCAGAGCGATGTAAACTCTATGGCCGTCCTCTCTTCTACCATCACAGCGATGTGACCTCTATGGCCGTCCTCTCTTCTACCATCAGAGCGATGTAAACTCTATGGCCATCCTCTCTTCTACCATCAGAGCGATGTAAACTCTATGGCCGTCCTCTCTTCTACCATCACAGCGATGTGACCTCTATGGCCGTCTTCTCTTCTACCATCAGAGCGATGTAAACTCTATGGCCGTCCTCTCTTCTACCATCAGAGCGATGTAAACTCTATGGCCGTCCTCTCTTCTACCATCACAGCGATGTAAACTCTATGGCCGTCCTCTCTTCTACCATCACAGCGATGTTACCTCTATGGCCGTCCTCTCTTCTACCATCAGAGCGATGTAAACTCTATGGCCGTCCTCTCTTCTACCCTCACAGCGATGTGAACTCTATGGCCGTCCTCTCTTCTACCATCACAGCGATGTGACCTCTATGGCTGTCCTCTCTTCTACCATCAGAGCGATGTAAACTCTATGGCCGTCCTCTCTTCTACCATCAGAGCGATGTAAACTCTATGGCCGTCCTCTCTTCTACCATCACAGCGATGTAAACTCTATGGCCGTCTTCTCTTCTACCATCAGAGCGATGTAAACTCTATGGCCGTCCTCTCTTCTACCATCAGAGCGATGTAAACTCTATGGCCGTCCTCTCTTCTACCCTCACAGCGATGTGAACTCTATGGCCGTCCTCTCTTCTACCATAACAGCGATGTGACCTCTATGGCCGTCCTCTCTTCTACCATCAGAGCGATGTAAACTCTATGGCCGTCCTCTCTTCTACCATCACAGCGATGTGACCTCTATGGTCGTCCTCTCTTCTACCATCACAGCGATGTGATTTATCTGGTCTTCCTCTCTTCTGCCATCACATCTATATGACGTTTATGGCAGTTCTGTCTTCTACCGTCAATCGATCGGCCTTTATAGCCGTCTTTTCTTCTACCGTCACATCAATATGACCTCTATGGCCGTCCTCTCTTCTACCATCACAGCGATGTGAACTCTATGGCCGTAATCTCTACTATCATCGCAACTATGTGAACTCTATGGTCGTCCTCTCTTCTATCATCACAGCGATGTGAACTCTACGGCCGTACTCTCTTCTATCATCACATCTATATGACGTTTATGGTAGTCCTGTCTTCTACCATCACAACGATGTGATTTCTATGGTCTTTCTCTCTTCTGCCATCACATCGATGTGATCTCTATGGATGACAACACTTCTAACATCGCAAAGATGTGATCTTCATAGACGTCACCAATTCTACCATCACAACGATGTTATCTCTATGGCCGTCAGCTATCTCTTTGTTTTATTCTTATAAGAATAACGTATTTCGGTTCTGTTAATATCTAATTGTATCTAACTGAACTTTGCGTTTAGGCTTTTACATCTCCATATTTCTTTAGTATGTTGTTTGAACTAAGTGGTTCTAACGGCCACATTATTGATTCGTGTCCATTCTATTAACATATCTTCTCTTTCCCTGACCTAGTCCATGAGTCCCAACTATGTGTTATATTCTTTCTTCTGATACTTGGCGATGGAATGTCCCTGGATAATTGTCACGTCATTAGACTTACAAATCTTTTGGCTCGATCTAGCTGCTCGTAAAATGATTATAACTTCTAGACAGTTCTGTCAGATGTTGAAGCATATATTTGTATTCAATTCAATGACAACAGCCTGGCTTCCAATTTTACAAGCAGAACACTTTCTGAAATGCGATTAACATCTTCACCAAACGTTTTCTGGATTAATATACAGTTATGCCTGTTTTTTTCCTTTTATAATTGTTTCATACTAACAATATTATCTTTTACTCATTTAATCGTATTGCACGTGCTCCTGCATTTAATTATGCACGGTCCTGTATACAATTTAAATGAATAAATTTAAAGTTGGTGGTGAGGAAATAGATCAGGTCATGCATTTTGAATATCTCGGCTCCAGAATTGACAAAAATGGCGACTGATCGAACGAAATCAGAAGAGGACTAGCCATAACAATGCAGAGACTGAACAGCATGAAGAAATTATGGTAGAGCACTAACATAATGACAAAAGTAAAGGTCTTGATAGCTTGTGTTTTTCCTGTGGCAGCATATGGCTGCGAATCATCGATGATTACCAAAATTTAGAGATAAAGAATGGAATCCTTCGAGTAAAAATGTTACAGAACGATACTCAGAATACTCTGAACAAAAAAAAAGACAAATGTAGACATTCGGCAAAAGTTGAACACATAGAAGAATTGGTTTATAACTTTCACTTTGATCAAGAAATGTCAATACTTTGGTCATATCCAGAGACACAATGGTCTTGTGAGAACAGGGAAAGAAGGTATGGTGCCATGCAAAAGAGACAGGCGTAGGAAAAGAAGACGATGGCATAAAGATATCCAGGAATGCCTGGGTATGACTGTGGCGGAGACTGGCGTTTTAGCAAGGAACAGAGTTTCTTGTAGATACACTGTGATGGAAGCGACGTTCTATAAAAAACTTAGATATACTGTGATGGAAGCGACGTTCTATAAAAAACTTAGATATACTGTGATGGAAGCGACGTTCTATAAAAAACTTAGATACACTGTGATGGAAGCGACGTTCTATAAAAAACTTAGATATACTGTGATGGAAGCGACGTTCTATAAAAAACTTAGATATACTGTGATGGAAGCGACGTTCTATAAAAAACTTGCTACATCATGATGATGATATACACATGTAAATTCATCAGTTAGCTTTTTGATGTTACCTAACTTACCCTCAATTCATGATATTCTAATATTACACCGCGCTATATCTTATGTTTAATGCGTGTTGTAAGCTGATTACGGATATCTATGGTCACCTGCAGAGCCAGACTTGCCCGGTCGGCGAATGAATTAAGACCATATTCACGTTGTGTTGTCTTTAATAGTAACAGTTGTGGGACGCAGTGATTGCAAAACTAGGGGAGGTATGCCAGTAGATTTCCGCTGCCTTCCGACGGATTATCTTTGTTCTCCTGCGGTAGTCTTTAATATGTTAACTTCTCATTTATTAGACAGCACGTGGTTAGAAGCTAGAGACGTAAAAATAACATCCACAACAAATTCGCAAAACCGTTAGACTATATCGCCTTGGCATGGGACTTAGGGATTCTGGTAATTTGCTCGTTAATTGAGAGCGTATAATCGAATGGTTTCGATGCATGTCTGCTGATAAGAAGGGCAGATAATCAAATCACCGGTAACCCATATGTTGTTTTTCTGTTGGAAGTGAAATCAACAAACATAGACAGCAAACCACGTGGCGAAGCAGCATGTAGTCTTCTGTCTAAAAACCCTTTCACCGCCATAGCACTGGGAATAAAGTCGTACCACTGTTTTTTTTAAACAAATAAGATATCACGATTATGTCTTTAGATATTTCCACATTGCAACAATGTGTCGATCATGGTTAAAACACAATTATTGCTAACAGTTATACGAACTGCACTACCAAATTTCGTCCCTTCCAACGTACAGTTGTGGTATCAGTTTAGAAGAGGGTCGGCCACATTGATCCTATTTCACCAAACCTCTTCTCCCCATGATTGAATGATTTATCAGCGAATGCAACTGGGACAACCTTGACATACTTATTAACAGCAGACGCTTCAATCACTTTTGATTTACTGATGATGTAGTGCTCATCACAGAGTCGGCAGCATAAACCAAACAAATGTTGCAGCTACTCGAAGAAGCTGGACTGGAAGTAAAAGTGGAGATGATTGTGTCGAAGACCAAAGTGTTGTGCAATCTTTTCGCCAATGGTGATCTAGTCTTCCTTAGCGACGTGCGATTAGAGAATATCAGCGAGTAAATCTAGCTTGGGCGCTTCCTCAGTATGGAGAATAATCTGGAACCTGAACTGACAAGACGTCGCCGCGCGGGTTAGGCTGCCTTCTTGTCTATTAACATGACCCTGGACAGCTGCCATTGCTGGAACCTACGAGCCTCTCTCTTCAATGTTACTGTACTCCTTACGATGTGTTACGGTGCTCAGACATGACACTAGAGGACAAATTGAGAGTGACCCAGGCCTCCCTTGATAGAAGTTTGGTCTGAATCGCTCTCCATAACCTTCATATGCAAGGTCTTCACTATTCTGAAACAAGACGATTCTTCTTGGTGAATAATGCGGTAATCCATGCATACAAGGCAAAACATATATGGGCACGTCACATGTTACGACAAAACGATTTTCAATGGAGCATGATCTCAGCAAACTGGTACACTCGAGGTAAGATGAGACTGTGTGGAAGACGCCCAATGCGTTGGACAGGCTTCCTTGATGTACGTTACAACATCCGAGACGCCTCTGGAATAGTACTTACTACACACTGGACTTCCGTGGCCCAAAACAGAGTCCGCTGTAGACGAAGTTGGGACCCGCATCTGCACTGAGGAACGGGTCATCAAGATCAAGATCAAAATCAGATACATAAATACAGATTTGATGGCAGTTAATGGTATGAAGAACACTTTTTGGGTCACTAGTTACATTCTAAAATTAATTATACAATTGTTGATATAAAGGCACATGATCAGATAGCGGGTAATATTAATACCACTTAAAACTACCGGAGACATAACAAAAAAATCTAAGGATCACTTGTAGATTTAATAACATATAAAAAAGAAGATTTGCTTTAAACCATCTTTGATGTCACAAATTGTTCATATATACGTTGTGATACAAAGAACACTGGCCAGATAACCAGCTATATAAACCAAACCAACAACATCATTTGGGATATAAAGAAAACTGATAAGATTACCCTATGATATAAAGAAAACTGATAAGATTACCTATGATATAAAGAAAACTGATAAGATTACCTATGATATAAAGAAAACTGATAAGATTACCTATGATATAAAGAAAACTGATAAGATTACCTATGATATAAAGAAAACTGATAAGATTACCTATGATATAAAGAACAGTGATAAGACTACCTGTGATATAAAGAACTCTGATACGTTTATTTGCGTTAACAGAGAAACTGATAAGAGCACCTGTGATATAAAGAACTCTGATAAGAGAATATCTGTTATTTAGAACACTGATTGGGTTACCTAGGATATACGCACAATGATAAGATTACCTGGGATATAAAGAACACTGATACGATTACCTGGGATATAAAGAACACTGATAAGATTACCTGGGATATAAAGAACACGGATACGATACCTGCGATATAAAGAGCACTGATAAGATTACCTTGGGTATAAGAACACTGATAAGATTACCTGGGATATAAAGAACACTGATAAGATTACCTGGGATATAAGAACACTGATAAGATTACCTTGGGTATAAGAACACTGATAAGATTACCTTGGGTATAAGAACACTGATAAGATTACCTGGGATATAAAGAACACTGATAAGATTACCTGGGATATAAAGAACACTGATAAGATTACCTGGGATATAAGAACACTGATAAGATTACCTGGGATATAAGAACACTGATAAGATTACCTGCGATATAAATAGCACTGATACGATTATTTGGGATAAAAGAAACACTTATGAGATTACCAGAGATTTCAAGAACACTTATAAGATTGCCTGGGATTTAAAGAACTCTGATAAGATCACAGTTAAAAATTAGTTTATATAGTTAAATAAATAACCTTGGTAATGTTTTCATCTTTCAAACACCAAGCCTAAATTCCATTTGACTACTATGTGCCTTCGCCAAAAAATAAATACATTGAAACAAACAAGCACATAATGTTCACTTCTAAAAAATAAACAAATAATTTGAACTGCGTGCCAAGTTAGGACAGATATTGATTACCATACTTCCAGGCAGTATGATCTCTCATCATACAACGCCAACCCACCCCCCCCCCTTTTCTCTTCACCCCCACCCCCTCCATTTTGTTCAATCTGTACATACATTGACGCTCTTCATCCTTACAACTCGTTTTCACGTCATCTTGCACAGTACATCGTTATGATTTGCCTTCTTCGCCCTAAAATAGGACATAAAAAAATCTCAAATACACCGCGTTAACTGCGCGCAACCATTTGCCAAGGGGGGAGAATCAGTCTAGTTTGCGAATAAAGTTTGGAATGTGGAGAATTGAAGAAATAAGATTAGGGTGCAAAATTCTATCTGCGCATTCAAACAGGAAAACTCGAGTTCTCGCTTTTAGAAACAGCGAATGTAAATGAGTTGTTACTGTTTATCATGCTTCCATCTGTATGTATTCTAAGGTGGAGGCTCAAGAAACCTGTTTCTATACATTGTCTCCAAAAGACTTCAGAACATAGGTAATTTAGACAGGTGGTCGATGCTAATATACTATGAGAGATAGAGAGAGAGAGAGCGGAAGATAAAGAGAGAGAGAGAGAGAGAGAAAGAGAGAGCGAGAGCGGAAGATAAAGATAAAGAGAAAAATATATAAATATAGAAAAAAAAGAAAAAGAGTGAAAGAGAGAAAGAGAGAGGAGGATAGAGAAAAAATAGAAATAGAGAAAGAGAAAAGGAGAGAGAAAGACCGAGAAAGAGAGAGAAATATAGGTATAGAGAGAGAAAAATAGAGGCAGATAAATAATAAGTGAGAAAGAGAGAGAAAGAGAAAGAGAGAGATAAGAGAAGTAGGCAGGCAGACAGAAACTAGCTGTTGCGCTGTTCTGTAACGGATAGACTAACAAAATGCATTGATGGATTTTAAATTTCAAAAGATAGACACAGAGAGATACGGATATCATGGATATATTTGTAACAGAGAACGTATGACAATGATGAATTTAATAGAGCACCATGAGATGGACAGAAAAACACGGCCGTCAGAAATATTTGTGACAAAGAGACGGATAACGGGGATACATTTATAATGGAGTCGTAGAGGTTTTTGTGACAGAGACACAGATAATGGTGACGAATACATAAAGGAACGACGAATATAAATGTCAGATGTATAACAGAAAAATCAATATCAGTGACACTTTTGCACATGAAGTTTATGGATTAAAGCCCAAAATTCGAATGACAAATAAAGAAATAGAGATAGCACGAGAGAGAGAGAGAGAGAGAGAGAGAGAGAGAGAGAGATATTAGCCGGTTAGAGATTTTAAAATGGAAGCGAGAACGGATATCACGAAAGGACAGTGATCAAGAAATAATGTATATAAATGCAACAGAAGGGAATTGAGAGTGAAAGAGGAAGTTAAATATATGAGACAGACTAAGATGAGTGAGAGAAATAAAACGGAGAAATTGATAACTCAGTAAGGAGTGAGTTAGTAAATCAGGAGGGAGGAGGAATTTACGGTCAGAGAAATGAAACAATATGATGTAAGTGGGGCGAAAGTGAGAAAGGTAGCTGGAGAGTAACAACAGATAGTAAGAGACACGTTGCAGACGTACACTCGTGAGACGAAAGCATTGGCTGGAGTGGGTAGGAGAAACGCAGGAAAGGTAAACTATTGGAATAAAAAGAATTGATACACGTAGGCGAGAAAAACAAAACCGTAGGGGATGTAAAAAATTGAAAGAAATAGAATTAGATGAATTGAGTGATAATAAACGGTGGAGTGGTAAAATAAAGAGAGAAATAAAATTGGGAGAGGTAGGTGAGAAAAACGAATCTAGGAGAGGTAAAATAATAAGTGAAATAAAAGTATTAGAAGTGAGTGAGAATAAACGGAGAAGGGATAAAATAATACGAGAAGTATAACTGGAAGAAGTAAGTGAATACACGGATGATGGGAAACATAGTGAGAGATTTAGAATTGGGGGAAGTGAGTAAATTAACAGATAAGTGGTTAAATAGTGAAAAGAAATAGAATTAGAAGAAGTGAGTGAATACACGGATGATGGGAAACATAGTGAGAGATATAGAATTGGGGGAAGTGAGTAAATTAACAGATAAGTGGTTAAATAGTGAAAAGAAATAGAATTAGAAGAAGTGAGTGAAAATAAACGGAGGATGGGTAAAATAGTGAGCGAAATATAATTTGGAGAGGTAGGTGAAAAAGTAACTTAGGAGAGGTAAAATAGTGACAGAAATAGAATTAGAAGTGAGTGAGAATAAACGAAGGAGGGGTAAAATAATAGAAATAGAATTGGAAGAAGTGAGTGGGAACAAGATGGGCAGGTTAACCAATGAGAACAATATCACATAGAGCAGTAAGTAAAAAATAGTTAGAGACAATGTAAGACAGTATGAGGAATATCACAGGGAGAAGAAAGCAAGAAAAACTTGTGATTCGTGAGATAAGTGACAAGATTGTCATTGATAGATGTGAAATAGAGCACAATCGGTGAAATAAAACAGGGAATGAAATAGCACAAAGAGAACAATGAGCGAGAAATAAAATAGCATGGGTACGACAATGAGAACAATACGACAAATATATTATTGAGATACGTGTAGGCCAATTCTACACTTCTAGTGTTCTAAACGTAGTGATAGAAATGGCATTATGAGAAAATAGGGAAAAATCAAATAGAGAAATACAACACATATATGTGCATGACAAAAGTGCATTAGAGCAAAAGAAATAGCACAAAGAGAAATTCGTGATTAGATGTAGGAACGGTAAAATAGTGAGAAAAAAATCACAGAGATATGTAATTGAGATCTAGCAGAAGAGACAAAAAGTGTGGGAATGTAACACAGAGAGAAGTGAATGTATACGAGACACAAGAGTCAGAGTTATGCCACAGATTGGTGAGTAAAAGAATGTAGAAGAGGTTAAACAGTTAGCGCAATAGGTCAGAGAGATGGGACTGAGATAATCTAGAAGTTAGCTAGTTAGCGCAATAGGTCAGAGAGATGTGACTGAGATAATCTAGAAGTTAGCTAGTTAGCGCAATAGGTTAGAGAGATGTGACTGAGATAATCTAGAAGTTAGCTAGTGAGCGCAATAGGTCAGAGAGATGTGACTGAGATAATCTAGAAGTTAGCTAGTTAGCGCAATAGGTCAGAGAGATGTGACTCAGATAATCTAGAAGTTAGCTAGTTAGCGCAATAGGTCAGAGAGATGTGACTGAGTTAATCTAGAAGTTAGCTAGTTAGCGCAATAGGTCAGAGAGATGTAACTGATGAAATCTAGAAGTTAGCTAGTTAGCGCAATAGGTCAGAGAGATGTGACTGAGATAATCTAGAAATTAGCTAGTTAGCGCAATAATTTAGAGAGATGTGACTGAGATAATCTAGAAGTTAGCTAGTTAGCGCAATAGGTCAGAGAGATGTGACTGAGATAATCCAGAAGTTAGCTAGTTAGCGCAATAGGTCAGAGAGATGTGAGTGAGGAAATCTAGAAGTTAGCTAGTTAGCGCAATAGGTCAGAGAGATGTGAGTGAGGAAATCTAGAAGTTAGCTAGTTAGCGCAATAGGTCAGAGAGATGTAAGTGAGGAAATCTAGAAGTTAGCTAGTTAGCGCAATAGGTCAGAGAGATGTGAGTGAGGAAATCTAGAAGTTAGCTAGTTAGCGCAATAGGTCAGAGAGATGTGAGTGAGGTAATCTAGAAGTTAGCTAGTTAGCGCAATAGGTCAGAGAGATGTGAGTGAGGAAATCTAGAAGTTAGCTAGTTAGCGCAATAGGTCAGAGAGATGTGAGTGAGGAAATCTAGAAGTTAGCTAGTTAGCGCAATAGGTCAGAGAGATGTGAGTGAGGAAATCTAGAAGTTAGCTAGTTAGCGCAATAGGTCAGAGAGATGTGAGTGAGGTAATCTAGAAGTTAGCTAGTTAGTGCAATAGGTCAGAGAGATGTGAGTGAGGAAATCTAGAAGTTAGCTAGTTAGCGCAATAGGTCAGAGAGATGTGAGTGAGGAAATCTAGAAGTTAGCTAGTTAGCGCAATAGGTCAGAGAGATGTGACTGAGATAATCTAGAAATTAGCTAGTTAGCGCAATAGGTCAGAGAGATGTGACTGAGATAATCTAGAAGTTAGCTAGTTAGCGCAATAGGTCAGAGAGATGTGAGTGGGGAAATCTAGAAGTTAGCTAGTTAGCGCAATAGGTCAGAGAGATGTGAGTGAGGTAATCTAGAAGTTAGCTAGTTAGCGCAATAGGTCAGAGAGATGTGACTGAGGTAATCTAGAAGTTAGCTAGTTAGCGCAATAGATCAGAGAGATGTGAATGAGGTAATCTAGAAGTTAGCTAGTTAGCCCAATAGGTCAGAGAGATGTGAGTGAGGAAATCTAGAAGTTAGCTAGTTAGCGCAATAGGTCAGAGAGATGTGAGTGAGGAAATCTAGAAGTTAGCTAGTTATCGCAATAGGTCAGAGAGATGTGACTGAGATAATCTAGAAATTAGCTAGTTAGCGCAATAGGTCAGAGAGATGTGACTGAGATAATCTAGAAGTTAGCTAGTTAGCGCAATAGGTCAGAGAGATGTGACTAAGATAATCTAGAAGTTACCTAGTTAGCGCAATAGGTCAGAGAGATGTGAGTGAGGAAATCTAGAAGTTAGCTAGTTAGCGCAATAGGTCAGAGAGATGTGAGTGAGGTAATCTAGAAGTTAGCTAGTTAGCGCAATAGGTCAGAGAGATGTGAGTGAGAAAATCTAGAAGTTAGCTAGTTAGCGCAATAGGTCAGAGAGATGTGAGTGAGGAAATCTAGAAGTTAGCTAGTTAGCTCAATAGGTCAGAGAGAGGTGAGTGAGGAAATCTAGAAGTTAGCTAGTTAGCGCAATAGGTCAGAGAGATGTGAGTGAGGAAATCTAGAAGTTAGCTAGTGAGCGCAAAAGGTCAGAGAGATGTGAGTGAGGAAATCTAGAAGTTAGCTAGTTAGCGCAATAGGTCAGAGAGATGTGAGTGAGGAAATCTAGAAGTTAGCTAGTTAGCGCAATAGGTCAGAGAGATGTGAGTGAGGAAATCTAGAAGTTAGCTAGTTAGCGCAATAGGTCAGAGAGATGTGAGTGAGGTAATCTAGAAGTTAGCTAGTTAGCGCAATAGGTCAGAGAGATGTGAGTGAGGAAATCTAGAAGTTAGCTAGTTAGCGCAATAGGTCAGAGAGATGTGAGTGAGGAAATCTAGAAGTTAGCTAGTTAGCGCAATAGGTCAGAGAGATGTGAGTGAGGAAATCTAGAATTTAGCTAGTTAGCGCAATAGGTCAGAGAGATGTGAGTGAGGTAATCTAGAAGTTAGCTAGTTAGTGCAATAGGTCAGAGAGATGTGAGTGAGGAAATCTAGAAGTTAGCTAGTTAGCGCAATAGGTCAGAGAGATGTGAGTGAGGAAATCTAGAAGTTAGCTAGTTAGCGCAATAGGTCAGAGAGATGTGACTGAGATAATCTAGAAATTAGCTAGTTAGCGCAATAGGTCAGAGAGATGTGACTGAGATAATCTAGAAGTTAGCTAGTTAGCGCAATAGGTCAGAGAGATGTGACTGAGATAATCTAGAAGTTAGCTAGTTAGCGCAATAGGTCAGAGAGATGTGAGTGGGGAAATCTAGAAGTTAGCTAGTTAGCGCAATAGGTCAGAGAGATGTGAGTGAGGTAATCTAGAAGTTAGCTAGTTAGCGCAATAGGTCAGAGAGATGTGACTGAGGTAATCTAGAAGTTAGCTAGTTGGCGCAATAGGTCAGAGAGATGTGAGTGAGGAAATCTAGAAGTTAGCTAGTTATCGCAATAGGTCAGAGAGATGTGACTGAGATAATCTAGAAATTAGCTAGTCAGCGCAATAGGTCAGAGAGATGTGACTGAGATAATCTAGAAGTTAGCTAGTTAGCGCAATAGTTCAGAGAGATGTGACTAAGATAATCTAGAAGTTACCTAGTTAGCGCAATAGGTCAGAGAGATGTGAGTGAGAAAATCTAGAAGTTAGCTAGTTAGCGCAATAGGTCAGAGAGATGTGAGTGAGGTAATCTAGAAGTTAGCTAGTTAGCGCAATAGGTCAGAGAGATGCGAGTGAGGAATTCTAGAAGTTAGCTAGTTAGCGCAATAGGTCAGAGAGATGTGAGTGAGGTAATCTAGAAGTTAGCTAGTTAGCGCAATAGGTCAGAGAGATGTGAGTGAGGAAATCTAGAAGTTAGCTAGTTAGCGCAATAGGTCAGAGAGATGTGAGTGAGGAAATCTAGAAGTTAGCTAGTTAGCTCAATAGGTCAGAGAGAGGTGAGTGAGGAAATCTAGAAGTTAGCTAGTTAGCGCAATAGGTCAGAGAGATGTGAGTGAGGAAATCTAGAAGTTTGCTAGTGAGCGCAATAGGTCAGAGAGATGTGAGTGAGGAAATCTAGAAGTTAGCTAGTTAGCGCAATAGGTCAGAGAGATGTGAGTGAGGAAATCTAGAAGTTAGCTAGTTTGCGCAATAGGTCAGAGAGATGTGAGTGAGGAAATCTAGAAGTTAGCTAGTGAGCGCAATAGGTCAGAAAGATGTGAGCGAGGAAATCTATAAGTTAGCTAGTGAGCGCAATAGGTCAGAGAGATGTTAGTGAGGTAATCTAGACGTTAGCTAGTGAGCGCAATAGGTCAGAGAGATGTGAGTGAGGTAATCTAGACGTTAGCTAGTGAGAGCAATAGGTCAGAGAGATGTGAGTGAGGTAATCTAGACGTTAGCTAGTGAGCGCAATAGGTCAGAGAGATGTGAGTGAGGTAATCTAGACGTTAACTAGTGAGCGCAATAGGTCAGAGAGATGTGAGTGAGGTAATCTAGAAGTTAGCTAGTGAGCGCAATAGGTCAGAGAGATGTGAGTGAGGTAATCTAGAAGTTAGCTAGTGAGCACGATAGGTCAGAGAGATGTGCGTGAGATAATCTAGAAGTTAGCTAGTTAGCGCAATATGCCAGAGATATGTGAGTGAGGTAATCTAGAAGTTAGCTAGTGAGCGCAATAGGTCAGAGAGATGTGAGTGAGGTAATCTAGAAGTTAGCTAGTAAGCGCAATACGTCAGAGAGATATGAGTGAGGTAATCTAGAAGTTAGCTGGTGAGCGCAATAGGTCAGAGAGATGTTAGTGAGGTAATCTAGAAGTTAGCTAGTTAGCGCAATAGGTCAGAGAGATGTGAGTGAGGAAATCTAGAAGTTAGCTAGTTAGCGCAATAGGTCAGAGAGATGTGAGTGAGGAAATCTAGAAGTTAGCTAGTTAGCTCAATAGGTCAGAGAGAGGTGAGTGAGGAAATCTAGAAGTTAGCTAGTTAGCGCAATAGGTCAGAGAGATGTGAGTGAGGAAGTCTAGAAGTTTGCTAGTGAGCGCAATAGGTCAGGGAGATGTGAGTGAGGAAATCTAGAAGTTAGCTAGTTAGCGCAATAGGTCAGAGAGATGTGAGTGAGGAAATCTAGAAGTTAGCTAGTTAGCGCAATAGGTCAGAGAGATGTGAGTGAGGTAATCTAGAAGTTAGCTAGTTAGCGCAATAGGTCAGAAAGATTTGAGTGAGGTAATCTAGAAGTTAGCTAGTGAGCGCAATAGGTCAGAGAGATGTGAGTGAGGTAATCTAGAAGTTAGCTAGTGAGCGCGATAGGTCAGAGAGATGTGAGTGAGGGAATCTAGAAGTTAGCTAGTTAGCGCAATAGGTCAGAGAGATGTGAGTGAGGTAATCTAGAACTTAGCTAGTTAGCTCAATAAGTGAGAGAGATGTGACTGAGGTAATTTAGAAGTTAGCTAGTGAGCGCGATAGGTCAGAGAGATGTGAGTGAGGTAATCTAGAAGTTAGCTAGTGAGCGCGATAGGTCAGAGAGATGTGAGTGAGGTAATGTATAAGAGGTTAAACATTGAGTGCAATATGACAGAGAGAAAGGAGTGAGGTAATGTATACGACATTAAGCGTAGTGTCTAATAGGACAGAGAGAAGGGAGTGACATATAAGTGAGGTAAACCTGTGTTACCAATTGAGTACAGAAAAATGCACGTGAGAATATAAGCGAGTGAAATAAGACAGAAATTCTTAAGGATGAGAAAACGATCATCATGTAGCATGTCTTTTATAGAACGTCGCTCCCATCACAGTCTGTCTGAAAGAAAGTCTGTCTGAAAGAAACTCTGTCCCTTACCAAAACTCCAACCTCCGCCACAGTCATACCCAAGCATTGGTAGATATCTTGGTGCCATCGTGTTCTTGATCTACCCTTGCCTCGTTTGCCTGGCACCATACCTTCCATTACTGTTCTCTCAAGACCGTTGTGACTCTTGATGCGACCAAAGTATTTACATTTTCTAGCCAAAAAGGGAATTGATAAACCAGTTCTCTTTTATGCTCAACTCTTGTCGAATGTCTACATTTGTATTTTTCTCCGTACAGGTTATTCTAAGGATCTTTCTGTAACATTTTGCCTCGAAGGATTCGATTCTTTGTCTAGAAGTTTTGGTAATCGTCCATGATTCGCAGCCATAAGCTGCCACAGGAAAACACAGGCTCTCAAGACTTTTACTTTTGTCGTTTTGTTGGTGCTTTGCCATAATTTCTTCAGGCTGTTCAGTCTCTGCATTCCCATGGCTATTCTACTTCTTATTTATTTCAAGAAGTCGTAATTCTTGTCAATTCTGGAGCCCAGATATTCAAAATGCGTGACCTGATTTATTTCCTCACCACCCACTGTAAATTTATGTTGACATTGTGTTTTGTCGGTGGTCATTATCCTTGTTTTGTTTATGTTTATAAACAGGTTTTGATCTTTATTGTGTCCATTTACAGCTGAAATTAGCTGCTCTAACCCTTCTGTACTTCTTGATAGGCTCACTGTGTCGTTTGCGTATCGTAACTCTGGAATCTCGTGCCCGCCAATCGTAAATGTATCAACACTGTCAATGTTCTCGTCTTCTCTAACAAATCTCATTATACATTCCGCACGGACGTTATATAGATAATGGGAGAGGTTACATCCAGTCTTACTCCCTTTAATACTGCGAACCAATCTGATGTTTGCCTAGATACTCGAACAGTGGCTCGTTGATCTTGGTATAATGTATCAATGAGATGTATAATGTGCATAAGAAACCCAATTTCTTTCATGATGTTCCCCAGATTTTGATGTTTTATCGTATCTAAGGCCTTAGTGTAATCAATAAAACATGTGTACAGGTCTACATTAAACTTTCTACATTTTTCGTAGATATTCCTCATATTGAATATGTGATCTCTGGTCCCTCTTCCTAAAACCTGCTTGGACCACGTGAATTTCAGATTCAAATCTTTTCTCTATCCCTCCGCAAGAGTATCGTGCTAGCGTGACTGATTAGCGTGATAGTTCGGTCATTTGTACACGGCTTTAGAATGCCTTTTTGAGGAGAGGGGAATATAAATTGATTTCTTCCATGCTTCTAACCACTCTTTGCAGTGCCATATCTGTTTACACAGCTTGTTATAAACTCGAGAACAAGCCTCCCCTCCTGCTTGTAATAGCTCTGCTTGGATATCATTACATCCTGGGGACTTTCCCCTTTTCAGACATTTGATTGCTGAGCGTACTTCCAACAATGTTGGTTCAGGTTCTTTCTCATCCTTCCATAGGATTGTAACTGAAAACGACCAGAGACAGAAAATACAAATAAATAAAAAACAAACAAACGATAAAACAAAGAGTAAAACAAAAGTGTGAATAAGAATAGATACGAACAAGAAATGTAGAAGTTTCAATAAATCAATAATTGTACCAACTGTTGCTAAGAAATTGGAGTCCTGTTCAAGTTTACTCAGTCAAGCGCCACGTGATAGATGTGTCCTGCGAAAGACGAGAGCATTATTTGATAGGTAGACCAACGTTATCGGTTACATCATCTGCTATCTTCAAAGGTCAGGGTTTCCTGACAGCAGTGGATATATCTTCTTGAAGCTCTAAGATTCAGTAACACTCGTTGTGTCCGATATATATCTCATCATCAGCTGGTTGATCGATCCAAAGACTCGTAATGTTGTTTAATAATGTATTTCAATTTGACCCTACCCTTTTGTTGTTCAGCCCTAAGACTGATTGTAAAGCTATTTGAGCATGTCTCTCCATTGACCCCGATCCTCTGGTTAGTCAGTCATCTGACTGGTGGTAAGGTTGTCTGAGCGTATCTCTCTATTTGACCGTTTCCTCTGGTTGATAAATCTAAGAGTGGTTGTAAGGTTGTCTGAGCGTATCTCTCCAATTGAACATAATCTCTAGTTAATCAGTCGTAAGACTGATTGTAAAGTTGTTTCAGCATGTTTCTCTGTCTAATCTTATTCTCTAGTTTATGAGACCTAAAAATGGTTGTAAGATTGTCTGAGTATGTCTCGATATTTGACCCTATTCGCTTGTTGATCATTCCTAAGACTGACTGTAAGATTGTCTGAGTATGTCTCTCTACTTGGCCCTATCCGCTTGTTGATCAGTTCTAAGCCTGGCTGAAAGGCTATTTGAGCATGTCTCTGCATTGAACAATATCCGCTGCAGCTCTCTTCATTTCATCAGAGATTCGTAGCTTACTGTCTCTGCATACCTGAGATGCAAAGGTGAGTATTGGTCGCCCTCTTCCTCTTGTCCCCTGGATCTTTCTCTCTAGAATTGTCTGTTGACGACTTTCATTTCACATACTGTGCACTAGCCAACTCATTCGCCGTTTTTGTATCATGCTCAATATTTGTCTTTATGGGGACATTATAATTGGATCTTCTTTCTGTCACACTAACTCGTTCCATTCTACGATAACATCACAATTTCAGAGCTTTCATGATTTATTCATCCTTCTTTGCTAGGTGGTGTGGGCTCGACTCCGGACTCCGCCGTCTTTTTCACTGGTACTTGATGCGGAGTCCCCTGCATCGCGTAGTCGCCCCTAGTCGTCTTGTCCTCGACTTGCCACTGGGGTCGAGAGGCTCGAGACGAGAGAGTGAGGATAAAAATAACCGCAGTTAATCCTTACTAACAATAGCTCTAGCAAAATTAATTTTGCCATCATCGTCTACGAAGGACGACGGTCTTTATGTTTAGCTCTTATCTTTGCTAGAGTCCATATTAGATTCCTCTACAGTGCAATTGGCCATTCATGAGTAGTGATAATTTTTGTTCATTAGTTCCATTCTTATGTTCTTTGAGATCAGCAATTTCTGTTTTTCTCTGAAGGCCGTTTTTGCCTAGTAATCCTTGTCTTAATTTCCGTCTCATTGTGAGCATCTTCTGTGAGGGTTTACACTAAATATGCAAACTGATGTACTTGTTCGATTATTTCTCCATTGATGATTTTATTCATTTGCCAATGTTGCTTGGATATCACCATAGTCTTTGCCATCAAGGTTTTTATGTTCAAGGCAAACTCGTTTTTGGCACTAGTTTTTTTTTCAAGCAGCCTTCGCAACATGCTACTGATCTTACCACAATGGTTTGATAATGGACAAATACAAACTTGGTGGCATTCATTCTGATACCATTTACTAAGTCACAATAACACATTAGGTCCAGAACGTCTGAGTTTTAAATTACATTGCATCAGTAAATTGTGAGTCGCATACATATATGTTTCAAGTATATATCCAGTCACACTTCCACAAACTATGCCTACCTTATATCTCGTCACACTCACACAAACTAGTCCTACATTATATCTACAGTCACAACAAATAATGTCTCCAGCTTATCTGAATCACATCCACATTATCTTGCAAAAGATTTTGCTCTCACAATAAGTCTCAACAAAACAAATGTTCTGGGACAGAAAGTAGATGCCACGCCAAATCTTAACATCGATAATTATGAACTGGCAGCTGCTCATCAATTCACATTCCTGGGATCCCTAGTCAATGACAAGCTCCCTCTAGACCCAGAAATAGACAGTCACATTGGCAAAGCTGCTGCTACATTTGCTCGCCTCACAACGCGTGTTTGGAAAAACCATAATCTGACAATTAAAACCAAGGCCATGTTATACAATGCATTTGTTGTAAGTAAACTTATATACGGCAGCGAGACTTGGATACATTATGCCAAACAAGAGCACAGGCATAACACCTTCCTCCTACGGCACCTGCGATACATTCTTAGAATTACATGGAGGGACAGAGTGACAAATGCAGAGGTACACTCTCGTACTGGTCTTCCAAGCATGTTCATTCTCCTTAGGCTGTAAAGACTACGATAGCTTTGTAATGTTCGTCGCATGGAAGATGGCCGCATTCCCAAAGATATCTGCTATGGATAGTTGGTGAATGGCACAGGAACAGTCGGCCGACCACAGTTGAGGTTCAAAGATGTGTGCAAGCGTGATATGAAGGCCCTAGACATGAATCTGACATCGTGGGAAGACGAAGCTGCAGACTGATCCAGGTGGAGATGTACCTTGAATGGTCAGCTTATGCTTGATTAAGCGAAGCTCTTGCAACACAGAGAAGTGAAAAGACAACGCCGCAAGAAGAAAGACAACAAAAGCTAAGTATACATGTTGTTGTTGTTGTTGTTATTGTTTTCTTCTCCCTCCATGTCATTTCATCTAAATGGGACGTTTTGTTCTAGTTCCAACTGAATGGATTATAATGTGCTGGAACTACTTTCATTGGTTAGCGGTACTTGTGTCATATTACAACTAGGTGGCCTAGTTGCCATGGGCCAGTCACGTAGTAGATAAACAAAACTGCGTGTTGTGAAGAAATTCTTTGGAAAAGAAAGCGAGAACCCTGCGAAAATTTACAAACGACTGGAATAACAATACAGTGATGAGACAATCAATCGCAAGAAGACATTTGAGTGGTGTAAACGTTGTAAAGAAGGCCGTATATCCGTGAGTGATGATCCCGGCTGTGGTGGCGCTCAACACACCACATACATTTCAGTGAATATCCAGATTGTGGGACGCCTTATCCTGAAAAATTGACCCATAGCATGTCTCGAAATTGCACAAGAGGCAAATCTTTGCGGTCGCCTTTTTAGTCCAATTCGGTGTGCCAAAGTCGATTTGATTTGCACCGACTCGTCAAATATATTCTACCCCAGCATATATTTGTAATGTGTTGACTTGCCATACTAGATCATCCGTCAGAAATGTCCTTTGATCTCTTAAAAGTGAGATCAGTGTGAAGGGACGCGCACCCTAAAATCCTTTGACATTTGGAAATCCAAAAGAGTAGGCTTAAGGCCGCTGCTCTTGCAAAAACACTAGTTAAAAATCTATTTAAATTATTCTAGGGATTCTAGCCCCACAGATAAGATGTGGTCAAAAGGGTATTGTGTGGCTATACATTAGGTCTTGGTTATGTGGTTTGGGGAGCGACATAGATGGCACCTGACAGGCTGTGGTTCTACCTTGTTCTAATTTACCATTCCACCACCACCAGTCCCAAAAATAGGTGCTCGTCAATCCCAGGGATTGGTAACATTTGTTAAGATTAACATGGCAAATCAACAGCAAATTTTTGCCTGCCAAAAAATATGAAACCTAGGAGGTCACACCCCACCAAAACTTATAACGCGACATGTGGACTAACGATAGATAGATAGATAGATAGATAGATAGATAGATAGATAGATAGACTAGCAAGACGTTTGTTGTTTCGATAATCCAATTCCCCTAAGTTTGGATTGCGAACCGTGATACTAATCTCTTCACCAAAATTATAGGTTGCAGTTTTATTTTGTTATTAAAAATGCCAACCAGAGACTTGAAATAATAGACTGAGGTCTTGAACTATCTGACTGTTTTTTTGTAATATGTAATCATCATCATGTAGCATGTTCTTTGCAGGACATCGCGTGTATAACAACAAATTTGTAGGACGATGTTTGGCCTGTGTTTTAGTCTTCCTCGGAATCTATGTAGCGTTCTGTTACCTCTTCACATCTGTCAGCCTCGCTTGCCAGGTACCATACTCTCTAGTATATTTTTATAGATCATTGAGACATTAGGTACGGCCAAAGAATATTAGCATTATATACGTAATATTGTTTACTAGCAATTATCTTTTATACCCAGCTCCATAATTTCTATGTAGTTCGTTCTCTCTATCCATGGTATTTTGAGCATTTCACTGTAGCATTTTAGCTCGAAGGATTCAATATTCGTCCTTAGTGTTTGTGTGGCTGTCCATGTTTCGCATCCGTACGTTCCTACTGGTAAGAAGTAAGCCATAATTATTTTTTTTGTTGTGATGTTGTTGTTGTTCAGCCATACGTTTTCCCATTTAGTTAACCTCTACAATGGCATGATCATTTTTATTTTTACTTCTTTTTGGCAATCTCCGTTGGTGCTAATAATCAAGCCGAGATATTCAAAACTTATGACGTTCGTAACATCTTGAACTTGTAGCTTAACTTTAAGTCTAGTTTTTTGCTTTATCAGTGCTAATTGTCTTGTTTTTGTTGATGTTTAAGTATAGATTGTGTTCCTCACTGTGTTATTTAACCGACATGATCATCTGTTAGAGTCCGATAGGGCTCTTTGAACGGTCATGTGTGTTTTCTATATATCTTAGTTATGGTATTTCATTACCTTCGATTATAAACGGGTAGGACGTTCATACTCTGTGTCGTGTTTGACGTTTCTCTTATGTTTTTATCATAAATATTGTAAAGATAGCAGGAGTGTAAGCATCTATGTTTTATTCTTCCTGGCCTCTCACACCACGCAAATGTCTCTCCAGATAATATGACTGTTGCTTGGTGTTCTTGATACAGTGTTGCGATTAGTTGAATAACGAGTGTAAGGAACTCCATGTTCTGCATGATTCCCTACAGTTAAACGCTTTAATGTATTCTATGAAATAAGAGAGTAAGTCGGCATCGTATTTTCTGCAATTGTCAATAATATATTGCATGTTAGTGATATGATCCCTCTTTCTTCGGCCATGTCTCCATATGCTTTCTCGTTGAGATTGTCTTCTAGTCTCCTCATGAGGATCCGCAGGAAGATTTTGTTAGGATGACTTATTAAAGCGATGGTTCGGTTGTTGTGCATCGGTTCAGATCGCATTTCAAAAAGCATGGGGTGCACACAGATCTTGTCCACGCTCTTGGCTATTGTGTACTGCGTCAGATCTTCTTGCATAATGTGTGGTAAATGTTGACGCTGGCCTCTCCTCCTGACTTAGAAGTGGAATCTGGATCAAGAAGCTGAGCAGCGCATGAGCTGCAGTGGTCAGCGACCCATAGCTGACTGCTAGCGTCAGGGCCAGCGAACCATAGCTGCCAAGACCCTTCTACGCCTCCACGCGGTGATCCTGGATAACAGGCTGCAACAAAGCAGACTGGCTAAGGAGAAGGGATCGAAGAGGGAATGCTAACCCAGTACTCAAAAAATAATTGCTGAATTCGGATATGTTGGATCGAAATGTGCAAATATCACAGTCAAGCTGTAAGCTACGACACAACGCATTTCGTTATCTGAACTACATTCTGCTACTTAAACCCTTTCAGGGTTTGGTAGTGGGAGATTGAGAATGAACGAAGCCAAGCCAAGCCAAATGGAATCGGTACATCCTTATACCTCAGTGATTTGCCTTTCTTCAAGCTTTTGGGTGGTATTTCAACCACACATATGGTATGTTCCAACTCTTTGTCCTGATTCTTAGACGTTGTCCTGTGTCTTCATACATTTCTATGTAATATGTATTTCCATTTCTTGAAAAAATCATTGATATCTGTCAGTGTATTACCATTTTCATTTATTATAACACGTAATAACGATTTGAACTGGCCAGTGAGTGTTGTGTTGTCTTTGAGCACGTCTTCTTCCTTCCCTTGTGTCTGCAGCTTTTCTATTTTACTGCATGCGTCTAAAAAACGTTGTTTCTTATCCTTCCAAATCTCTACTATCTCACTGCACGCGCCCAATATACGTTGTTTCTTAATCTTCCAAATCTCTACTATCTCATTGAATGAGGCCAAAAAACGTTGTTTCTTATCCTTCCAAATATATTTAGTTAATTTCTGTTCTCTGAGCTTCAGGTTCTTTTTTGTGATGTAAATCTGAATATCTCTTGCCTGTATTTCACATTCATCTGGTGCCATAGATTCCTGCACTGTCATAAGCACCTCATATTTGTTATTTACTTTCAAGGTACACACCTGTGGTCTAAAGCTGACGGCAAAGCGTATTAGTACAATGCATTTCAGTAGCTTTTTCAGCCGCACCTTGACGTCCGCGAAAAAGAGTTGGTGTTCTGAATCGAAGTTAGAACCTAGAAGAGTCTTCGACAATGCTGCTCTTGATGCTGCTTCTATCGTTGTTGTATTAGAATAGTGTCTGTTTGTTCCAGCTTTCCCCATCCGGTGACGTCCTTGTACATACACATCCGTTTTGGGTGTGTTTTTTTTTTTTTTTTTTTTTTTTTGCGTTCGCCTTATTTCTCTAATCCCCAAGGCGGTGTGCGTTGCACTGTGGTTTTTATTTTGCGCCTATCGACCCAATGCATCCGACTTCAGCATGCATTTTATGTAAGGGTCTGCTTCCTCCTGCATTTTCTAAGGGTTTGCTTCCCCGGGGTAACGGCCGGTGCTGTGATGGGGATCGAACCCAGCACCTTCGGATTGTGAGCCGTGTCACTTATCCACTAGGCCACGCCGTCCCCCGGGGTGTGGTTTAAAATGTGTGTTTGAAATGGAGAGGTTGTTTACTGGCGCATTGCATTAATCTTTCCCCTCTTTCGTTTCTGCACACCAACGGTTCCATGCACTATTTCTTCTTACCTTGCTCTTTCCCTTTCTACTTTTGCATTGCATTTTGTTGTTTCTTGTCTTTACTTTATGTATTATGTCTTGCATATCATTATAAAACCTGCCTATCTCTTCTTCCTCTTCTGTTGTTGTTGATGCGCAAACTTGTATTATTTGTAATGTTTTTTCTTTCACTATTGATCTTATCCGTTGCTAGACAGAGTGACCTAGGGGTCAAACGTAGATTTAATAATCCTAGCGCCCCAGGTACGAATCCCGCCATGTCCAGTTCGGCAAACATGGAATTTTGTTTTCTCAAGGTGATCGCTTTTCTGGGTACGAAAAGTAATGGCAACCTAAGTACTGCACACCTGTCAAAAACGTATATAAGCTAAGTAGGTTGGCGGGACAGCAAAGAACATGCTACTTTCAGTACAGATCTGTTCGTTAGGACACGATCGTTGCTTATGGGCAAAAAGTGTTGAGTTAATGTTTTCTTTCTGTTCATATGTAAGTCAATAATTAATTGGCACGTGTCACGTTTGTTTCGTTGAGCTCATTAAGGTATTGCTCAGCTTATCTGAACTTGTGACTGGATGTGTCTGTGATTGGTCTAACAAATACAGTAATGGCGTTTGAGCTGCTCTCCTTTATCTTCTATCAGATTGTCTGACTTTTCTTCAATTATTTGGTTTCTGAAAGACATTCACTACTGCAGTTTTCTCATTTAGGTCAACGACTAATTTCGAACAAACAAATAAGAACGGCACATGCACTTCCATGTCGTCTCTATTAGCAGGTTGATCTTGTGGAGGTAGGCATTGGTTGAGTAGCTATTCCTTAAATGTGCATACTGTCGTGGTTGATTATCATCTAGCTGTTCTTCGATCTTATCCACAGTGGCATTAAGTACGCACATGGCCGATAGCGAACACATTTCACTTATTTTCCATTTTTCTGCACCACTTTTCTTGTTGTGAGTCAAAATTATTCGTGATGTATTCAAATTTGGTCAGGGATTTAATGTTTACTAAGGTAATTTTTGAAAAGTATAGCTGTCGTGTGAGAGTTGCCTTTCCTGTCTGTTTTACTTGCAAAGTGATTCCATCAAGTCCTGGGGTTTTTCTTTTTTTACAGTGTTTTACTGCTTGCCACATGACATCCATTTCGAATTATCTTTTTTTAAAATCTCTTTAACAATCCGTAAATTAGTTGTCAATAAACCATTCCTCTTTCCTCACACCCCGTCCGCTGTACCTCCATCTTCGCTTGGACAGTCGCTGTATCTACTAATGATACTGTAGTACATGTCAATGCAAATGTTTCTGGTTGGAAGGTCATTGGATGAACTTAATTGTTATAATTATTTGCTGAATGGTAAAGCCTATAATTCCCAACAAAATAATACAAGAAACACATTGTGTATCTGCGTTGCGAAACGGGTAAAACAAAACAAAACATATACTAACATGGATGCTATAATTTCTTTTATGACGCTAAAATTATGTGTGAGTGCATATATATAATATATATATATATATATGCATATGTGTATATAAATATGTATACATATATATATATATATATATTAATATATATATATATATATATATATATATATATATATATATATATATATATATATGTGTGTGTGTGTTTAATCAATTATATCATATTAAGGCCTTCGACATAGTTCGGCATAAAGATATGATAACATCATGCTATAAATTAAAAATAGAACGAAGAAGTTCGTACAGAATCGGTAATTGCAAGAAATGACAAGTTAAAATTTATAATGAAATCAAGAAGTCTTTAAATATAAAAAAAGAAATAGTTGGCAGTACATACAGGCAACAGAGTAAGCGAAGGTGGACTTCATAAAAGTTATCTTGACTCCGCATAGTATTGCATCAGTAATAAATTACCATTTTACATCTAAATATGTAAATGATTTCTATCACGCTTTGTCAATGTTTGCTAGACCTTACTTTAATCATGTAAAATAGTTTTAACTTCATTGTTTGCTCTTATTGTTGTTACCGGTAGCTGGTTTATAGAGCAAACTTAGTTTATTATGCTTTTGTTGAAAGTGTGTATGAAAATCATACACCAGTGTTTGAGCCATAAGCGGGTCTTAATTGCACTTTTCTACCCGATTACCATTTCTTTGAACTGGTAACCTGTTTAGCCGTCCTATCTGTGTAGTTGAGTCAAACGCTGTGTCTACGGTAGCGGTGAAGCTTTTCATTGTGTTTTACATGCGCAAGCGAGTTATCATATGTTTGTGATGGAAATGTTCAGACAGCGATATTAGAGTTGACGTTTAGGATGGAAGTGTTCGAGTCTGTGATATTAGAGTTGTCGTTTGGTATTGAAGTGTCCAGGTCTGGGATATTAGAGTTGCCATTTGGGATGAAAGCGTCCAGGTCTAGGATATTAGAGTTGACATTTGGGATGAAAGTGTCTAGGTCTGGGATATTAAAGTTGACGTTTCGATGTAAGTGTTCGAGTCTGAGATATTAGAGTTAAAGTTTGGTATGGAAGTGTCCAGGTCTGGGATATTAGAGTTGCCATTTGGGATGAACGTGTCCAGATCAGGGATATTAGAGTTGTATAGTTGACATTTGGGATGTAAGTGTTCGAGTCTGAGATAATAGAGTTGACGTTTGGTATTGAAGTGTCCAGGTCTGCGATGTAAGAGTTGACCCTTGGAATGGAAGTTTCCAAGTCTGTGAAGCAAGAGTGGGCGTTTGGGATGAAATTGTCCAGGCAAGGAATGACAGAGATAACGTTTGGGATGAACATATCCAGTCGTGAAATGACAGATATGATGTTTGGGATGGAAGAAGTAGCTCAAGTGTTCTTTATTTTGTAATATTTATTGCTGAATCACCAAGTGGAAAGAAATTCAGCTTTTTACGGGAATCATACACTAGCATTGCTAGCTAGTATTGGAAGAAAGAGATCAACTGAAATACTAGTGATGATTTAAGTAAAGAACAAATAGAAGGTACAAGGACAGACAATAACACTGACAATACGCTATAATAACATGAAGCGTAGTTGCGAAATCTACTCTGTAACTGGACAAGAGCTTCTTCTGTTTTGGAAATATAATAATAGAAGATGCGAAATAGAAATCGATATAACAATGGGAATGGCCAAATCTGTTTTCACCAACACGAGTTAAATATTGACATCTAAAGAAGTCAATCACAAATGACAAATTTGAGTGATCACGTCTTTATTGTACGGCGTAGTAAAATTGACAATGTGCAACCGAATGGAGAAGAGATTTGATGCCTTTGAAATGTGGATATATGTTGAATGGGCTGACTATAATGCAAAGAGAAGAAAACAAATAGAAAATTATTGGAGAAATAAAGGGTGCAAAAAGGATTGATGAACGAAAGACAGTGATATGTTATGGTCACATCAACGCCATAATATCTTGATGAAAACAACACTGGAAGGAAAGGCGAAGGGCATACGTTTCATCGTTTAAAAAACCCGTTATATTTAGGAAAGGGTACCATTAAAAGATAAATATGGGAAAGGATTGCACCGTCAAAACAACAGAAAAGGGTCGTTGGAATTTCATTGGAGCCGCGCTCGTTATGAAGATGACATGTGGACATAACTGAACTTCCTGTACCTACTGATACCATGGCCGATACTATGACACTATTACTTTATATCGTCAATCCACTTGTGGTGTTAAATGTCGTGGGAAGGTGCGACCTTCCTTATTTCATACCTGTTGGTGAAAATCCGTTGGTGACTTGCCAGGTCAATCTCAGTATCTGTTAAATCTTGGAATATACTATCGCCTGTTTTTAAGACTGGATGGGGTGAAAGAGTAAATTTGAGCAAAGGAGACCAAAAGCTTGTTAGGCACTATCTGTACTGATCCGCTAAACACATAACCAAGAGCTAATATTATAGGAGTTCCTTTTTTGCGACATATTCTCTGTGGGGTGAGAATCCCTAGATTAATTTTCAACTGCCAAGAGATTGTTAACTTGCACGCCCCTGCACACGGTCGTCTGATCTCACTACTCACAGATCATGGGAAATGTTTACCGGATGATCACTCGAGGCGAACACCTTCTCTTGAGAAATCCCCCCCCCCCCCCCCGCCCTCCCTCCCCAGTATTACAGCCTTGATTAATGAGGTCACTGCAGATTTGAAGTTACTGCCTCAGTATCCTTTCACAAAATAAGCTTGGTGTCGGTGTGTTGTGCATTACTCGTAAACTACCATGTCTCCTACTCGAATAGAGAAAAACATATCCTGACTTCTCGCTATCAAATACTAATCTATACGCATATAAACCATCATAATAAGTCAAATTACCTTTTTGAATATGCTATGTTTAACTACAATTGCTGATTTTACATTACCCCTGGTGACAACTTTAAATATGTTTGATTGTTCTACTCAGCGTGGATTAATTTGACATGTTCGTTATTGTCTAAACTGCGACACCTGTCCAGTTATTTATTTGAGTAATCCATTCCATTGTGATCGGGACTCTAGTTCCCTTGATGTCTGTAATATTCTGGGATAGTGTATGGCTGTTTTCTGCGTTTGCTCGAAGATAGGCGTTGACAGCAACCGTTGTGTGTTAGTGTCTTCCCAACAGTAGTCCTAGAACGTGTTTCATCATCATATGGGTATTTTTAAAGACCATTCACATTTCTTAGATTTTGGTTATATTATGACAGTGACGCCTTAGACACAGTAGGACTGGCAGTACCAAGCTAACAACTGGCAGAACCAGTTTTGGTAGAAGAAGATGAACAGCCTCTGCTGCAGGCAGAGTGATGCCATACCACAGTTGCGTCTCCCTACAATTTGTATCCACACGGTACTTTTATAACAAGCTACGATCAAGTGTTTCACAGAGACACGTAAACCAATAACGATTTTCAATACTAAAACAGTCGTTTATAATGATCGAGAAAGCATACTTCCTGAACGAGTTGTGAAAAGAGCATCGCATAATAAGTTCATAAATGGGATTAATCCTAGAGCTCGACTTATGATCTCACTTGGCAACTCTTTCTGGCAGTGAGATTGTCACTCAATCAAGATCTCATCCGACTTCCGGGCGTCACATTTCTACTAGTTCTTTTTCGTTTATCATATATATATATATATATATATATATATATATATATATATATATATATATATATATAAATGATTCTAACTGTATCAATAACATTCTTTGTGATTGTTGTCTCCACATTACAAATGCATGTATACTCCTATAATGTAATAAGTAATATCTTTATGTGTCATGCACATTTTGCAAATATTGAACGATATGGCTTTACAACACATCTAGTACATCTAATATAAACATCTTACAGTGGCCATCAAACTGCCGTCAACGAATCAACGAAGTCACCTCAGATTGGTTTGATCTCTTAAAGGTGTTTGGCAAGGCTGCATTCTTTCATCCCTTCTTATTCAACATTTATGCGGAGAATATCATGTGAAAGATAAAAATAGATGAAAAGTATATGAATTTCGATCTATTCTCAATTGGAGGAAAGGAGATTCCAGAACTAAGATATGCAGATGACACAGTTACGCTTTAAAACAGCGATGAGGATGTGGTACATTTGCTTACGCCTATTCAGAAGCACAGTGAAGATCAGAATACTTTTCTGAATATTAATAAAAAACCAAAGATAATGTCCATTGGCACACACAGACCCAAACCCAAAGATCACGATTGGTAATGTCCATTGGCACACACAGACCCAAACCCAAGATCACTATTGGTAATGTCCATTGGCACACACAGACCCAAACCCAAGATCACTATTGGTAATGAAGAAATTCAATACGTGCATTACTTTGAATACCTTGGTTCTTTGACAAATAAAAGATGGAGACTGTTCAAGGGAAATAAGGAGACGATTGTTCATAGCGATGCAGAAACTGATTATTATGCTAAATGTGTGGCACAATACTAACAAAGAATTAAAATTGAAGATCCTCAGAAGATTCGTATTCCCGGTGGCAATGTACGAATGCGAAATATGGACCTTCACACAAATATTAAGAAAGAAGATCGGGGATTTCGAGACAAAATACTACAGGAGAATCCTCAAAATACTTTTGGTAAAGAAAATAACAAATAAAGTCATCCTGGTAAATCTGAGTGTCGAAGAAAACTGTCTTATAAACCACGTTATGTCTCGGAGATTTAAGTTTTTCCATCACATCAAGCGCTATGACGGACTGGTAAAAGCGGTTCAGGAAAACGAGCCAGAGGTCCACCATGACGTAGACGGACACAAGACACCAAGGACACCCTAGACATAAATATGGAGCAGACGAGAAGACTGACTGCTGATCGAGACACCATGGACACCCCAAGCAAGAACATGGAGCAGGCGAGCAGACTGACTGCTGATCAAGACACCAAGGACACCCCAAACAAGAACACGGAGCAGGCGAGCAGACTGACTGCTGATCGAGACACCAAGGACACCCAAAACAAGAACATGGAGCAGGCGAGCAGACTGACTGCCGATCAAGACACCAAGGACACCCCAAACAAGAACACGGAGCAGGCGAGGAGACTGACTGCTGATCGAGACACCAAGGACACCCCAAACAAGAACACGGAGCAGGCGAGCAGACTGACTGCTGATCGAGACACCAAGGACACCCCCAAACAAGAACATGGAGCAGGCGAGCAGACTGACTGCTGATCGAGACACCAAGGACACCCCAAACAAGAGCATGGAGCAGGCGAGCAGACTGACTGCTGATCAAGACACCAAGGACACCCCAAACAAGAACACGGAGCGGGCGAGCAGACTGACTGCTGATTGAGACACCAAGGACACCCCAAACAAGAACACGGAGCAGGCGAGCAGACTGACTGCTGATCGAGACACCAAGGACACCCCAAACAAGAGCATGGAGCAGGCGAGCAGACTGACTGCTGATCGAAATTCCTATCGAATTGCTGTGATGAGAGCGACGTTCTGCCAATGCCAAGCTACATGATGATGATGTTGATATCATTATATCCTTGAGCATGTCTATCGTTTCGGAACTTCCTGTCCTGATTTACCAATAAGTAGACACTTTTCTTCACGTGATATGGTTTCTAGACATGATATTTTTATCATTGTTATGTAACAGACTGTATTGACGAATACATCTATGACTCACACACGGCTGATTCTATCTGGTTGTTAATCGTAAGACCATGTGTACAGCATCGTAAGCCAAGTAAGTAGAAACGGAAACATAGCCAGTACATTAGCCCAACGTTTGAATAGTTCATAATAACGTTCACTGCTTGGGTTGCTAAGATTGTTGGAAGTTTATTCACGTACATCTTTACTTGTCACAACCAATTTGTTTGAGAAGAGTGGGCGGTATTTGCATATATAGGAAAGAGAAGACACATGTTAGACAATAATCCGTTTTTTCCGTTTCCGTTCTTGTAGAACACGTAACTACCATTTGTCACGGGGAGTGGTGATTAACGTCTAGTCAGACAAAACATACTGATCAGACAATGTTAGTCAGGGTCAGATTAAATTTACTGACCAAGACACCCACCACCCTTTCACGCTGTTATCCCGATAAACAGGCTGTTTTTGTGGCAGGCTGGCTAACGAAGTGGTGGAATCAACATAATCGCTGTTGAAATACTACTAGTAATAGTATTAGTCGTAATAATAATGGTTGACCATCGCAAGCAAAGATGGCGACACCATCAGACTATTGCTGCGAAATGTGTTTTCTGATAGCTGTGAAGACAAATCCTGGAACGGCACACCCTGCCACACTAAGAGCACACGTTTGGGGAGACGGAAACATTTTGAGTATTGTTATTTCGGGCAGTGCGCTTTCGCTGAGTCTCCGCGATGGCTGCTCTCTGTCTAGTCTGAGAACCTGCAGTGATACTAGTTCCCCAGGTGGTACGGTCGTGTGGAAGCATCTCCCAGGAGGTGACATAAATATTAAAGCATTTCCGAGACACTTTTAAAAAGTCTCTATAGCGTTTCCTCTGCTTACTATCCCCCCTCCCCCCCACCCCCCAAAATTGAGCGCCTGCCTGCTGTGAGCTCAACGCCTAACAGCTGACTGAAGATGCGCTCATCTGGCATGTGAACAACTTGTCCCGTCTATCGTAGCTGAGCCAATTTCAGAAGTGTAGTGATGCTTAACATGTTAGTATTGCTAAGAATATCAGTTAGGCACTATGTCCTGCCACTTGATCCTAAGCATCTTTCACAGACAGCTCAAGTGAGAACGATTGAGCTGTCTAGCATGACTCACAGGCATGCAGTAGAGTGGAAGGTACCACAGAACGATACACTTTTATCTTGGTGGTGACACTGATGCCTTGTCTGGTCCAAACGTTTGCTTGCAGCCTCCCAAGCACAGAGCTCGCATTAGGAATCCTGTTATTGACTTCACTAGTGATGGTACTGTCCAGGTATGTGAAACTAGCGACTGCCTGAGGACACTGGTTTTGTACAGTGATGTACAGTAATTTTCAATAATCCCCGAAGTAGTGAGCGAAACGCAGATTAAGTCAAGCTTAGTACAACCGCCTGGAGGACATCGGTCTACGTTCACCAGAAAACTCGAGATATGAGAAAAGCTACTGCAACCGAACTCACATATTAATGTATTGGACTATTTTTATTCCGCTATAATCTTCTTATTTTCCTCTTTTAAGTTCACGAGGACGCGGCCGAGTGGTTTCGATGCCTGCATGTTGATAGAGAGGACAGCAGATATGATCCAAGGTAAAGTTTATGTTGCTTTTATGTTGTGTGAGATAAACAAACCTAGCTACCACACGAGATGGCGACATCCGTGGTGGAGCGGTCTGTAGTCCTCAATCTTAAATACCCATCGACTACCCCATCAATGGGAGTTAAGTCGTATGACAATCTAAACACAAATTCTCTTTCTACTTCTTTTGTCGTCTCACTTTCTACGGGTTGTAGCCCAGTGTCGTGGTATGTATTTGTCATTTGTCGTCTCACTTTCTACGGGTTGTAGCCCAGTGTCGTGGTATGTATTTGTCATTTGTCGTCTCACTTTCTACGGGTTGTAGCCCAGTGTCGTGGTATGTATTTGTCTTTTGTCGTCTCACTTTCTACGGGTTGTAGCCCAATATCGTCTCTACCGGGTTGTAGCCCAGTGTCGTCTCTACCGGGTTATAGCCTAGTGTCGTCTCTACCGGGTTGTAGCCCAGTGTCGTGGTATGTATTTGTCATTCGCCTCTCTGGTGGCCCGAATAACATTTTTCCAAATTTTAGGGCAGGTCCCGTTTACGCTGTCAATTGACCTTTTCCTCGGCCTACCTCTCAACCTTTTTCCTGATGTTCTCCTGTAGAAGGTTACTTGAACAATGTGGTCTGGTTGCATTCTCACAATGTGGCTAAACCAATTCTTTCTCGTTACTCAATGTACTGTAGGCAGGGAAATGTTCCAACCTTTCGTAGGCACTGCATTTCGCAAGTGGTTAACTTTCGTTCTCCTTCCTTATTCAATGCCCATGTCTGTCACTGGTGGCGCTGGGTTGGGAAGACAGTTTTAAATGTTGTTTTTTTGTTGTTGGCATATGAATCGTCTTCTTCATACTCTTATTCCAATATGTGTATGATTTTCACCAATTTCCAGCTTCTGTTACCCAGGTTCAATAGGCGATCTGACCTTGGATGAGAGAGTGGCAAAATACAAGATAACTAACGTTATAGCTGGTAATGGAATACGGAATTAGTGATGGAAAAGACGCACCTGGTGAGTTGTGGTTGAGATTATAACAAGATATACTCTGCATTGTAGTCCACAAGAGAAAGATTGTTTCTGGATGTACGGAAGCATGGTGAAGATTGTAGTCCACAAGGAAAAAATTATCCGTGGATACACGAGAACCCTTGGTGCAGGTTGTGGTCGGTAAGAGAAAAACAATGCATGCATGCACGAGACCACACGGCGAAAGACTGTGGAAGAGGAAACCAAGTGAGCTAGAATTCAGGACAATGAACTCAAATGCTAATTGATATAAAGTGACACGTTCAGTCTTGTGTTCTTATGAATCGAAGGTGAAAGGTGGTATGATTCGTGATATTTGGCTGTCTTCAGCACATCGCAGAGGCCGTTTGTGGGGATTAGTCTTGCATATGCTATGGGGTTGATAAACTAGGTGCAGTTTCTGCAAATCAATCATCTACACAAACGTGTGCAGCTCTCCATGGAGCATCTGTCTACAACAAATGCATGTCAAGTTAATAGAATTTGACATGCCGGCACCAATGAAAGTGTATGTTGCTTAAAATCTTTACAGCATGGGATATACCGATCCATGCCCAAACCACTTAAAATTCCTCTTATGGAATGTCCATCAGGATACATTATTACAATGCTCAACTTTTCTTTCGGATACGTGTAACGTTGGCAGTCTATATAACAACATTTTAATCGTTGTACACTGACCTTGTACACTTTCAAGCATATGAGGTAAGCAGAGTACTTGAACTAGATCCTAGCAGCTCCTAGTCGTGACATAACCTCCAGTCATGAAAGGTAAGCAGAGTACATGAACTAAATTCGAGCAGATACAGACCCAGACACAACCTCCAGTCATAAAAGGTAAGCAGAGTACTTGAACTAGACACGAGCAGCTCCTGGCTCTGACACAACCACTAACAATGAAAAGTAAGCAGAGTACTTGAACTGAACAATAGTTCAATGATAATTATAATTTAGCTGATCGGGTCAATAAGGTACACACGCAGTATAATGACGCAAAGTTCGAGTACACAATTGAATGTGGTAGTTTCTGAATTGTCCTCAGATGTTATCCTTTCCCAATAGACGTTGAGCAACACGTGCTAAAGCATACATCCCTATCCCAAATCGATTGAAACCTCAAACCAGTTTGTAAGTTCAAATGTGTTCTCACAGCGCTTTCACCAATTGTATGCATTGCTCCTATGTGGTCCAGAAGCGACATATATACTCTATAGAGTTTTCAAGAATCATCCATAAATTGTTTCTTTTGACTCGATCAAAGGCTTTATCCTGGTCAACAAAGCAAATAATCTGTTCCGCATTATATTCACAAATGTGTTCGCAAGTCTGTCGTAATGCAAACAATTCGTCCGTGTATGCTAACAATTTGAACTGTGCATTGTGTAGATGGAGTTTAATTGTGGACTGTGTTCCTTTTTTTTTTTTAGATCTTTGCCAACTTGTATCGTGTGTGAGTAAAAAAAATGAGATTCATCTATTGGGCTCAGTCTTTATTATTCTTTTATTTTTGTCTAGATGAGAATAACTTCTACATTTTTAGTCTCTGTGGATTTTATTTCTGTCATTTTCAACCGATCTAATTGTTTGCCTATTTCACACTGTTCGGCATACCATTGTTTGGTGAGCTTATTTTCGATTTTCTCAGCATTATCATTTATGGTGCTTCTTTCAGAACATATTTAGGTGAGGGGGGCGGGGGTGGATATTCTGTGTTCATCTGGATTTATAAATTCGTTGACGCATTCATTCTAAAAATAATTCGTCAGTTTTCCCGTAGAATAGCAGAAGGCTGTCCATCTTGAATCGCACTTCAACAGATGATAAAGAAGGCTAGCGCATATATCTTGAAAAGCGTGGCTATTCCAGCCATGGTCTATGGTACGAGATATGGAATCTTCGAAAAAAAGACGCAGAGAACCTCCGAGCTGCTCAACAGGAAGGGGAGCGAAGTACACAAAACTAATCAGGCGCCTCACCGGTTTCAAAGACCTCGTAGATACTGTATTGTTAAGAAAATGCAGATGGGCGGGGCATGTGATGCGCATGCCTGACAACATATGGACAAGAGAAGTGACGTCCTAGTGACTGTGCAGCTTTAGGCGCCCACGCGGTTCTCATTACTGAGATGAAGAGTTAGTTTGATTAAAGTCCTTGGTTCAACAAGGTACTCAGGGACAAAAGACAGCAACTAGTTTAAACATTTGGCAACCTTCCTTTTTCTGATTGAATACCAGCATTACAGATTATTGTTCCCATCTCAACATTTTTTTGTTCCCGATAGTCTTGTGTTACCATTTCCGCCATTTTAAACTGTTATTGGATTGAAACGTTAATTTTGTTGCTCTATTTAATGGTCTTGAACGACATTGTTTTAGATATTCTTTGAACAAATATGTTAGGCTTTTACTACAATCCATGATTCTTTTTTTGATTTTCAACCATTTTCCTGGTTTTTCTAGGTGATAGTCATAGTGTCTTTATTTCTCTTTATTTTTAGAATACGTTTTTCTTGCAATTCACACCCTTTTCTTCATATTATTTGGATATGTGCCATGAAGAGTCACTCCAGAATGGGTGAACAGAAGCTTTTGGACACGGAGAAGTGAAACGACAACAGTCATCATGTAGAGTGTCCTTTATAGAACGTCGCTCCCGTCACAGTATGTCTGAAAGAAACTCGTTCCCTTGCCAAAACACCAGCCTCCGCCACAGTCACACTCCGGCATTCCTGGATATCGTCTTCTTGGTCTACCCCTTCCTCTTTTGCCTAGCACCATACCTTCCATCACCGTTCTCACAAGACCATTGTGTCTCTTGATGTGACCAAAGTACGTGCATTGTCTAGCCAAAATGAAATTGATAAACCAGTTCTCTTTTATGCTCAACTCTTGCCGAATGTCTACATTTGTTTTTTTCTCTGTCCAGGGTATTCTGAGGATCTTTCTGTAACATTTTGACTCGAAGAATTCGATTCTTTGTCTAGAAGTTTTGGTAATCGTCCATGATTCACAGCCATTAGCTGCAACAGGAAAAACACAGGCTCTCAGGACTTTTACTTTTATCATTTTGTTGGTGCCCTGCCACAATTTCTTCAGGCTGTTCAGTCTCTGCATTGCCATAGCCAGTCTGCTTCTGATTTCTTTCGAGCAGTCGCCATTTTTGTCAATTCTGGAGCCCAGATATTCAAAATGTGTGACCTGATCTATTTCATCACCACCCACTGTATATTTATGTTGACATTGTGTTTTGTCGGTGGTCATTATCTATGTTTTGTTTATGTGTATGAACAGGTTTTGATCTTTACTATGTCCATTAACGGCTGAAAGTAGCTGCTCTAGCCCTTCTGCACTTCTTGATAGTATCACTGTGTCATCTGCGTATCGTAGCTCTGGAATCTCGTACCCCCCAATCGTAAATGGGTCGAAACTTTCAATGTTCACATTTTCTCGAACATTTCTCATTTTACATTCCGCATATATGTTGTACAGATAAAGTGAGAGGATACATCCCTGTAAGACTCCCTTTTGTACTGCACACTAATCCGATGTTTGCCAAAATACTCTGACAGCGGCATGTTGATCCTGGTATAATGTTTCAATGAGATGGACTATGTGAAAAGGAAACCCAATTCCCCCCATGATTCTCCACAGATTTTGATGTTTTACCGTGTCGAAGGCAGTAGCGTAATCAATAAAACATGTGTACAGGTCTACATTAAACTCTCTACATTTTTCATAGATATTCCTTAAATTGAATATGTGGTCCCGGGTCCCTCTGTCTTTCCTAAAACCTGCCTGGACTACGTAAATTTCAGATTCAAACCTTTTCTCTATCCTCCTTAATAGGATTCGCAAGAGTATCTTGCTATCATGGCCGATCAGCGCGATAGTTCGGTAGTTCGTGCACAGCTTCAGGTTGCCTTTTTGGGGGAGAGGAATATAAATTGATTTCTTCTATGCTTCTGGCCACTCTGCACTGTGCCATATCTGTTTACACAGCTTGGGATAGACTCGAGCACATGCCTCCCCTCCTGCTTGTATTAGCTCTACTGGGACATCATTGCCTCCTGGGGACTTTCCTTTTTTAAGACTTTTAATTGCATTCTTCCAATGTTGGTTCAGGTTCTTTCTCTTCCTTTCGAAGGATTGTAACTGAGCGCTTTGTGCTATCCCCATACATGGTTCTGCAGTACTCTCTCCATTTGTTCAGTATGTCTTTGGTTTCTGTTAATGTGTTATCCTCTTTGTCATCTATGACATGTGGAACCGGACAGAACTCCCTTGTCAGTGTTATTATTGCTTTAAATGCATCTCTCTCTCTGTCTTGGTGCTGTAGGTTTTCTTTAATCTTACACGTTTCTACTATGTATCTTCTTTTATCTTTTCTTATTTCTCTTCTAACTTTTCTTGCGCAGTTTTTATATGCTGTGTTGGTACCCTTACTTCCCATTTGTTTTAATTGTTGCCTTTCTGCAATGAGTTTCTGTGTTTCCTTTGTTAAATAGCTCTGTGTCTTGTGCGACATCTTGGGAATCATTTCTTTCACTGTCGAGATCAAAACGACAATGCAGCAAGGAAAATGATAACTAAAAACGTAGTAGAGAGTTACCACTCTAACGTCGCATCATCGTATAGTTAATCATGACAGAAACGGGCTCTATTCCATCAGGTTGATCTGTGAATTTGTCCATGCATTGCGTTTTTTAGTTTCCCATTTAATGTCTAGTGCTTTAGTAATTTCCTCCTTTAGTCCTTCCTTTCCAAATCATTGTCTCGTATTTGCTGATATGTCTAAAAAAAAACTCTAATGATCTCTGGACGTATTTACGAGGCGTGGTCAAATGAAACCAGACCTAACTGCACCAAGTGAACATACTTTCCAAAGCAATAATGCAAGCTGCCACTGAAACCATCCCAAGAGGGGCAAAGAAAAATTATAAGCCCTATTGGAATGATGACTTGCAAAAAGCGGAAGATGCAGTCAGAAATGCTAGGAACATGGCAGAGCGAGAACAATCTATGGAGGCAAACATCGCCGTCAAAGCCGCCACGGCGAAATACAAATACACTCTAAACCAAACAGCAAGAGAAAGCTGGAAAAACAAAACGGAAAGCCTCAACTTAGACAAAGAAGGGAACAAACTATGGAAGCTAGTCAGAGCCATGAATGACGAAACCCCATCAAACAAACAAATTATCATCAAGCAGGTCGAAAACTTGCTAAACGGAAAAAAAGCCGCAAACGCCTTTGTTGAACACTATGCCAGAGCGAACCACATAGATGTCCCTGCAGATAGGCATACAGACATTAATGAAGAGCAAACGGGGCATGACAACATCAATATGGCACCAGAAGAGAGAATGCTGGCAAAATTAACAATGAAAGAAATGGAAGAGGCCATGAGAACATTAAAGAAAAGGAAATCTCCCGGAAAAGACGGAATAACAAACGAAATGCTGATGGGGCTGGGCCAAACAGCAAAGAGGAAACTGCTATCAGTCCTGAACCAAAGCTGGAAAAGGGGTATTGTACCCCAGGAATGGAAAGACGCAGTACTTGTACCAGTACCAAAGAAGGGAAAAGACAAAACAGATCCAAATGGATACAGGCCTATCAGCCTACTGAGCTGTGTCGGCAAACTGATGGAACGTATGATAAACACCAGACTGATGTTGCATCTGGAAGAAAAACGGATACCATTCCACAGCAAGCAGGCTTTAGACAGCACAGATCCACAGAGGATCAGGTTATCCTCATAGCCCAGGAAATAGAAGATGCCAACCAGGAACATAAACACACAGTAGCGGTCTGGGTGGACCTGGAAAAGGCATTGGACAAAGTCTGGAAAGATGGACTTAGAGACAAGCTAAGAAGAAGTGATGTATGTGGGAAAATTTACAAGTGGATCAACCACTACCTCAAAAACAGAACGGCCAGAGTCCAAGTACAAGGGCAGATGAGTAAAAAGGTGACACTTGAGCAGGGAGTACCCCAAGGGGGAGCACTGTCACCCACACTCTTCCTGGTGTGTATAAATGATATTAAAGAGAATATACCAATAAGAGTTCATAGCTCAATGTTTCCAGACGATCTGGCTATGTGGACCTCTGAAAAGAATCTCACCACAGCAAGAAATCGGATGCAGCAGGCCCTAACATCGCTGGAAGAGTGGGCAAACTCATGGCTGGTCAAAATAAACGAGGACAAAACCACATGCCCACTATTCTCGCTATCAATCAAACCCCAAAACACCAAATTAAGTCTAAACGGCAAACACCTCCAGCAAAACGACAACCCAAACTATCTGGGAGTCACATTTAATCGGCGCATGACATGGAAAAGTCAGATCGAGAGAAACCGAATGAGAGCCAGAGAAAGAATGGCAATCATGAGGAAACTTGCTGGCACAAGCTGGGGAGCAGACGAAAGCATACTAAAGAAACGGTACACTGGAAGAGTGAGACCAGTTCTCGAGTATGGCATTGCGGCATGGACAACAGCAGCAAAGGCGAACTTCGATAAAGTTAGCAAACTCCAAAACCAAGTCATGAGAGTCATAACAGGAGGCATGAAGTCAACGCCAATTGTAGAACTTGAAAAGATTACAAAACTGCAATCCATGGCCGACAGAAGAGACTGCAGAGCCCAGCTGTAATCAGAGAAACTCAGAAGACTGCACCAGAGACTAAACAATCTCGGAAATGAGAAGCTAAAGCAAAGATCTTTTCCAGAAATAGTCAAAGCAAAGATGCACGAAGACCCTATGAACGCACTAACCACACCAAAGCCCATCCCTACTGTACGAAAACCTACCTGGAGGCAGCATATATTTCCAGAGGTGGTAGAAAATATACCAGGTATTAGAAACAAAAACTGCCAGACTGAAAAAGAAAGAAGAGATACTACCCTGAGTTTCATTACGGAAAACTACCAAAGCATGGACTGGACTTATGCATACACCGACGGTTCCGTAACAAATACAACACAGAATGGAGGAGCAGGAGCATTCCTGAGCATACCAAATGGCAGACAAATAGCACTGTCATTCGCTACTGGAAAATACACAAGCAATTTCAGAGCGAAGGCAGAGGCACTGAGGGCGGCAGTGGAGGAAATGGTGACAGGGAAAAGGAATGAAAGTCACATAGTCCTTTTTACAGATGCACTGGCCGTAGTCACAGCACTGAAAAGTCAGAAAAATACTGAACTTAATGAATTAAGAGTAGTACTCTGTCAACTATGCCAGCAGGCCGCACCAAAATGAGTAGTGGTGCAGTGGGTTCCATCTCACTGCAACATCCAAGGCAACGAGGAGGCAGACAGACTGGCAAAAGAAGGTGCAAAACTACAACAACCTGATACTAGTATGACATACGAAGAGTCAAAACGGCTTATTAGAGCTAGATACACGACCACATGGGAAACCGAACATACTAACTACACCAAAAACGATGCCTATTACCAGTTGAACAGAAAAGAGCAGGTCCTGGTCTTCAGACTTCGCACTGGCCACAATAGACTCAGGTACCACCTATTCAACAAATTGAAGATATGTGGCACCGACGAATGCCCGTGTGGTACCGGCAAAATGACCGCTGAGCATTTGCTGCAAAACTGCCCGACATACGAGGATCAGAGAGAGCAGATGTGGCCATCACCAGTGGCAACACTAGACAAGGTCTATGGCAGTGTCGACAGCCTCAGGATGACGGCTGCTTTTTTCGAAAAAATAATGGTTACTGTCTGACTGCGTACGATGAAGAAGAAGAAAAAGAAGAAGATACTTTCGATGCACATGATGAAAATAGCACATATGAACCGTCAAGTTTGCAAAATTGCATTATCCTACGACTCATAGTTTCCTCAGCAGACCGTTGAAAACATGGCGGGTGTGATACGGAATTCGTCCAGAATTGATCAGCTAGCGGTGATTCGATTTATAACAGCTGAAGGATGTCGACCAGTTGACATTCATCGCATAATGCAGGCAGTGTATGGTGACGAAAGTGTGTGGAAGACAACAGTGAAGAAGTGGACAACGATGTTTAAAAAAATTACGTGAGTTAACGAACGATCTTCCGAGACCAGGTAAGGCGCATATTGTTGCGTCAGAAGATGCCATCGCCAAAATCGATGCAGCATTTTAGATCACCATTCAGGTTTGCATTCTGCGATGAATGTCAACTGGTCGACATCCTTCAGCTGTTAGAAACCGGTTCACCGCTCGCTGATCAACTCTGGACGGATTCCTTATAATACGCGCCATATTTTCAACGCTCTGCTGAGGAAACTATAAGTCGGAGGATAATGACGTTATTGCAAACTTGACGGTTGGTATGTCCTGTTTACACCAGAAGAACGTGATCAAAAGTATGTTCAATTGTTGCAGTTTAGTCCGTTTGATTTATATAAGTGTCCTTTATTAATTGGGACCGTTTTCCATGTGTTTTGTAGTGTGACATAAAGATAGCCATATGTGTTGATGTCCATATTTTGTACAGACCTTGGGTTTGTGATGTGGATTCTGTATCCAGTTTCTGGTTAGTATGAATTCATGTGGTGTTGAAATATATTGCTCATTGTGAACAGTCCATGTTCTGCACACATGTTAAACAACTGTCTTCTTATATTAGTACACTCTGCGACGCTGTCGATAAAGGGAACAATATAGGTACGCCAGTGTTTCCGCATTCTTCCTATCTGTTCATTTAAATCGCCAATTATAATGTATATGTCCTTTTTTGTTGTTCTGTTTATACTTTAATACTAACATTCCTGGTATTTAATTAGACAAATCAGTGTACAATGCTATATAGCCATAATATATCCTTTTGTTCTGCAAATGTCTCTGGTTCGCATTAAGAAGGTACCCCCTTCTCTTTTGTTGAAAAATGAGTGTTTTTGGCCTTGGCATATCTGTCGTTACAGGAGAAATAACATTTATTAAATTTAGTTGTTTTTTTCTTTCATTCATTCTTATGTTTATAATTCTTTCTGAAGTACCTTTGAAAATTGTCGTTAGTTATACATTTCCTGGGTGTGTTATCAAAACAGAAATCAATACAAGAATTACTCTTTTTAGATGATCAGTGTCTGCTGTTCGACAATTGAAATAAACTGCAAAATAACATGAACGCGCTTCCGACTACCTGTGCTAAATACATTATGCAAATTAACGAGAACAAAACAAAAACTATGATTATTAGTAGAACACATGGGCAATTCAACATCAGTATAAATGAAATTTCTCATCAACAAGCCCATGAGTTCAAGTATGTGGACAGTATTTTTTAGGCAGACGGCAGAATCGACAGATAAATTGAGACTAGGTGTCAGAAAGTATCTGCGGCGACTTACCATCTGTCACCACTGCTTAGGCACCGGAGTTTGACAGAAAAGCAACAGCTAATAAGTACTATATTTATGCCGACTGTGCTACCTGTGCCAAACATGACCTCTGTCCAGAGCGCGTGGGAGCAGAATTTCCACGTGTGAAATGAAGTGTTTGATGAAGCTAATCGGTGTTACCGGGAAAGACAGAATGCGAAACAACGACATTCGTAGCATGGTCGGCACTACGTCATGTGGAGAATACCTTTCATGGCAGAAAATAAGTTTGTTCGGTCATCTCATCATCAACTTCCACTGATGGCTTACATCGCTAGTAGATCTGGCTACAGGACAAGGGATTGCCCGCGAGGCAGGTGGATAGATGACATAGTGATTATGCAGCGACACGAATTCACATTGACCGATCCAACGCACTTGTCGCAGGACAGACAACGTAAGCTCCACGCGGAGCTCAACAGCACAAGTGGAAAGAAAACTAAATATCTAGCTATTATCAATCCTGAACTGCCTTTTTCACATGCAAGTGTTGATCTTCCGTTCAATATGAAAATATAACTTATGTAGATTTGCTTCATGTATGTTCCTTTCTTTCAAAATATCCTGTTCTTTGAGCGCAGTCCCAGTTGGATCACCGTGAGGCCTTGCAGGCTTAATAGGTAGAACTACATTGGACATTGCTTTTTATTATCATGTTGTATTGTGTGAGGTTAAAGCTGAATCGCACTGCTCTATATAATGAAACTATTGTAAATTCCTTTTTACTTGAACCTTTTAAAGATTGTTCTTTATTAAATATGTAATGTCAGCAATGTCCATGCTGTCAGTATGCCTCGCGTTCCTCAATTCGACTATCTATTTACGATATATACTTTACAGTGTAAAAATTCACAAATACGCTACTTTTTCAACTGGCTAGACTGCACAAAGTTAATACGTAGCACCATTTAACATGTCCAAGTAAAAAGGGATTTACAAGAATTGCATGACACAGAGCGGTGTGATTCAACTATTGTCCCACACAATATAACCTGATAACATAATAAGCGCTATGCTTATAAACGTGCTAGATCACACGGTAATCCAACTCGAGCTGCATTCAAAACAACAGGACAAATTGTAGTGCAATATTTTCACAGTCGCCATCCTACCACAATCACCATCATAACCACTGCCACAATCACCATCCTAACCACTGCCACAATCACCATCCTAACCACTGCCACAATCACCATCCTAACCACTGCCACAATCACCATCCTAACCACTGCCACAATCACCATCCTAACCACTGCCACAATCACCATCCTAACCACTGCCACAATCACCATCCTAACCACTGCCACAATCACCATCCTAACCACTGCCACAATCACCATCCTAACCACTGCCACAATCACCATCCTAACCACTGCCACAATCACCATCCTAACCACTGCCACAATCACCATCCTAACCACTGCCACAATCACCATTCTAACCACTGCCACAATCACCATCCTAACCACTGCCACAATCACCATCCTAACCACTGCCACAATCACCATCCTACCACAATCGCAATCCAAACCACTGCTACAATCACCATCCTACCACAATCACCATCCTAACCACTGCCACAATCACCATCCTACCACAATCACCATCCTAACCACTGCCACAATCACCATCCTAACCACTGCCACAATCACCATCCTAACCACTGCCACAATCACCATCCTAACCACTGCCACAATCACCATCCTAACCACTGCCACAATCACCATCCTACCACAATCACCATCCTAACCACTGCCACAATCACCATCCTACCACAATCACCATCCTAACCACTGCCACAATCACCATCCTACCACAATCACCATCCTAACCACTGCCACAATCACCATCCTAACCACTGCCACAATCACCATCCTACCACAATCACCATCCTAACCACTGCCACAATCACCATCCTACCACAATCACCATCCTACCACAATCACCATCCTAACCACTGCCACAATCACCATCCTAACCACTGCCACAATCACCATCCTAACCACTGCCACAATCACCATCCTAACCACTGCCACAATCACCATCCTAACCACTGCCACAATCACCATCCTACCACAATCACCATCCTAACCACTGCTACAATCACCATCCTACCACAATCACCATCCTAACCACTGCCACAATCACCATCCTACCACAATCACCATCCTAACCACTGCCACAATCACCATCCTAACCACTGCCACAATCACCATCCTACCACAATCACCATCCTAACCACTGCCACAATCACCATCCTACCACAATCACCATCCTACCACAATCACCATCCTAACCACTGCCACAATCACCATCCTAACCACTGCCACAATCACCATCCTACCACAATCGCAATCCAAACCACTGCTACAATCACCATCCTACCACAATCACCATCCTAACCACTGCCACAATCACCATCCTACCACAATCACCATCCTAACCACTGCCACAATCACCATCCTAACCACTGCCACAATCACCATCCTAACCACTGCCACAATCACCATCCTAACCACTGCCGCAATCACCATCCTAACCACTGCCACAATCACCATCCTACCACAATCACCATCCTAACCACTGCCACAATCACCATCCTACCACAATCACCATCCTAAACACTGCCACAATCACCATCCTACCACAATCACCATCCTAACCACTGCCACAATCACCATCCTAACCACTGCCACAATCACCATCCTACCACAATCACCATCCTAACCACTGCCACAATCACCATCCTACCACAATCACCATCCTACCACAATCACCATCCTAACCACTGCCACAATCACCATCCTAACCACTGCCACAATCACCATCCTAACCACTGCCACAATCACCATCCTAACCACTGCCACAATCACCATCCTAACCACTGCCACAATCACCATCCTACCACAATCACCATCCTAACCACTGCTACAATCACCATCCTACCACAATCACCATCCTAACCACTGCCACAATCACCATCCTACCACAATCACCATCCTAACCACTGCCACAATCACCATCCTAACCACTGCCACAATCACCATCCTACCACAATCACCATCCTAACCACTGCCACAATCACCATCCTACCACAATCACCATCCTACCACAATCACCATCCTAACCACTGCCACAATCACCATCCTAACCACTGCCACAATCACCATCCTACCACAATCGCAATCCAAACCACTGCTACAATCACCATCCTACCACAATCACCATCCTACCACAATCGCCATCCAGCATCAATCGCCTGACACACCTGCAACCACGATACGACTGTAGTATATATTTTCTAATTAAGGGCCACACTGTCTGCAAGATCTGACGGAATATCAGCTTGAGAATAGCCGCACGCAACAAGAATTTACTATCGATCTGAATATTTGATCAGTTTCTCAGGCAGTCTAACACGCCAGGACAGTAAAAAAAACTAATTAGGGGAGGGGGGGGGGGGCATAGAACTGTAAAATCTTGTTCTTGTTTCTCCCTTGCATGAGGGTAGAAACGGACTGTAATCTTTCATAAGGAGTGTACTCGTGCGTCTGTAATTGCCAACCAGGGATGTGTTTAAATAGGAGCTGGATAGGGAATACAGACCAAGTATTGGTGTAAGTTACATTGTCGTAACAGATGTAACAGATTGTTGGTATATCATGGGAGGAGAGACTGGTCTCTCCCGCTCAATCCTCTCAAACTTTATTTTCTTAGGTACACGAACTTCACAATATGTTACACATACCACAATGATAATTCGTAATATATGTAAAGGAAATTAGCGAAAACCACATAACAGAGCTGAACACAAGTCTGTCTCAAGTGCACGTTTAAGAATGCAAAAAAGAATGCAGGCTAATTTGTAGGAACAAATGCGCCCCAAGGTGATCACCAGTTACAGAAACTCGGGTTTACAGAACTGAACGGTTTGAGAAATGGGCAATAACTGGCGGAAGATTGAACGGGCGGTATAGTTTTTCAGGGGAATAGGGAAAGGGGAAATGGCTCCGACACAGGAAAGGGCAGGGGTCTGGGAAGAGAGATGAATGCTGGATAACTTTTTGGGAAGTTGTGTTATATACATGATTTTTCACGGTGCCAGAGAAATAGAAAGAGAACATTAACGGAGGAAACATGTATTTGTTGCAGGACCTGCAGTCTCCGGAAATTATCATCAAAAGTTTTTGAACCGTTAAAAATGTTCCAAGTAAATCAAATTATTATATCAGGGTTTTTTTCATTTATTATATAACACTGAGAACATTTGGAGAATAAATATACCAGTTTCTAAGCGAACATTTTGCAATGCAGGAATAATTTTAAATTCTGGTATTTTGGCAAGACATGTATAAATTTGAATTTTGTTGTTTTAGTAAGTTGGGACACAATTTAAATTTTGGTGTGTTAGATAATTGGGACCAAATTTGAATTTTGTTGTGTTAGATAGCTGTGACCAAATTTAGATTTTTCGTGTTAACATGACATTTATATTGATGTATTTGTGTATATAAACAAATGATGTACAAATGATCTTCTTCAACTCCGTAACATTTGGAAGAAATCTTGGTAGTAAATTTGTTCTGTTAACTATAATGTTGGGTATCACATTTTATCTGTACATAGGAGCGTGCTATTGGAGTTAGCGTATTTATCTAACTATCGAAATGCATTTGGTTAGATATTCAGTTTGGTAGACAGGAGAATTGTATGTCCCACTTTGACAACACAGATTTGAAGAGTATGTTGTTCTAACGTGTTTCACATATCTCTTCGCCGTCGCTGTGTATATTATTATGTGAATCCACCATTACATGCATATGTTTCAAACGCACATATATGTGAACAAAGAGCCAATCTTTGCATTAATTTGATTTCTGTTTTTGGCGTTGTGTTAATATATTTCCATTTTGGCCTCAGTCTTTTGATAAATGTTGTTGTCTGTGTGAACTTTGTTGTATTTTTGCGCTGATTCAACTTCTCTAATAAAATAATAATGAAGCTTAAATGTTCGACTGCCACCTAGACGGTCTTATTCGCATCATCATTATAACGTTTGCTTCTAACAGCACTAATATCGGTTTTAATCTGAGCAATTTGCACACGCCAGTCTGCATATGCATCAATTGGTACCTATTCCTCAGGGAAGTAAGGCAGCGAGGTAGAGAACTGTTATTTCAACTCACACACTTCTAAACTATGGTGCAGTAAAGTCTATACCACTTGATTAAAACAGCAGCGGTTTCAATTCTTGCCCATTTATATAACACCTCGGCAACATACTGTTCTCAGTTGCCAACATATTTCGTATTCCCCCGACCCGTAGGTTTCCTTACAAACTTATTCAGAACCGCTTCGACATCCAAGTGCTCCACAGGTTAACTCAAATATAGCCACTGGTCCTTCCAAGAAGGTCGAGACCGGCGACTAGAGAAGGCTGGGTGTGGAACTGGCAACATCACCATGTCATGACACTTAATAATGAAACCTAATTGCAAACAAATTAATTAATGCCTTCGTAAAACCAAATCCGATATTTGGAGTGATACGTTAACGATTACGAAGACCATCTACTGAACTCCAATGTGATCTATACAAACTTTGACAAATTATCAATGAAGAATTGCAAGACTTTGAGGGACGGGGGTGAGGGCTGGGCGATGGGGCAAGGCGGCTAATATAAAGATAATTTTGGACAGACCCGGATGGTAAGGTTAAGTTAGCGCACTATTTGACGACAACAGAAACACAAAGTTTTTCACACTTAATAACCTGGAACATGCAACAATATGGACATATGCAGTAGAAAGGTTTCACAAGGTAAAGATCCTTGTCGATACATTATCACATGTGAAGCGTTGCATGTTCTGGAAGATATCTGCATGAATGATGTAACCCACTTTCTAAAGGTGTTTGTAAGGCAGGATCAATCCATTCACATTTATTTATTCAAACACATTTGTATAGCACATGGAACGACGAAGATAAAGTGATTAAGCGTAGACCTGTTAGTACTATGATCCATATCTTCGAATTTCTGAATAGAATAATCTTGCGTAAAACACGCATTAAAATAAATGCAGAGTTACCGGAAGAATTATCTGGATTGGGATATGAAAAAAGACGAAACAATCAATACATAAACTTTTATCAATTATATAAAGTTCTTTGGAGATGATCTCAGATCAGCATCTTTGCTACACTTACTGCGCCAGATATTTAGATAATTTAAATAAAATAAACACTTAGTGAACTAAACATTGACGGAATAGACGTTAGAGTAATTCGAAATATATTTTCGCAACAAATAGGCACAGTTAGAGAGAATAATGAAATCAACAAAGTGATTAAAATAACAAAAGAATTAGTCAATGATGTGTCCAAATCTCGTTAATATTTTTATACAGTTTAGTGATACACTGTGGACTAGACTTATAGAAGAGAATGTAGATCCGGCAGGAATAATAACAGAGTATTATAGAATAACTAATACGCAACATGCATATGACAACGGCACGTTTGTTCCTGAAAATAATGAAACACATTCCAGCCAAAACATCATTTCAAAATATGCCACTGGAGAATACTATTTAAAGGTGAGTTCTAACTGAAAGGAAACGAAACATGTATTTTTCAGTGGACGCAGACTCAAACAAGAATGCATGAAAGCCTGGTTACAACAGGACAGATCGAAGAGAAGCAGAGGAAGACAGAACATGAACTGTGGGATCACGTAAACTATTGGATAAAAAAAAGCAAAGAGGATTCGAAGTGCTCAAATTGTAAAGGACATATGCTTGTGGGCTTAACGGATCGTCTATGTTACATGACAAGGGGCTTAATGTTAAAGATATAGCTATACAATCCGGTTTGTATGAAAGTGCACATACAACTCAAAACCACAGAGTGTAGAGGGACAAAGACACTTAATAAAGACAGGTTAGCGCTTAAAAACAAAATATACGGAAAAAGTTTCAGGTAGCAGTAAAGAAGGTGTATGAAAACATACAATCAGGGGACAGGGAAGGAAACACAGAGCGGGGAAAAAACGTTAAATGGGAATGTATAAAACCAGTCTGCAAGTAGCAAATAAATCGTTACCAGATAAAGAACTTAGGAAAAACCAAAAATGGATGACAGATGACATATTAACTAAAAGAGCAGATAGAATGAAGGCTAAAAACACTCCTGCTTATTCATCTCTTCACAAAGAGATTCATGCAATGTGCAGGCCGGCCAAAGAACAGTGGTTGGAAGTAAATGCAAGGTAATAGAAGACATGTGACTAAAACACAATACCAGAGAAATGCATATAGAAATAAAGAAAACAACAAACAAGACATAGGTAACCCAGGGTGGGGGATGCATCCCAGATAAGAATGATGCCATTTTGATGTATGAGAATGATATATCGAACAGATATATACATGAAGGGAGCTTTTGAAGGACAGTCGTGGAGCCAAACCATCAACATATGATAATGAAGGACTCAGCATCTTCAGATCAGAGGTGGGGGACGGTATGGCCTAGTGGATAAGTGGCACGGCTCACAATCCGAAGGTGCTGGATTCGATCCCCATCACAGCACCGGCCGTTACCCCGGGGAAGCAAACCCTTAGAAAATGCAGGAGGAAGCAGACCCTTACATAAAATGCATGCTGAAGTCGGATGCATTGGGCCGATAGGCGCAAAATAAAAACCACAGTGCAACGCACACCGCCTTGGGGATTAGAGAAATAAGGCGAATGCAAAAAAAAAAACAAAAAAAAAAAAAGATCAGAGGTGATACATGTTATAAAAACTATAAGAAAATGGAAAACAACATGGCCGGACTCCATAAACATAGATATGATACAGGCAATAGAGGAATTAGGTATATATATACTTACTGATCTGTGCAATTACATACACAATACTGGATGCATAACAACGACCCTGAAAACATCTACGTTTATAACACCATGCAACAGAATGTTCAGACTTTATAACAATAAGTCAAATGAGTTACACAATTAAAATACTACTCAAGATCACACAAGAGAGAATAAGAAGTAACATAGAGAGTAGAGTTTCAGAAGAACAATTTGGTTTTCGAAAGTTTAATGGAACAAAGGATTACATTTTCTGTTTGCGAAATCTGACATAAAAATATGTAGAAAAACATAATGCCATTTACATTTGATTTATAGACTACCAGAAGGGTTTTGACAGAGTCCAACATGAACAATTAATTAAATGTCACCAAGAAATAGGTCTAGATGCTAAAGACATAAGACGTCTCAGTAATCTGTACTGGGAACAAACTGCTACAGTAAAATCAGGAAAGTTACGCTCTCCAACTATAAATGTAAAAAGAGAAGTGAGAATGGGATGTGTATTATCCCCCTTGTCTTTTTAACATCTGTGAGTGAGCAGGAATTACAGGAGCATGTGACAACACTATACACAATAAGTCAAACGTTTGGATTAGACATAAACATCAAGAAAACAAATACTATGATAATTGGGAAAAGTGACACGAAACCATGCATGCACATATAAATAAAAGATAAACTACTTGAACTGGTACAGAGTTTCTCCTATCTAGGTCATAGAATAAAAAGAATAAAAAGAAATAAGAAAGAGAATAGGAATGGTAAAGCTTCTATTAGATAATATGCGACACATACTGAAATCCAAACAGATAAATCAACATTTGAAAATGAGATTTGTAAGGCGTTGTCTATACTCGTCCCTACTTTATGGCGCAGAAACAAACAAAAAATAACAAGTTGAAAAATAGCATTGATGCCTTCGAAATGTGAGTATATAGACGATTTAGTCGCATTTCTTGGAAAGACAAGAAAACAAAATTGGAGGTACTGGACAAGTTAGGGGTGAAAAGAGAATTAATGACTGAAATCAGGGTTAGAGAGTTGCGTCATTTTGGTCATATAACAAGACATACCTCCTTGTTGAGGACCATACTGCAGGGTAGGTTGGGGGACAGTCGTTCAAGTGGCAGACAACGCTTTAAGTGGGTGGATAACATCAGGAGATGGACTGGGAAAAGCATCTCAGATAGCACAATTACGCAAGAGATAGACTACAATGGATCTCCACTTTCGATGCGGAGATGGCATATAAATGGCACAATATTCCTTACCTGACTGTAAGCATAAAAACAGGCTCATGATTATCTATCCATCTATCTATCTATCTATCTATCTATCTATCTATCTATCTATCTATCTATCTATCTATCTATCTATCTATCTATCTATCTATCTATCTATCTATCTATCTATCTATCTATCTATCTATCTATCTATCTATCTATCTATCTATCTATCTATCTATCTATCTATCTATCTATCTATCTATCTATCTATCTATCTATCTATCTATCTATCTATCTATCTATCTATCTATCTATCTATCTATCTATCTATCTATCTGTCTATATGCCTATCTGTCTATCTATCTATCTATCTATCTATCTATCTATCTATCTATCTATCTATCTATCTATCTATCTATCTATCTATCTATCTATCTATCTATCTATCTATCTATCTATCTATCTATCTATCTATCTATCTATCTATCTATCTATGTATCTATCTATCTATATCCCCCACGATTATTTATGAAACTTCCCATACACTATTGCGCTGTATGCGTCTCGCATTACTGTGAAGTTACATTTTAAAATTACAGTAGCGAAAAAATAACATATTTCCTAGTTAGGCTGATAGCTTGAGTTAGTCCTTTAAATATAACATCCTACAGAGATAGATACAAGTTGTTGATGTCCCGTGAAGATACTTACCAAAGCAGACGATGTATTTGTGGTTGAGCCGAACATCTAGCGTGTTATTTCATGACATTTTTGTCATTGAGAAATGAAAGTGCCATCTTGTTGTCATTTATTACGAGGGTCATTTGAAAAAGAAATGACCACCAGCGCCATAATTATGATAATAGTGCCAGCGCACGTGACACCTATGTGAAAAAATAATTTCTAATGAAGTGACTATAGCAGCATGTAGTGGTATGTGCATTGACAAAGACGCATGTAAGCAGCAGACAGTAACGTGGCGGCTTATATGGAAATACGGTCAAAAGAACATGCTGTGATTTAATTCTTGACAGCGGAAGTTTGTGTATCCATCGACATGCATCGAAGAACGACTGTGGTATATGTTGGGGCATGTCAGTACTGTTAGGAGGTGGGCACGGACTGAAAAAGGCAACAATCTAGCCCCGATGAACATGTATGACAAGGCTCTCACCCTATGACATATCCCAGATGTTCAACACCAAGCTAGTGTGGAGGAACTTATACTTGACAATCACCGTGTCAAACAGAAAGATATCACCGAAATGCTTGTGATTTCCATGTGTCTTGCAACTTCTTTCTCTCGCCGAAACAGAAGGAACACCTCAAGCTACATCGTTACGATGTCACCGGGAAGTGCTAGCAGCTGTGCGCACCTGGTTTCGCGAGAAGTCTGAATTTATTCCTCGGTAAGATGTCACATGTCCAACGTTGGCGTCTGTGTGTGGACTGGGATATTGACTGCTTTGAAAAATAATGACAACTCACTTAAACGGCATTCCAAGATTTAAGAAAATGTATAGCTCATGTGCAAATCTTGCACATTATTGAAATTATCTCATCAAAGGCATAACGTTTCAAATTATCCTCGTATTTCTATCTATATATATATGTTTCTCATTTTGTCTGTCTAGTTGTCTGTCTATTAGTTTGAATGCATGTCTATCTATCGTTCTATCTACCTGCCTGTCTTCCTGCCTGTCTGTCTATCTATCTTTCTACCTACCTATCTATCTACCTATATACCTACTTATCTCAAAACCGACCTACCTACCTATCTATCTACCTACCTATCTACATACCTACATACCTGCCTACATACCTGCCTACCTACCTATCTATCTACCTACCTACCTACATACATACTTACTTATATATCTATCTATCTATCTATCTATCTATTTATCTATCTACTTATCTGTCTGTCTGTCTGTCTGACTATCTATATATATGTATGTCTGTCTGTCTGCTTGTCTATCTAGCTGTCTGTCTGTCTGTCTATCCATCCATCCATTCATCTATCTATCTATCTATCTATCTATATATCTATCTATCTATCTATCTATCTATATACCTATATATCTATCTATATATCTATCTATCTATCTATCTATCTATCTATCTATCTATCTATCTATCTATATATCTATCTATCTATCAATCTATCTATCTATCTATCTATCTATCTATCTATCTATCTATCTATCTATCTATCTATCTATCTATCTATCTATCTATCTATCTATCTATCTATATATCTGTCTATCTGTCTGTTTGCCTGCATGTCTGCCTGCCTGTCTGCTTGTCTAATTGTGTATATGTATATATATGTATATATATGTATTAATATATATATACACACAAATATATATCTGTATGTTTGACGGTTTGCCTATCCATCATTTATCCGTCGGTCTGCTTGTTAGTCATTCTGTCGACCTGTCTGTTTGTATGTTTGTCTGCTTGCCTGAATGCAGCGACCGTCCAAATGTTACCACCATTCAAACATCCAAACATCAGTATATAAACAAAACTGCAACTGATAAACACTATTTCCTTACCAACTCTGTGCTATCAGTGCCATACCTGGCCTCTATCCAAGACACATGAAAAACAAATTGCAACCTGTGAAATGAGATGTCTGAGGAAAGTCATCAACGCAACCACAAGAAACAGAATTTAAAATACTCACATAATAAAAAAATGTGGGAACTACATCCTCCCAAAAATACATGTATAGACCAAACATTTCAAAAGCTTTGGTCAGCTGACGAGAATGAGTCCAGATCGACTGCCATTAAAAAGAAATACAGTAGTAGGAGATGGGGGTTTCCAGTCAATGGAGACCAAGAAGCAAATAGATAGAAACATCAAAGACATGCAAGCATGGCCTCACAACAACAACATCAACACATCTGGCCTAAGAGAGAGACCAACAGCTCCACACTGCGCGTCAGGGCATAAGTCGACGGATAAAGTAAAGTATGTATGTGTGTATATATATATATATATATATATATATATAATAAACCCAAACGTCCCAGAGAGTGCTGGCTAGTCTTGGGACGATGAGAGTATCATCGGATGTCTCGAGTAATTAGCATCTGCGGGTGACGACTCCACTGCCCTGTGGAAACCTCGGGAGAGGGTAGGGCTTCAGGAGTAAACCCAGACAGAAAAAAGGAGTCGTAGCACCTAAGGCGGATGGTTTCAAAATTGCAGACTCATTCTGGCACCTCCTGCAACTGAGCTGGTGCCAAAGTATCATGCTTTGAATTTCTATGGATTACACCAGCGAGGCCCAGAGGGGGGAATCCTGCAGTTTGGGCAACCTAAGGTCTCCATATTCAGTGCCCAGGCTTGCGCTCTCAGACGCTACTCACAGGGTGCCACGCGCATGGTCTGCAAAGACCGAGACACCTATATATATATATATATATATATATATAGAGAGAGAGAGAGAGAGAGAGAGGGAGAGAGAGAGAGAGTAAGAGAGACAGACTACTAATTGTCTGTTTTCATCTAAACGTGTGTGTGTGTGCGTCTAATTGTGCAAACACCTCTAAATACATATGTCTGTATATCTAGTCTAACGGAATTGCACATATTTACAAGTTGTATGTGAATGAAACTTGTGCTTCCCGTCTGGCAGTCTGTCAGTCTATTCATCTATCGACGCCTGCCCGTCTGTATATCTTTCAGCTCGTATTTTACATAAAGGCCTACGTGCCATTTTATCACATTCGGCCAGTCGAACACCACAAAGGTCTGTCGCCAGTCTCTAAAGACATTTTCCAACTGCTGAGCCCAGATTACAATCCGTAATTTAACAGCCACATCCCAACTCTTCCCATTTCACCCCTCCGCCTCACTTTCATTCCACCTCTCGCGTTTCCAATCGCGCTCTTACGCTCTCTCTCTCTCTCTCTCTCTCTCTCTCTCTCTCTCTCTCTCTCTCTCTCTCTCTCTCTAACAATTTACAACCTCTGATGCAGTGACCTGATATACCTAAATCAGACTTCCGCCAGCCAATCTAGCCCTGTCCCTGATGTTTTTCTTATCATTTTCATTTCTGGGATCATCGTCAGCCATCGCCTCGTTCCTCTGCGTTTTGTGGAGTACATGGTTAAACATCTTCTGAATGTGTACCTTGTCACCAATATTTGGGGGGGGGGGGGGGGGGGGGGAAAGGGAGGTGTTCATGATCATATTAAATGAAATTTTAAAATATTAAATTATTTGAAATAATAAATACAGTCCATTGATAGTCTAGTATAAGAGGAATCCACTTAATGAAGCTTGATATGCAATGTTAGGTATACTAATAAGAAACATTAATAAATATATGAACGCGGAGGTGATAGTTCAACTGCATAAAGCATTAGTTGGACGTATATTGTAATACTGTGATAAAGTGAGTGGCTCGTATTGAAGGGGGAATATCAACATGCTGGAAAGGATACAAAGAAGAGCGGCACAACTGATAGTAAGATTTAGAAATTATAGTTATGAGGAGAGGCTCAGAAAAGTGGACCTACAGTGTCTAGATGAGAGAAAATGTAATACAGGTTTATATATTAATCAAGGGAACGGATTCAGTAAGGTACAAAAAGTTTAGTTTTTTTCGAAGTTCATTCGGCATCCACAAACGAGAGCGCACAGCTACAAATTATTTAAAGTAAGGTCCAGAGTAGATATTAAGACTTTTTTTTTTGTCAGCCAGTAACGGATGCTTGGAATGCATTAGCACAGGAAGTAGTTAACACATTAGAAATATATTGGATGCACTTAGTTATTTTTAGATCAAATTTAGTGAAAGAAACTGGTTGTATACAGACTCTGCAGAGCCTTCTAAGCCAGTACAAAGACGTTGAGTTAAGGGAGAAGTGCCGCCTGGAATTTAGTAAAGAAAATCTTTATTGTAGAACAATCAGACTATATATAGTGTAAACTTTTGGGTCAACCCACTAAATATATTGCAATACGACCTAATCTAAGTATATACGATGTAGCCGATCACCTCGGCAATTGTGTATACAATTTGATATAGCAGGACAAAAGTAGTCCCATAGCAGACACTGCTGTCGATGATGAAGTGTTACAGACGTTACCGTACTAGACCAAAGCTTATTATACGTCGGGGTGGCCAGTTTCATTAATCGGAACGTTTACTTTAAAAACAACAAGCCATGTTTTCATTTATACTTGAGTCGACAAGAACGTGACTAACCACTCACCGCTGCAGTAGAAAGTGAGTTATATATTACTCCGCTACTCAGACGTTGCTGATATTATTGATATAGTGCGTGCATTAGATACAAATGACGATGGCTGGAATAATTGCAGACACATGTCAATGATGAGCTGTAGAGACTGACGTCAAGGATGAGCTGTAGAGACTGACGTCAAGGATGAGCTGTAGAGACACGTCAAGGATGAGCTGTAGAGACTGCAGTCAAGGATGAGCTGTAGAGACACGTCAATGATGAGCTGTAGAGACTGACGTCAAGGATGAGCTGTAGAGACTGACGTCAAGGATGAGCTGTAGAGACACGTCAAGGAGGAGCTGTAGAGACACGTCAAGGATGAGCTGTAGAGACACGTCAAGGATGAGCTGTAGAGACACGTCAAGGATGAGCTGTAGAGACACGTCAAGGATGAGCTGTAGAGACACGTCAAGGATGAGCTGTAGAGACACGTCAAGGATGAGCTGTAGAGACACGTCAAGGATGAGCTGTAGAGACACGTCAAGGATGAGCTGTAGAGACACGTCAAGGATGAGCTGTAGAGACTGACGTCAAGGATGAGCTATAGACTGACGTCAAGGATGAGCTGTAGAGACACGTCAAGGATGAGCTGTAGAGACTGACGTCAAGGATGAGCTGTAGAGACACGTCAAGGATGAGCTGTAGAGACTGACGTCAAGGATGAGCTGTAGAGACACGTCAAGGATGAGCTGTAGAGACTGACGTCAAGGATGAGCTGTAGAGACTGACGTCAAGTGTGAGATTTAGTGATTGACGTCAAGGATGAGCTGTAGACTGTGACGTCAAATAACATCTGCAGACATGGAGGTCTTGGATAAATAGAAGACTGGCCACGGATGAACTGTCGACACTGACGTCGAGGATGAACTATTGACACTATCGTAGGAAATAAAGTGCAGACAATGACGTCTGGGACGAAATACACACATTCTCTTCAAAGAATGAACTATAGACACTGAGATTGGGGATAAAATCTAGGCACTGACATTAACGATAAACGGACGTCAAAAGTTATATGTAGACACCGATGTCAAAGATGAACTGTTGATACTGATGTCAGGTGTGAACTGTAGTTAACGACGCTGAATGTGAACTGTAGACACTTAAGTAAAGAATGAACTATAGACACTGACATTATGATAAACTGCAGACACTGAAGATAACGATATAATATAGGTACTGACGTCAGGGAGGAACTGTAGACGATGACGTCAAGAATGATATGTAGATACCGACGTCAAGGAGGAACTGTAGACGATGACGTCAAGGATAACCTAAAGGCACTAACATCAAATATGGATTGCAGACACTAACCTCAAGGATAAATTGTAGACACTAACATCATTGATGAATTGCAGACACTAACATCAAGAAAGGATTGCAGACAGTAGCCTCAAGGATAAATTGTAGACACTAACATCATTGATCAATTACAGAAACTAACATCATTGATCAATTACAGACACTAACATCATTGATCAATTACAGACACTAACATTAAGGAAGGATTGCAGGCAGTAGCCTCAAGGATAAATTATAGACACTAACATCAGTTATTAATTGCAGACACTAACATGAAGAATGAACTGTAGAATTCGAGATCAATGATAAACTATAGGCACCAACACCACGGATGAAATTGCACACACTAACCTCAAAGATAAATTGTAAACATTAACCTCAAGGATAAAATTGTAGACACTAACATCAAAGATGAACTGTAGATACTAGCCTCTAGCATTAACTATAGAAACTAACTTTGGGTAGGAACTGTAGACACTAGCATTAAGCATGAACTGTAGACGCTAACGGGCAGCATGAGCTATAAAAGCTAGTGTCCAGTATGAACTGTAGACACTAACTTCGAGAATGAACTGTAGACACTGACTTCCAGAATGAACTGTAGACACTGACTTCGAGAATGAACTGTAGACACTGACTTCGTCGAGAATGAACTGTAGACACTGACTTCGAAGATGAACTGTAGACACTGACTTCGAGAATGAACTGTAGACACTGAGATCGGCGATGAACCGTAGACACTGAGATCGGCGTGGAACCGTAGACAATTACGCAGGGGCGAAATGCAGACAGAATGGCAGAAAATGAACTGTAGACATTAACTTTGGGGATACATTTCTCTGCACTTTACGCCAAGAATAAACGGAACACATGATGATGTATATGATGAGTAGAAACTGTAGGCGGTGATGAACTTCAGACACTGATGTCAGAGATGAACTGTACACACTGTTGCCGGGAATTAGTTGTACACACATCACTGTTCACAGTCACAGTTTTTGTCGGAAGAGAGAACCAGTACTTTTCATGGCTGCTTTGCCATTTTAACTCTCAGCCAATTACCAATTTACAATTGGGTTAACTGGAGCATTATGTAACCTTGAGGCAGTCACAATACAATGATCAAATTAAATCACCTTGAGCGCTCTAAAGTAATATTTAAACCATCATTTTAGTTTTTACAGTGAAAGTGTTCATACATAATACTGGAACGTGTTTGTTAAAAATAAAAGGAAACCTTGCATCGATAACCAGTGGAGAAGACTAATGGAAACAGCACATCTAACATCAAATGTGATTTAAGCAGAAATCCCACAGGACGATAAAAAATGAACGACAAATAATATTTAAAAACTGATGGATGTTGGAAAAGAAGTGAGAGAATAAAATAACAACGAGAATATTCTAGATTAAACAACTGAATTACAAATAAATACCAGGAAGGTAAATCAATCTGGCAAAAACAAAAGGTCAACAGCCCGAAATGAAGCACAAAAAACCATAAACATCAATTCATAAACAAATAAATGAGTTAACAGTGAGACAATATACAACATTTTATTGAATACTTGAAATCAAAGCACGGATAAATATAAGAGGGGCGTTCAAATAAAACCTGAACTTTTTGTGTTCTAGTTCTACATGAATGGGGTATAGAGTGCTGGAACTACTATAATTACTTAGGGGCATTTGTGTCCTATTACTGCTTGGTGGCTCACTTGATATGTGCCAGTCACTTAACAGATACATAAAATGACAGATAACACTGTTAGTGATGAAGTTTCGTGTTAAAGGAAACTTAACACCAGCATATATTCACAGAAGACTTCAATTACAATACGGTGAGGACACTCAGCTGCAGTAAGACATTTGAATGGTGTAAACGTTTCAGAGGAAGCCGTACATCTGCGAGTGATGATCTTGGCCCTGGTAGATCTCAACGTACCAGTCATTCCTGTGAATATCCAGATTGGGAAACGCCTAATCCTGGATGTTGATTTTCTACCCCGTTGTGCCACTATCAACAGTAACCAGTATATGCACATTTTCAAAAAATGGCTTGGTTTGATCACAAAAAGCGGCCTGCTCCTGCACAATAACGCTCGACCTCAAACGTCTCACTATGTGTCATCTGCAGCAACTCGCCTAGGATGTATTGTCACAGCCACCATAGAACCCAGATCTCGCGCAAGCGATTTCCACCTGTTTGGACTCCTAAAATAATCCTTGGGAGGTCAGCATTTCAGCACCGATGACGAAGTGAAACAAACTGCCCGGGATTGGTTCAGCATACTGACAAATCTTTCTACGCTAACTTTTTGTCAAGCATTACTTAAAGGCTGTTATAAGTGCATAACCGTTGCATGAGATTATTTAAAAATAAATGCCATTTTGACTATTTGAAAAAAAAAAATTTTTTCATCATTACAAAAAAGTCCTGGATTGGCTTGAACGCCCCTCGAAATTGAGAACCTATAATATTCGAGGGAAATAAAAACATGCTTCTGGTCTTTCAGAAATAAATAATTGTCAAGCCAACAATCAATCAAAACCTTGACCACTCCATATAGAGCATATTTTTACAACAAAAGTACGCTGCCATCTTGTCATCTGCCATCTGCGCAAACTTAATGCATGCCTTCTCAGGCCTTTGGAAATTTGCCTCAATCTCTTATTTTTATGCTGGAGTAGGTCTAACTCTTTTCTCTTGTCTCTGGGGTTTCAATATAAAGTCTGCTTAAAGACTTTACGTAATGTTTTACCTATCCAGCATTACCACCTCCTCTTCATGTCATGTTTCAGCGATATATATCCAGTCCTCTCCCACAAATCCATATTAGCAATCCTATCGCACCATTTCAATCCCTCTATTCAATGTGAGCACCCATTTATGACAATCTTTCAATTTGTTGTTATCTTGAGTGATCCTCCGCGTTTCAAACCCAAACGATAGAACTGACTTAAAGTTGAAGATTGTTATTGTGTCGGATTTAATTACTTGTGATGTCTGTAAGCTCACAAACTTAACTTAACTTCATTATACTGGTTTAGAAGGCGTCACAGAGTCTGCATATTTCCAGTTTATTTCACTCTATCGATACTGAAAATACTGTGAGCTTCCAATCTATTTTAGAATGCATTAACTGACTCTGCTCCCACTACATCCTGCGGTAATGCATTCCAAGAATCCACCACTCACTGACTAAAAAAATATGTCCTAATATCTAATCTGGACCTGTCTTTAAACAATGTGAAGCTGTGCCCTCCTATTCTTGCAGCCGGTCGTACTTTAAATAATCTGGCATAGCCTAACTTATCTTTTCCATTTATTAATTTATGAAGCTGTATTATTCACCTCAAATGCTTCACTGTTTGAAACACCGAAGATCAGTTTTTGTAGTCTGTCCTCATAACTATTATTCTGAAACCATCGATCTTCTTTGTTTTCTTTCAAGTATGTTTATATCCACTCTAAAATATGGACTCCTCACCTGAATACAGTACTCCAATTTAGGTCTCACCAATGATTTATAAAGTTTGACTATTACTTCCTTGCTCTTATCTGAAATGTTTCTTTTAACATTACCAACATGGCATTAGCTACCTGGACTTGCTCCCCCGCCTGCCCTGTATTATCTATTATAACTCCTAATGAAAACATCACTCGTCTTTTGTTTCCACATTCTGACACTGAATCCGTGCCTCCTGATGTGTCCGTACTGTAGGCACAAATGATGAACTTTCTCACACATTGTAGGAGGTCACTCAATACAATATTATTTCCATTGCTAGTTGCTGTGATTCTCAAAATCGGGGTGTTTTGCTCCAGTGTATTCCTAGTTCTTAATCGACCTGTACTTCTACATGAGCAGAAGCCCCTGTGCAAGTCCCAACTCTGGTATGAGCTGGATATAGTCGGGATAGGGATTTCCTGCTTATCGGGCTAGGCTTGAGCAGCTTATGAACCCCGCTGTGTTGCGTGGTTAACCGATGTGCAAGTTCATCTTCATAGACTCAAATACTAGAGCAAAGAAGAACCGCAGCCTGTTATGCACCATCTATGGTGCTCTAAATAAACCAGCTAACCATGGCCGGTGTTTTGCCATGTCACACAGTTAGCCACCTCGTACGACATGCTCTCCATGAGACAGTGGTGCTATTCTTGTCCCTTTCATACACAACTATCCAGGCAGACCACTCAGTGTAATAGCAGACTTAAAATTTGGAATCACCAATAATAATAATAGCTGTCCATCGTTGTCAATGAGGACCGCCGACATCATCCTTGTCACAGATTTACCTGTTGGGTGTGGGTGCGCATGTGGCTGAACAGGCCAATGCGGGCGCGAAAACATCTGCTACATATCGGGCACACGAGGTTTGTAGAATGGGATCGTGTTCCCGCTGCTCGGCATTTCCGCGTCTCGCGTCTGCTCTGGGCTGCTTTCACAACACGGTCGTCTTCACCGGCAGCTACACCCGATTTGACTGCGCTTCTCCAGCCAGATCTGTTTTGCGCAAGACATTCACAGGTGTCGATGTCTATCTGACAACTTTTCAGTGAGTTCTTCAGACCATCTTTAAAACGTTTCTTTGGGCGCCCTCTCTCTCGCCATCCCTATCTCAGCTCGCCGTAGACAAGCTTTTTTGGGAGCCGCTCGTCTGACATACGGACGAGGTGTCCGGCCCATCCTAGTCGTGCTTTGTCTAGCAGTGCATGTATGCTGGGCATGTTAGCCCTCGAGAGTACCTCGATGTCAGTGGCACGATCTTGCCATCGGATGTGGAATATTCGCCTCAGGCAACATGTGTGGAAGTGGTTTAACCTCCTTGCATGTCCAGAGTATACAGTCCAGCTTTCGCAAGCGTATAGTAGGGTTGGAATGATGGTTGCACGGTAGACTTTGAGTTTATTCTTGGCGCTGATGCCACGACGTGCCCAGACCATCGAGCGCATTCTACCAAAGGCTGTGCTGGCCTTTGCTATTCTGCTTGCCACCTCATCGTCTAGGCTGACAGATCTCGACAGCGTGCTGCCCAGATATGCGAATTTGTCTACGGCAATCAGCGTCCACCTGCATGTTCAGTTCTGAGCTGCTCATTAGAGCGCAGTCGTCAGCAAATACAAGTTCCCTGATTATGTCGCCAGCCACTTTGGTTTTGGCCTTCATTCTTCTGGGATTGAGTAATTTGCCATCTGTGCGGTACTTTATGGGTATTCCAAGCTCCAGTGATCTGAAGGCGTCTGTCATCGTGGCCGCGAACATCATGCTGAACAAAGTCGGGGCGAGTACACATCCTTGTTTTACTCCGTTTGATACTAGAAACGTTTTAGAGATTGCCCCGCTGTCCAGTACACGAGCACACATGCCTTCGTGTAGCTGTTTCACCATTGTTATGAACTTGTTGGGACAGCCAAACTTAGACATTATCATCCACCGCCCTCCTCTGTTTACTGTATCAAATGCCTTTGTCAAATCAATAAATGTTGTGTACAAGGCCTGATTTTGTTCTCGACACTTCTCTTGTACTTGACGAGCGGCAAAAATCATGTCACTTTTCACAGTTCCTCTTCCGGCTCCAAATCCACATTGGCTTTCTGGGAGGTGGTGGCTTTGTTCAAGGTGTATGTTGAGCTTGTTTAGCGTTTAGCAGTAATCGTGCTAGGATCTTGCCTGCTACGGAGAGTAGCGATATTTCACGATGATTGTCGCATTCCTAGCGGTTGCCTTTTCTTGTGTACAGGTGAACGATTGAGGCGTCCTTTAGCTCCTGCGGAATTTTTCCTTCAGCCCACATGTGACAGAAGAGGTCAGCGATCCTTCTGGTGAGGGATGGGCCAGCTGTCTTATATACCTCTGTTGGTATTGTATCAGCTCCTGGAGCTTTTCCTATAGATAGTGAACTGATTGCCCTGTCGACTTCCTCCTCAGTGATGATTTCATCCAACGCCAGGTTCAGTTCCACCTGCGGCATTCGCCGGATGTTCATGTATTGGACGATGGGTGGTTTAGTATTTTGCAGAAGTGGTCTGCCCATCTGTCTAGAATCTGAACCTTATCTGTTAGCAGTGCTCCATCCGCACTGCGAACTGGAGTATTACTAGAGGACTGCGGGCCGTAGAAAGCTTTCAGTGCCTCGTAAAACCGTTTGGTGTCATGACGCTCGGTGAACATCTCAATTTCGTCAGCTCTTTTGCTGAGCCAGGAGTCTTGCATCTCTCTAAGCCATGTCTGGACAGCTTTGCGAGCAGTATTGAAGGCAGCTTTTGCTGCCGGAGATGATGTGTCCCTCTGGTATTCCTTGTGCGCTTCATGTTTTGCATCGAGAATGCCCTGTATTTCCAGAACGTTCTCATCAAACCAGTCCTTATGCGTGCGTGTGAGTTGGCCAATGTGTTTAACAACTGTATCGTAGAGTGTGTTTCTCAATGATGCCCAATTCTCTTCGGTGTCGTTCTTTTCAAAACTAAGCTCAGATAGTCTGCCCTCAAGCTCTTCCTGGAAGGCTCCTCTCGTGGGTTCGTATTTCAGCTGAAAGACATTTAGCCTCCTCGGTGGTTTCTTTTCCTGGGGGCGCATTTTGGGCTGGATCTTGAAGTTCAGCTTGGCAATGACAAGTCGATGGTCGGTCCAACATTCTGCACCACACATGCTCTTCGTTACCATAGCATCCGCTCGATCCCTACGTCTGATGATAATGTAGTCATTGAGGTACCAGTGGCGTGACCTTAGGTGCATCCATGTGGGTCTTTTTCGGACCGGAAGTCGGAAAGCTGTGTTTGTAATGAGTAGTTCATTTGCGGCACATGTCCTCAGAAGGAGCAGTCCGTTACTATTGCATTTTCCAATACCATGTCTGCCAATGGACCCCTCCCAGGCTGTATGGTCTGTGCCAACCCTAGCGTTAAAATCACCGAGGATGATCAGTTTGTCAGATTTGGGGACTGCAGCGAAATAGGAGGGCGCCATGCCAAACTTATCAGTGCATACGCATCCACAATGACAAATCCTCAGGAAACAAAAGATAAGTGTTATGAGGAAATTGAGGCGCTCATCGCTGCAGTCCTCAAATCTGAGTCACCAATAACGCATAGGTTTTGTTGTTTATTTATGTTGTTTGTTGTTTTTTTTTGCAGCTGATCATGGGTATGATAAGGACGAGCTAAATTGTTCAGATAAAAAGTTCAGATCATCAATTTGCTTTACCGATTCCGTCATTGAAGTTGTCGACTTGATAATCTGCTCAATGGGCAGAAAGACAAATTATGTTAAGAAAAATAACGATAATAGAAATGATTATAAGAGACATTCTTGTCGAACTTGACTTCTTATTATAAAAGGTTCAGAAAGATGACAACACATATTGGCACATGTTTTCATAATTATGTTGAGGAACTTCACGGGCGCTCAATAATGCCTGAAAAACTTCCAGACCGATTCTCTATCTAAGCTGTCAAGGACTATTTCGTTCAAGAATCCGATTTGAAGTGGTGTATTTCATGCCACGCATTTTTTGAACAATTATGTACAATGTAGCTATCTAGTCTACACAGTACATGTTGAAAACATTCGTATTCGTCTTGCAGCTGTTCGTCTACAACAGTTTCCAATTTTTCTTAAAATGACCCAGCCCAGTATTTTCATAGGAACGGATAGTAACACTATTCCTCTATAATGTACACATTACTGCAGATCTTCCTTCTTTTGAATCTTAATTATATGACCTACCGTCCATTGAACTTATATTTATGTTCTCTCATAGACTTGGTAACGCAATTTGGAATTGGAACTTCTGTGCACTACATAAGTTGATGATTAGTGGTAATATATGTCTACACAGAGGAATCCATGACGCAAAGGGGGTATCACCCGACCTTAGCACAGAAAACAGGATTGCCCATGCATGTATGAATAATAAATGTAGGTCATCTTTGAACGAGTCAAAGGTCTGTAGATAGACTGACATGGCCATAGACCATCATGTTCGATGGCTGTAGTAAATTTAACAGGTATGCGGCACAGTACGTATACAGACGACAGTGCAATATAGGTTTCCTGAAGAACAAGGACACACACGACGCATTTAAAGTCATGGTTCAAAGAGATACCAGGTGTTACAACAATTAACGGATATAGAGGATGCAGAAGGACAGTTGGGGCAGATAAACGATATCTGTAATGAGGCTAGTGGATAGGACCATTGGAACAAAGAATACAATTAGCAATCATGAAATACTGCAAATAGAAAAGACAAAATAAAGGAGATGAGAAAGAATAAAACCAACTTAAAACAGCAACAGCACCATGAATGCTTGAAAGCAAGGCTCAAGAATTATAGTTCGGCCAACCAGGAAGTCAGGAAGTGCATCAGAGCGGACAAACGGAAATGTGTCGATAAATTGTGAAACCGGCTGAGACAGCTGTTGCCAAAGAAAATATGATAGACTTGTACAAAAGCACGAAGAAATTAACGAGAAAATATAAGCCAGCAAATGACCTTAAAGAAAAGGATGGAAATCTTATTAGCTACAAGAAGGAGAAAATGAAGTGGCGGATAGGACATTTTCAAAAGCTTTCAAATCGCCCGGCTGCACTGGTTGACCTGACATTTAGCAGAAATTTACGGATATACTTGATTAATTCTGGGAAACCCACAATAGTGAAACATTAACTAGTAGAGGTCAAACTGTTTATCTTGATGGTAAGGCCACCTATCCAGATGACATCTCACGTTATGCAATCAAGGTGGACATTGGCACTTCTACAAAAACGTTATACAAATTACTAATCATAATACGTCATACCAATTAGAAAATGATATACTACATACAGAAAGTCAAGGTCCGAGAACAGAATAATATAACAAAAGAGAACATTTAGGCAGTAGAAGATTTCCTTATAAAAGTAAAAGCAAACTGTTAAATGATATACACAACTGTGGATATGTCCAGAGTAGTATATCCATATCGGTATGATGAGACAAAGATGAGCATTTCAATGTGTAGACCACCGTACCAAACACGTTATGATTCAGATAGTCAAAGTAAACTAAGGTTTACCAGCAACGATCGACTAGTTCTTCATTCTTGTATATATGGTTCGCCCATGTCAACGCAATTTGGCTGGACTACCTTCGCTTCCTGTCGTGGTTACAGGCAAACTGGATCAATTATAGCACGTTTATCACTATGTGGGTGGCTTTGACTCTCACCTTGTGACAACACTTCGCGTGCAATTCGTTATGAACATAGAGATTTGGTCCTGGTCATGCTCCTTTTCCAACCTTCTAAATGTCCAACCACCGCTTCCTTGTGGGATACCTGTTTACAAAAAGGCGTCGGGAGTAAACCCTAAGAAAAAAACTGCATCCTCTGTCATTTACTGTCGTCTTGATAATGTGTTGCAACTGAATAATGTAGCTTAGGACGAGAGAGTTAGCTTGACATATTGCGCAAACGTCTTCACTTTAATTCAAATCACAGTGTAAGTCACCCATTTCAGCTGACAGAGCAGAATGAAAAGATTGCCCACACGAATGAACAAAGAGGGTGGTCTTCATCACATGCGAAAGACGAACATCCTTGATCTACATGATACAAATACTAGCCAGATCGATACTGAACAAAGTGAGAAACTGAACACAATCATCAATTAGCAATATACAGTGCGGGTATGTGGATATTGATTTCGCGAATAAAACGCTGTGCGTGTATATATTCCTATTCTAAGAACATTAATGGGGTCAATACAGCGAAAAAATATATACATTCCCGTTTTCTACACGTGTTTACATGTATCGACAACAAATAGAAACTATACGAACTAACAAAGAACCATTTTCGTTTATCAGCCAAAGCAGAGAGCATGGAAAAAATGTATACCATTACGTGGTAATGTAGATAAATGTACAGTCATCTACATGGGTAGATCCAATTTGGAACATAATTATAGAATAGGAGAGAACAATATTAGAAGAATAGATAAGGAAAGGGACCTAGGGGTTATAATAGATCATACACGAAAGGTGGGTGAGCAAGTTCAGGTAGCAGTGAAAAAGGCAAATGGAATGTTAGGTATGATAACAAGAAATATTAAACATAGGAGCAAGAAAGTGATAGTCAAACTGTACAAAACATTAGTTAGACGTAGATTGGAGTGCTATGTACAGGTGTGGAGTCATTATCATAGAGGGGATATAAACATCCTAGCATGAATACAAAACAGAGCGACAAAGCTGATAGTGGAATTTCAGAATCACAGTTATGAGGAAAGACTCAGAAAAACTGGCCTACAGTGTCTAGAAGAGAGCAAAATTCGTGATGACTTAATACAGGTTTATAAGATGATCAGAGGAATGGATAAAATAGACTATAACAAGTTTATTTTAAAAATACAGCCACCCACAAGAACAAGAGGGCATAGCTACAAATTAACTATAGAGAGGTACAGATTAGATATTAGGAAATTGTTTTGCGGTCAGAGAGTGGTGAATGCTTGGAATGCATTGCCACGGGAGGTAGTGGGGGCTGGTACAGTTAATGCATTTAAGAATAAATTGGATGCGCATAACTTTTAGAGCAAGGTGGTGTAAATGAAACTGGTTGTATACAGACTCTGCAGTGTCTTATAAACCAGTATGGAGACGTTAAGTTAAGTTAAGTTATGTGCTCTACCCGTTCAGTGCAGTGAAAATATGCTGAGATCGTAGACCAAATTTTAAAAAACTGAAGGAAACGATTTGATAGAAAAACGTAATACAGATGCACAGGGAATTTTTTATATCTATGTAAAGCCAACTAAAAATAAAGGCTTCAGGTCAAATTGCAAGAAGCTAGAAATGTTGGTCATTCTTAACAAACATAATTGCACAGAATACAAAATCAAAGTAAACGGCATAGTATAAAAAAGTAAATACATGCAATTATTGCTCAGATAACGTCAGATTGGAAATGCAGCTCAAAATAAAGAATAGAAAACCAGGTAGAAGTAGCATTCCTAACGATAAAAACCATTCCAATTACACATCTTTATCAATGATAAACCAACAAGAGAACATGTTGATATTATAGTGAACTGGTCTTATTAGTTGGAAGTTAATAATGGACATTCTTCTTCTTCTTCTTCTGCGTACACAGTCAGACAGCAACCATTATTTTTTCGAAAAAAGCGGCGGTCGTCCTGAGACTCTCGCCACTACCATAGAGCTTGTCTTGCAGTTCCACTGGCAATGGCCACATCTGCTCTCTCTGATCCCCGTATGTCGGGCAGTTCTGCAGCAGATGTTCAGTTGTCATTTTACCAGTACCGCACGGGCATTCGTCGGTACACCCTATCTTCAATTTGTTGAATAGGTGGTACCTCAGTCTATTGTGGCCAGTGCGAAGTCTGAAGACAACGACCTGCTCTCTTCGGTTCAACTGGTAATAGGCATCGTTTTTGGTGTAACCAGTATGTTCGGTTTCCCATTTGGTCATGTACCTGGCTTTGATAAGCCGTTTTGACTCTTCGTACATCATACTGGTATCTGTTTGTGGTAGCCTTGCACCTTCTTTTGCCAGTCTGTCTGCCTCCTCGTTGCCTTGGATGTTGCAGTGTGACGGAACCCACTGTACCACTACCCTTTTTGGTGCGGACAGCTGGCACAGTTTGCAGAGTGCTGCTCTTAAGTCATTAAGCTCAGTGTTTTTCTGGCTTTTTAGCGCTGTGACTACGGCGAGAGCATCTGTCAGCAAGACTATGTGGCTCTCATTTTCACTGTGTGTTGCCATTTCTTCCACTGCCGCCCTCAGTGCCTCTGCCTCCGCTCTGAAATTGCTTGTGTACTTACCAGTAGCGAATGACAGTGTTATTTTTCTGCCATTTGGTAGGTTCAGGAATGCTCCTGCCCCTCTGTTCTGTGTAGTGTTTGTTACAGAACCGTCGGTGTATGCATGGGTCCAGTCCATGCTTGGGTAGCTTTTCGTTATGAAGCTTAGGGTAGTGTCTCTCCTTTCTTTTTCGGTCTGGCAGTTTTTGTTTGCAATACCTGGTATATTTTCTACCACCTCTGGAAATATATCCTGCCTCCAAGTAGGTTTTCGTACAGTAGTGATGGGTTTTGGTGTTGTTAGTGCGTTTATGGGATCTTCGTGCATCTTTGCTTTGGCTATTTTTGCAAAGTTTCTCCGCTTTAGTTTACCAGTTCCCAAATTGTTTAGCCTCTGGTACATTGGATGGTCCGTCAGTCTTCGGAGTTTCTCTGACTGCAGCTGGGCTCTGCAGTCTCTTCTGTCGGTCATGGATTGCAGTTTTGTAATCTTTTCAAGTTCTACAATTGGCGTTGACTTCATGCCACCTGTTATGATTCTCATGGCTTGGTTTTGAAGTTTGTTAACTTTATCGAAGTTCGCCTTCGCTGCTGTTGTCCATGCCGCGATGCCATACTCGAGAACTGGTCTCACTCTTCCAGTGTACAGTTTCTTTAGTATGCCTTCGTCTGCTCCCCAGCTTGTGCCAGCAAGTTTCCTCATGATCGCCATTCTTTCTCTGGCTTTCATTCGGTTTCTCTCAATCTGACTTTTCCATGTCATGCGCCGATCAAATGTGACTCCCAGATAGGTTGGGTTGTCGTTTTGCTGCAGGATTTTGCCATTTAGGCTTAATTTGGTACTTTTGGGTTTTAATGAGAGCGAGAATATTGTGCACGTGGTTTTCTCCTCGTTTATTTTGACCAGCCATGAGTTCGCCCACTCTTCCAGCGATGTTAGGGCCGTTTGCATCCGATTTCTTCCTATGGTGAGATTCTTTTCAGAGGTCCACATAGCCAGATCGTCTGCAAACATTGAGCTATGGACTCTTCTTGGTATATTCTCTGTAATATCGTTTATATATACCAGGAAGAGTGTGGGTGACAGTACTCCCCCTTGGGGTACTCCCTGCTCGAGTGTCACCTTTTTGCTCATCTGCCCTTGTACTTGGACTCTGGCCGTTCTTTGTTTGAGGTAGTGGTTGATCCACTTGTACATCTTCCCACAAACATCACTTCTTCTTAGCTTGACTCTAAGTCCATCCTTCCAGACTTTGTCAAATGCCTTTTCCAGATCCACCCAAACAGCTACTGTGTGTTTCTGTGCCTGGTAGGCATCTTCTATCTCCTGGGCTATGAGGATGACCTGGTCCTCAGTGGATCTGTGCTGTCTAAAGCCGGCTTGCTGTGGAATTAGTATTCGTTTTTCTTCCAGATGCCACATCAGTCTGGTGTTTATCATCCGTTCCATCAGCTTGCCGACACAGCTCAGTAGGCTTATGGGCCTGTATCCATTCGGATCTGTTTTGTCCTTTCCTGTTTTTGGTACTGGTACCAGTATTGCATCTTTCCATGCCTGGGGTACAATACCCCTTTTCCAGCTTTGGTTCAGGACTGATAGTAGTTTTTTCTTCGCTGTTTGGCCCAGCCCCATCAGCATTTCGTTTGTTATCCCGTCTTTTCCGGGAGATTTCCTTCTCTTTAGTGTTCTCATAGCCTCTTCCATTTCGCGCATTGTTAGTTTGGCCATCATGTGCTCTTCAGGAGCCGTATTTATGTTTTCGTGCCCCTTTAGCTCTTCGCTAATGTCTGTATGCTTATCTGCAGGGACCTCGATGTGGTTTGCTCTGGCATAGTGATCGACAAAGGCGTTTGCGGCTTTCTTACCTGTGATCAAGTTCTCGCCTTGCTTGATAGTAATTTGTTTATTTGACGGGGTTTCGTCGTTCATGGCTCTGACTAGCTTCCATAGCTTGTTCCCTTCTTTGTCCAGGTTTAAACTTTCCGTTTTATTTTTCCAACTTTCTCTTGCTGTTTGCTTGAGAGTGTGTTTGTACTTCGCCGCGGCGGCTTTGAGGGCGATGTTTGCCTCCACGGATTTTTCTCGTTCTGCCATGTTCCTAGCATTTGTTACTGCATCTTCCACTTTCTGTAACTCATCATTCCAGTAGGGCTTATAGTTTTTCCTAGCTCCTCTTGGGATGGTTTCAGTGGCGGCTTGCATTATTGCCTTGCTTAGGCTCTCTACCATGGGCTTCATTTTGGTGTTTCGTGTGTTGATGGTTTCACACAGCCCATCTGTCAGGATTGCAAATCTGTCCCAGTCGGCTCGTTTGTAATTCCAACGTGGGAGCGGTTTTGTTTCCTGTGGGCCTACTTCCATGTCAATGGTTAGCCTGATCGGCCTGTGGTCGCTACCTGCCAGTTGGTTTAGCACCTGGCGGTCTATTTTATAGTGTATGTCCTGTGTGGAGAAGGCCAAATCTGGAGTCGAGGTGGTATGCCATGTTCTTGAATAGAAGCTAGGGCTATCCTCCGGCCTATTGATTAGGGAGAGATTTGCATCTATCTCCCAATCTTCCACTTCGTCACCTCTGCTGTCTGTGTCAGAGTATCCCCATCTCTCCGAGTGGCTGTTGAAATCTCAAACCACTATGCAGTTGGAGTCTCTGACCTCCATACTCGAGAGCGATAGGTCTCTGTTTGGTGGTCCGTACAGATTGAAAATGCGGAGCTTCGTCTCTTGAGCCATTATGTCAACTCCTACAATTTCTGCTTGTCCGGTGTGATTGACAGGTACCGCGCTACTCGGTATGCTGTTTCTGGTCAGTATCAGGACCCCTCCTTTGTGGCCTTCTCTATCTAGACGGAAAGTCTGGTATCCTCTGATTGAGAATTTATGGTTATTGTTGAGGTGCGTTTCCTGGATACATGCCACGTCAATCTTACCTTCATGCAGGTGGTGTGTTAGGGAAAGTTTTTTGTTAATGACTCCCTCCGCATTCCACTGTAATATTTTGAGGGTCTTGAGGTTTTGGCCAATAGTCGTTTCCCCATAGCCATGTGCCTTGACTCCACGACACATGGGTGGGTGACCACCAGTAGTCAAGGGTGGGCCCCTTCGAGGCGTGGGGCCCGGCGCTATCGCTGCCTGGCGGGTCTCCTCAGGATGAGCGCCATACGTTTTTCGAATAGGTTGTGCCATCATACTGTGATTTACGTTGCACTGTTTTGTTAGGCTTGCGGCCCCGTGCATCCGATTTCAACAGGCGTTTCTGTAGGGATGCCCTCCTTAGCCTTTGGCTGTCCCCAGCCTATCTGCAAGGCAGCAGTTGTTTACGATCAGAGTTTTCTCTCCTATGGAAGTTGTCTTACCAGACTATCGAGTCTTCACTACTCGTGTCTATAGGGTGCAATGATGATGATATATGAGATGGACTGGTTTACCCGGAAGAGAGGCAGTCCAGTGTGTCTGTATCCCAGGATCGTCACGTCCTGCCAGAAACGTAGCATTTGCATGTGAGTGGGGTATCTCTTTTTCCCTTTATTTTCTTGGCTTCTATGCAGAGATGGTACGCCTAGCATTCCCCGCCACCTGGGGTGTTGACACAGTAGGGCAGGTGTGCAATGTCCGCTGGTCTGCATCTCTTCTGCGTCCAGCATGATAGTTATGGCTGATAACGTACAGAGGTAGATATCGTAGCCGGAGTGTATTTAGCCAGAGGACAAGCCTGGTAATGTCACAGAGATGTTGATCGCCTATTGTGCGGACAACTCTCATGGTCAGTGGTTGAGTCTTGACAGTTCACAGTGTGGTGGCTGCTCTACTGTTTTCGACACCCCGACCAGGTTCTAAGTCTTTGGTTGGTGTTTTTCGCACCCCATCGCCGTATAGGGTGAGTATCAAGCAGTTTGTCCGCCCGCTTTGATTTGCGGGCGGCAAGGACCTCTTACTGTGGCTCTACCTGATAGGGCTGGGGCGCAAGCCCCAGGTCCCGAGCATGTAGGAGCCTCCCATTGCAGTGGTGCTGAGATTTTGGGCGGGATTGTGGCTTACAAGGGTTCGGCCGTAATCCCCCACATGGTAGCCTCGCGCCCTTGGCTTATCAGCCTGGTACGTGAACCAAAGTGTCTGCGGCTCCTCTCGATTTGAGCTGGTTTTCCGTAGCAACGCCCTGTCATTTGTAGGGTAAAACTGACCTGTCTTCAGATGATCTATTTCCAGCACCCGTTCACTATTTGGTCAGACGAATTTATTGAGGGCTTTTGTTTGTCAATGACCAGGTATTTGAAATCTGCGGTTTCTGCAGAGTTAAGACACGATTTCCGTAGCGTTCTTTCATTTGAGTGTTTGAGAGCTGACTTGTCATCCGTGAGTCTAATACCAGCGTACGTTCATTATTAGACCCAAACGGCAGTGCTCTCGATTTGTCAGTTGTTCTACAGTATTGGCGTGTTCAGTCAAATTAAGCCGCAGATTCCACACCTGGTGGTGCCCTTCCGTCAATTCCCTTAGCGAGACAATCAAGTTTCTTAGAGGGTAGCCCCAAAATTTTCGAGGGTCTAATTCCAGCACATGTTCTCTATTAGACCCCGCGAAGGTGTACTTTTTGATAGTCATTCTGCAGTATTGGCGTGGTAAGTTAACTTAGGTCTCAGGCTCCACTCCTGATAGTGCTCTTCCGTCAATTCCTTTATCACACACTGGATGCAGACAGAACCGAGCCACAGGGGCATAACTCCAGAGTTCTGGGGGTCTAAGTCCAGCACCAGTTCCATATTAGACCCCAGAAGAGTGGTCTCGGCATGTCACTCATTTCAGTGTTGGCCGTGTTGAGTCAAATTAAGCCGCAGGCTCCACTCCTGGTGGTGCCCTTCCGTCAATTCCTATAAGTTTCAGCTTTGCAACCATACTTCCCCCGGAACCCAAACACTTTGGTTTCCCGGAAGCTGCCCGCAGAGTCATCGAAGCAACTCCTGCGGATCGCTAGTCGGCATCGTTTATGGTCAGAACTACGACGGTATCTGATCGTCTTCGCGCCTCTGACTTTCGTTCTTGATTAATGAAAACATTCTTGACAAATGCTTTCGCAGTAGCTCGTCTTGCGGCGATCCAAGAATTTCACCTCTAACGCCGCAATACGAATGCCCCCGTTTGTCCCTGTTAATCATTACCTCCAGTTCCGAAAACCAACAAAATAGAACCGAGGTCCTATTCCATTATTCCATGCACCATTATTCAGGCAGCCGAGGCCTGCTTTGAACACTCTAATTTTTTCAAAGTAAACGCGCCGGCCACCCAGGACGCTCAGCGAAGAGCACCCGTGGGAGAGAGCCGGCAGACGGTAGGGCAGGAGACAACGGGCAGTGAACCGGCGCGAGCCGGACCGCCCGCCTGCGCCTGAGATCCAACTACGAGCTTTTTAACTGCAACAACTTTAATATACGCTATTGGAGCTGGAATTACCGCGGCTGCTGGCACCAGACTTGCCCTCCAATAGATCCTCGTTAAAGGGTTTAAAGTGTACTCATTCCAATTACGGGGCCTCGAAAGAGTCCCGTATTGTTATTTTTCGTCACTACCTCCCCGTGCCGGGAGTGGGTAAGTTGCGCACCTGCTGCCTTCCTTGGATGTGGTAGCCGTTTCTCATGCTCCCTCTCAGGAATCGAACCCTGATTCGCCGTTACCCGTTACAAACATGGTAGGCATGTCACGTACCATCGACATTTGATAGGGCAGACATTTGAAAGATGCGTCGCCGGCACATGAGGCCATGCGATCAGCACAAAGTTATCCAGAGTCACCAGTGGGGACGCCGCAACCCCGCGAGGGGAAACGACGATTGGTTTTGAACTAATAAAAGCGCTCTTTCCGCGAGGGTCGGAGCTTGGTAAGCATGTATTAGCTCTAGAATTGCCACAGTTATCCAAGTAGGATCGTGTCATCTAAGGAACCTCGACTGATTTAATGAGCCATTCGCGGTTTCACCGTGAGACAGTGTGAACTTAGACATGCATGGCTTAATCTTTGAGACAAGCATATGACTACTGGCAGGATCAACCAGATATCTGTCGGAGACGTACGTACAGCACACACCGGTCGGCGGAGGAAGGGTGTGTAAAAAGCCTTGCTGGGACGACGGCCGCAGGGACCGACTGACGGGACGGACGGTTTGTTCCACCCGTCCCTCACTCCGTCGACCTAGGACCGCCTGACAGGGGCCTTCTACACGCACCAGACGACCGACCGACCGGGCTCGCTCGAGGAGGGATGGCAGCGCTCTGTGCAGAACGGATCCCAACGACCTCGGCGACGAATTTCACTGGGACTAGAGACACCATTTGGCCTGCCCTTCTCCGTAGGGAGAGAACGCAGGGCCTCGAGGCAACGATTCCTGCTTTCCATTTGCCGGTCACAAGCTCTTTGCGAGAGTCGGACCACCAGCGAGACGTACTGTCGAGCTCTGCTATAAGCCTTAGAGAAATCACCACGGACGGACCACGTTTCCTGATACGGACCAGACTAGGGCACCTCGGTGGAGGAGCCACTACCACAAACCGCACCCAATTCGCACTACGGGGAAAGGCAGGCGAGCGTTTTCCGCAAGCCCGCGCTATCGCTCCGCCTGGCGGGACTGAGATCGCTTTACGAACACTGGTTGAAATTGAGTCGCTGCGGCGAGACAACTACCCCAGATTAATGGACATTCAATAAACAAACAAGAAGGTCAAAGAAAGCCGCAGTGATGTGCCTGTTCTGTTGGATGTTCGGTATTCAATGAATGCAATAATAGAACTGATCAGAAAAAGTAATTATACTCTTGTGATATATCTGAACAGAGCATATGGGTAGTATACTGAGACAACGGGTGGAACTGAGGTAACCAATTTAAGAGGACACTAAAATTAGAATATTCAAGTCGGCTAAATATTTTAATACGGACGGAGATCATCCATGACTGTAATTTATGCAGATATTTCATCGTAACATTGTCCATATTGATGATGTTGATGGTTTGTGATGAGAGTAAGGTAATAGTGCAAACAAAAAAAAAGAAAATCAAAGAAATTATTTACAAACTAACGTCTATTTCTTGTTGAATTAGTATTAATGCACAAATAACAAGACGCAGTAAAAATTATTTTGTAATCGGGGTAAAACCCATCAAAGCCTAACTTTGCTGTACCAACCAAATTTACGTAATGTTGTAAATACTTTGTTCAGTGGAATCTTTGTCAGAAGTATATTCCATTCCTTGACCAAGGGGTCCGCCGGGATCTTTGTGTATACAAGGCCAAGCATAGTACCACCACGCCACAGAAAGCATACCGTAAGAGGCTACTAAATGTGTGACATGGCTTACCACCGGCCAGGGTTAGGTGGTTTGTTAAGAGCCGCATAGATGGGGCTTTAGAGGCTGCGGATATACTTTGCTCGTGTCTGAGTCTATTGAGATAGACTCACACATCGATTAGCCACCCTCCGATGCACTTGTCCCAACGCACCGGAGTAATAAGCGGCTTCCTAAACATAGTATGGAGATAAACGCTGGAAAGACACAATTAATGACCAACAACGCCAAAGGCTTCAACAACAGGATCAAAGCTAACGGTCAGGAACTCGAAGTGGTTGACCGTTTAAAATATCTTGGATCGATTGTCAGTGATAAAGGATCAAAATGTGAGGTGTTGGCCAGAATAGCACAGACAATTGCGGCGCTTGCTCGGCTTAACAAAATCTGGCAAGATAAACGGTTAACACTATGCACGAAAATAAGATTAATGCATACACTGGTCCTGTTAATATTCCTTTATGCTTGTGAGACATGGACAGTTACAGCTGACCTTCAACGAAGGATACAGGCCTTGGAGATGAGATGTTTCGGAAGACTTTTAAACGTCACGTACAAAGATCGAGTTACAAATGAGGAAATACGATATAGAATTACAACAGCATAAACGCCTTTTGAAGACCTCTTGGCAACCGTCAAAAGAAGGAAACTCGCTTGGTGCGGTCACATAGCGAGATCAAATCATCCACGGAAAAGTGCATGGCAGACGACGAAGAGGCAGTCCCAAAAAGAGATGGGAGGACAGCATAAAAGAATAGACCAATCTCCGACCAGAAGAGTCACAGGCAGCGGCATCTGACAGAGAAGGGTGGCGTGGCGTTGTGAGGAAGTCTGCATGTGTGCCCCAACGACGTCACCGGTTACGGGATGACCTGACCTGACCTGACCTGAACAAAGACCCCGGCAGACCACTCAGTGAAATAGCAAACTCAAAGTTTTGAACCACCAATCACGAATACGTTTTGTTTCTTTATTTATGTATTTTTCTATTTTGCAGCTGATCATGGGTATGATAAGGACGAGCTAAATTGTTCAGATAAAAAGTTCAGATCATCAATTTGCTTTGCCGATTCCGTCATTAAAGTTGTCGACTTGATAATCTGCTCAATGGGCAGAAAGACAAATTATGTTAAGAAAAATAACGATAATAGAAATGAGACATTCTTGTCGAACTTGACTTCTTATTATAAAAGGTTCAGAAAGCTGACAACACATATTGGTACATGTTTTCATAATTATGTTGGGGAACTTCACGGGCACTCAATAATGCCTGAAAAACTTCCAGACTGATTCTCTGTCTAAGCTGTCAAGGACTTTTTCGTTCAAGAATCCGATTTGAAAAGTTGTAAAATCATGATGCACACTTTTTGAACAATTATGTACAATGTAGCTATCTAGTCTACACAGTGCATGTTGAAAACATTCGTGTTCGTCTTGCAGCTGTTCGTCTACAACTTTTTCCAAGTTTTCTTAGAATGATCCATCCCAGTATTTTCATAGGAACGGATAGTAACATTTTTCCTCTATAATGTACACATTACTGCAGATCTTCCTTGTTTTGCGTCCAAATTATATGAACTACCTTTCATTCAACTTATATTTATGTTCTCTCATAGACTTGGTAACACAATTTGGAATTGGAACTTCTGTGCACTACATAAGTTGTTGATTAGCAGTAATATTTGTCTACGCAGAGGAATCCATGATACAAAGGGGGTATCACCCGACCTTACGACAGAAACTGGATTGCCCATGCACGTATGAACAAGAATTTTAGGTTATCATTGAACGAGGCAAAGGTCTGTATATAGACTGACATGACCACAGATCATCATCTTCTGATCGCTGAAGTAAATTTAACAGATATGCGGCACCATACACTCACAGAAAACAGTTTTCTTTGAACAGTGGTAAAAAGCTTTAAACAAGAAATCCTACTCCCTGCAAGTTTAGCTAGGGGCATCCGTTCCTGTAGAAGTACAGGTCGACTGACTAAGATTTTGTTCAGATGGTGACCATTATATGACGTAGAATGTGCTTAGCTGATGGATAATATGTAAAAGATGCAGTTTTCAATTGCTTAATTTAGAAAGTGGATGGTGTTCAGTCCTCTAGTTTGAGAAGTGAATGGTATTCATTGCTCTAGTTTAGGAAGTGAATGGTATTCAGTGCTCTAATTTAGGTAGTGGATGGTGTTCAGTGCTCTAGTTTAGGAAGTTAATGGTGCTCAGTGCTCTGGTTTAGGAAGTGAATGGTGTTCAGTGCTCTAGTTTAGGAAGTGAATGGTGTTCAGTGCTCTAGTTTGAGAAGTGAATGGTGTTCAGGCCTCTAGTTTAGGACGTGAATGGTGTTTAGCTCTCTAGTTTAGGAAGTTGATGGTGTTCAGTGCTCTGGTTTAGGAAGTGAATGGTGTTCAGTGCTCTAGTTTAGGAAGTGGATGTTGTTCAGGCCTCTAGTTTAGGAAGTGAATGGTGTTCAGTGCTCTAGTTTAGGAAGTGGATGGTGTTCAGTGCTCTATTTTAGGAAGTGAATGGTGTTCAGTGCTCTAGTTTAGGAAGTGAATGGTATTCAGTGCTCTAGTTTAGGAAGTGAATGTTATTCAGTGCTCTAATTTAGGTAGTGAATGGTGTTCAGTGCTCTAGTTTAGGAAGTGAATTGTGTTCAGTGCTCTAGTTTGAGAAGTGAATGGTGTTCAGTGCTCTAGTTTAGGAAGGGGATGGTGTTCAGTGCTCTAGTTTAGGAAGTGGGTGGTGTTCAGACCTCTAGTTTAGGAAGTGAATGGTGTTCAGTGCTCTAGTTTAGGAAGTGAATAGTGTTCAGTGCTCTAGTTCAGGAAGTGAATGTTGTACCGTGCTCTAGTTTAGGAAGTGGAGGCGGAGGGTGTTCAGGATCTAGTTTTGAAAGTGGAGAGTGTTAGAGGTAGTAAAGAGCGTTCAACAGGAGACTAGCTCAGGAAGAAGTTAATAAGGGGTGGCGGGGAGGGGGGGGGGTGGCGATATGAAGGGTAGAGTATTAGGGATGGCTAGTGTAGGAAGTGGAGAGTATTAATGATGTCTAGTATAGGAAGTGGAGAGTATTAATGATGGCTAGTATAGAAAGTGGAGAGTATTAATGATGGCTAGTATAGGAAGTGGAGAGTATTAATTTTGGCTAGTATAGGAAGTGGAGAGTATTAATGATGGCTTGTATAGGATGTGAAGTGCATTAATCATGGATAGTATAGGAAGTGGAGAGCATTAATGATGGATAGTATAGGACGTAGAGAGTAGTAATGATGGATAGCATAGGAAGTGGAGAGTGTTAATGATGGCTTGTATAGGATGTGGAGTGTATTAATGATGGCTTGTATAGGATGTGAAGAGTATTAATGATGGATAGTATAGGAAGTGCAGTGTATTAATCAGAACTAGTATAGGAAGTGGAGAGTGTTAGAGATGGTTCGTATTTGAATTGAAATATAGCAGTGCAGATTAGGATTGCTTGCCGTAATCATGATCGCTTTGAATTTTCCGCTTTTCTTAATGGATGCATTTCCAGCTTACACACCCAAGCTCCTTTCTACAGTGCCAGTCTGGCACCTTCTTGACCTCCCACAGTGGCGTAACTACTGCGTTCGAGGCCTCTGAGTACACATCAAATGATGCGCTCCATTTAAAATGACCTCGACAACCATAATCAATATAACCGACTATTCGAGGCAACCTCTATATCCGTTCTCTACCCATTGTCTATTAGTTATGCCACTGAATATTCAGCTGATCTGGTATTCTATTTGCAATCAGCATACGCCATCATTGTTTTTTCTTGTGGGATTTGTTTAAGTCTGAATACTCTGAATACGTCTTATAACAGTGAGAAACTTTGAGAACCACATTCTGCTACTCGCAAAACCATTGTCAGGACTTGGTAGTGGGAGATTGATAATGAATAAAGAAGAAAAAGAAGAAGATAGCTTCTTGATTTGTTTTCCTTTGGATTGGATTATATGTGTTCTAATTGAGTTTATATTCAGTTATACTGGGTATTAATCCATCTATGAACATCGGTTACGTCCGTTATTAAGTATCTCCCCAGCTTTGAGGTGTGTGTGGTCAAAGTATGTACTTGCATTCCCATGTATGAAACAGTAGTAGTCAGCTGCTTATGCGAGAAGTTATTACAGGAGGAGAATATAACGCACATCACGTGACCAGATACGTATATTAGCTTCACGCAAGCACAATCACAAAACGCATACAAATTGCCGGCAATAACGTTTTTATGTTCAATTTTGTCAACAATATTTCCATAGATCACCAGTCAAGATTTCTCAGTGTATAGGCATTGCATATTATCTCTTACCATTTCTTCTACTTGTTCACTCTTTCACAACTTTTCATTTTCTCTTATTCTCGCCTTCCTTCTCATCGTCAGACTTGCTCCTATATTTCATCTCACGCTCTGACCATAACGTCTCGCCACAACACTCTCTCATTATTTATCTCTTATTCCTCACATAATTTTGCACGTCCATTTTATCCATATTATCTACTTTGTTCCTCTCTCAAACTTCCACAAACATATGTAATTCGCCATCACTACCATCTACCCTCTCTCACACTATCTCCCCATCGCTGACTTTCATACGTCCCTTTTATGGATACCATCGGTCCTGTTTGACAGAAACCCGTAGCTCACACTCATAACCACCTACCTTTACTCTTTCACTCTTTCAGAGAGTATCTCTCACTCCAACTTGCATACGTCTCTTTTATCACTACCATATATTGTCTCTGTCTTTTTTTTTCCCTCTCTGCCTCTTTCTCGCAGACATACATATAACTCACCAGACTGTCAAATACCCTCTCTCGCTCTTTCTATCTTTCTCCGTCACTGACTTTTATCCCTTTCATCGATAACATCTATTGTCTCCAGCACACATCTGTTATCTAATCATCGTTATCTACTCTTTCAATGTTTTTCTCTATCTCATTCTCCGTCTCCTTCACTAGCCTTCACCAGTTCTTACAATCTCTCTCATTTTCTATTTCTCTCTCCCACCCACCCAAAACCCACCCATACCCGCCCGCCCGCCCGCACGCACGCACGCACGCACGCACGCACGCACGCACACACACACACATGGAAATTAGTATCACAAATCCAATTCACCCCCCCCCCTCTACAACCGCCAACCGCCCAACATCCTTACTTACAACACTAGTCAAGGACTGATGTTCTCTCTCTCATATCCCTATACTTACAATACTATTCCATTACTGATACACTCTCTGCCATCCCCATACCTACATCACGAGTAAATGGGATGAATTGTTAGAGACGTCATTGCACTAAGTCTCAGTTATTGGTAGTGCGCGATAACGTGCTTAATGTAATTTAATTAATAATTCCCAAGTGCGTCAAGTGGAGAATTGAACATGTTCTCTAACCACTCTACCACGCATACACAATAATTAATCCAAAAACGTGTCTTCCAAATCCTCACACAATTTGCTGTCTCTTGTTTTTTCTTATGCAGGTAAAGGCATTCCGTCTTTGCCTGAACGAGTATGTCTTCATACACGTTGTATTGTTTATCAGTTCTGTTAACTTTGTTTCCTATGACGTCATGCTGTACTATCCAGTATCTTTTCTTCTACTGTCAGTATTTCTTCTTCTCCAGAAATGTTATGTGTTCTTTCAATGCATTTTATAATACGCAAGCTACAATATGCCGCAAATGTGTTATTGCATATAGCATATATAATTCGTTTTATTTGCGCATTTTCTGTCTGTTCGTCGGTTTATTTACATTTTATGAGATGCAATATTCTTGAGCTCTCTGTGTACTTTTCCTGTTTTATTTATGTCTGTAAATGTTGGTGGTACCTGCAAACTTTATGTCTTTTCTGTGTCCCATAACGTAGCCTTTGACAATGTTAGCAGTCATTTCTATCTCCCATTTTTATTATACGGCCCTTGTATCCGTGGTTTCATCTGCCAATGTTATGATCACTGGTTACTTCTTTTTGACATTTCAACTTCTACTCTCGTGGTCCCTGACTACTTTCTCCTTCCTCGTATCAAACTCTACTCTCGTGGTCCCTGACTACTTTCTGTTGCCTCATTTCGGTCTCTACTCTTGTAGTCCCTGACTATTATCTCCTCCGTCGTGTCAACCTCTACTCTCGTGGTCCCTGGCTACTTTCTCTTGCCTCATTTCAGTCTCTACTCTTGTGGTCCCTGACTATTTTCTCCATCCTCATTTCATCCGCAACACTTGTGGTCCCTGACTACTTTCTCCTCCCTCATTTCAACCTCCTCCTGTGGTCCCTGACTACTTTCTCCTCCCTCATTTCAACCTCAACTCGTGTGGTCCATGAATACTTTTGTTCCCATTGCTATTTTTATTTGTAGTGCTTATGGATTATTTATTCAACGTCATTTCATCATTTAATTCATTTTTGTTCTCTGACTATTTTCTCTTTATCTGTATATTCAATCCTTTTCGTTTTGCACAACTTGAGAATTCAGGAAAGAAACAGCCAGCCATGCTAAAAGACAAAATGCTAGTTAATGTCCTACCATGCTGCACCAGCAAGTCCTGCTTAGCTCTTAAATCCCTATTTTGTGTTGCCAAATCCACAAGAATGCATACGCATATAAATTTACTTCATGCCCGCATGCTCAATGCAAACCTAAATATCCATATATTTTGATAAATCACCATAGAATATACAACAATATCTTGCATCAGAGAATGGCACAATATTCCACTTGTGTAACGCATTGGTCTTCAACACGGGCAATATCGACCCCAACTGGGAGATCGGTGGTTCTGGTAGGCGCTTCAAAGTGAAAGGCAGTTTTCAAGGAGTCTTAAGCACGCGAAAGCGTTACATGAGGCCCGCCAAACATTTTCTAGAGGTCCATGATATGTCACAATGTAAATAAAAACGAATACAATTTAAAACACGGCTATTATAATATAATGGTTGAAATAGAAGTGACCCCAAACCTGACTAAATAATTATAACGTAAGAGGGGGACTTAGATTAAATGTGGCAGTAAGAGAGTAGGTCGCATGTATTAAAACAAAAGAAGATGTTCATATGTTGAATACGATGTGGAACAATTTCACATATCAAATAATGGAAATCTAATATTTAGGGAAAACAGTCGTTATTGAGTACGTGCGCAGATTTTTTGTGATCTGGTCGTTAGATCATTGGAATCCTCTCCATACAGTCTTTAATACATTAATGTCCCTTCGTGTAGCTGGCGTGGGTGATTGGGAATGATGACCTAATTTTGAATAACATACTCCGACTTACGGCTATCATTTAATGACGCGTCGCACTCATGTTCAACAATTGCAGGTATGCATCATCGTTATGACAATTCTTTCTTAGGTACGACTCTAGCGACATGGCGCAACCGCTCATCTCAGCACACAACTACTATAAATAATTGTGTCAATGTCTCCAATTTGTTTTAAAACCCGCATCGCTTTGTGTCTCATTGTTTAAAGTATGTGTACAATTGAATATTTCACTGTTTATAACTTGTATTTAACTGTTAAAAGTGATCAATAAATAATATCATGTGAGCCGCCTAGATCTTTGATCAAAATTAAACTGTTGGTATCATTGTTTTAACTTGCTCTGCTGAGATTGAAATAGAACATGTTGTAATTGTGTTTAACAACAATTTATCAGTTCAATTGTAAATATTTAATATCCTGAGGTTATGCACATGTATCATGATTGCAGTTGGCAGGATGCAACTGTACGGGTAAAAGCAGTACTTCTATTGACGACAATTGCTGAGTTATGACCGAGGTCTGCAACTTAACCTGTTGCAAGGATGGGGTAAGTAAATACAAAAACAACCATCGATTTACACAAGAGAAAGGTATCGGAGATGACGTTACGCAACATTAATTACCTGAAGAGCTCACATGGAGAAGAAATATTACTTTATTGTCAATGTTGCATACTATTTTCTGATTATCATGTGTGGTCAAATAACGTTTTTATTAAATGGTTCATTATTTATCTTTAAAAACAAAGGTCTTACAAGAAAGAAATATTCGTGTTGATGATTAAATGGATCATTATTTATCTTTAGGAACAAAGTTCTTACATGAAAGAAATATTCGTGTTGATGATTAAATGGTTCATTATTTATCTTTAGGAACAAAGGTCTTACATAAAAGAAATATTCGTGTTGATGATTAAGAGGAGTCGTTAGAGTTAAAATAAAATGTATTCTCAAAACAGAGCAGTGAATGAGTTTGTGAAGGGCATGAAATGTTGGAAAATAATTAAAGAAATGTATTAAAACAGTTTTTAATGTATATTTTTCAGCCTGCAATTATATTTGGTTTTATAGCGTATGAACTGTCAAATGTGTCAGATATCAGTTTACTATGGAATGGACTTAAACATGCGTGGGAGAGACATCTCTCTAATCGTCATGTTACTCTGATTGACATTGTTTTCGACATGACAACGAAAGGCAAATTAAACAGAAATTCACATGCCGCTGATGAATGAGAAAACGGGATGATGTGCCCTCATTCCCCTATAAAGTGCAGAGCTGAACGGCATATTTTGTTAAAATATTTTAATTTTAACACAGGTTGCCAATGCTACATCAAGGAAATTATAATAGGCGAATGAGGCATTCACGATAGAACGATTCTGAAACACAAGATTTAAGTTAACCAGTCACATCTGCCGTAACATTTTGTCTGCTCTTTTAAACTGTGGTAAAGTACTGAAAGTAAACATCCCACCACGATTTCCCATTTCCCATAGATCTACAATTTAAATCTTTAACACCGTCATCATTTCATACGTTTCATCGTATTACTTAGCATATCTGTAATTATTTCACACTATATTGCCCTACGTGTCAATCTATCACGCCTTTCATTATTTCATGATTTACATGAGCATACCTGCACATTATGTAACTTGTGTAATTATTTCTAGTTTCTCGTTGCACTACGTATCAGTATACTAAATCTGTCGATATTTGGAATTTCTAATCATTAAATACATTCAATTTGTCAGATCAGTTATTATTTCTCACCTCATCATTAAATATATTCAATCTACATCAGTTATTTTTTCTCACCTCTCATTATTAAATATATTCAATCTACATCAGTTATTTTTTCTCACCTCTCATCATTTAATATATTCAATCTACATCAGTTATTTTTTCTCACCTCTCATCATCAAATATATTCAATCTACATCAGTTATTTTTTCTCACCTCTCATCATAAAATATATTCAATCTACATCAGTTATTTTTTCTCACCTCTCATCATTAAATATATTCAATCTACATCAGTTATTTTTTCTCACCTCTCATCATTAAATATATTCAATCTACATCAGTTATTTTTTCTCACCTCTCATCATTAAATATATTCAATCTACATCAGTTATTTTTTCTCACCTCTCATCATTAAATATATTCAATTTACATCAGTTATCATTTCTCACCTCTCATCATTAAATATATTCAATCTACATCAGTTATTATTTCTCACCTCTCATCATTAAATATATTCAATCTACATCAGTTATTATTTCTCACCTCTCATCATTAAATATATTCAATCTACATCAGTTATCATTTCTCACCTCTCATCATTAAATATATTCAATCTACATCAGTTATTTTTTCTCACCTCTCATCATTAAATATATTCAATCTACATCAGTTATTTTTTCTCACCTCTCATCATTAAATATATTCAATCTACATCAGTTATTATTTCTCACCTCTCATCATTAAATATATTCAATCAACATCAGTTATTATTTCTCACCTCTCATCATTAAATATATTCAATCTACATCAGTTATTATTTCTCACCTCTCATCATTAAATATATTCAATCTACATCAGTTATTATTTCTCACCTCTCATCATTAAGTATATTCAATCTACATCAGTTATTATTTCTCACCTCTCATCATTAAATATATTCAATCTACATCAGTTATTATTTCTCACCTCTCATCATTAAATATATTCAATCTACATCAGTTATTTTTTCTCACCTCTCATCATTAAATATATTCAATCTACATCAGTTATTATTTCTCACCTCTCATTGGCATACAACTCATCCTACTTTACATCCCATCATTTCTCATTTTTCATGATCCTACTGCTCAAACTACCACACATGCCATTATTTCTCATCTCTCATCACGCTACTACTACTACATCTAACACACATGTCATTATTTCTCATTTCTCATCACCCTACTAATACTAAATCTACCACACATGTCATTCATTATTTATAATTTATAATCGTTCACCTACTGAATCCGCTACAAATATCAATATTTCTCATTGCACATCGTTCTACTACGAAATCTAATTTCTGTATTTAACTTTTCACACCGGCCGACCTGTTGAATATGCTATGTCTGCCATTATTTCACTTTTGTTTAGGTTTTTTTTTTGGTTTAGTTTGCCGTTTCTGTTATTTCTTGTGTTACTACTTGCGTCATTAATATAACTGTTTTTATTAAGCATTCCTAATTATTGTAACTGGTATTATTGTAAACAGGTTTTTTATCAAATCCTGTGTATACGTATATTTGACAAATGTGTTGCAGTAAAAATCTTGATTTTTTTAAAAATAATTGTTGATTGCGTTCGTCTCTCCAGTAGAAACAATTTCAAAATGGTTCATCTTTTATCACCGCAAATTTTAATTCTAAACACTGAAAGCCATCTCTCTCGCGATCTTTCTCTCTCTCTCTCTCTCTCTCTCTCTGTCTCTGTCTGTATTTCTCTCCCGACCCTCCCCCCCCCCTCTCTCTCTCTTTCTCTATTTATTTTCAATAGTATCCTATACATCAAAATAATTAAATGTCATTGTTATGATGTGACATGCTTGTTGGCTCACCCTCGTTCAGACCGGATACATTACACACATCTGTCAATAACCGTAGAACAATATGTAACCCACATTCGCAAATACAAGTAGATCAATCCCTCACATACATATAGACACAGTTGTAGATTTATCCAGTACCCAAGTGTATACAAGTTGAATATTAATTCAGAACGCACACGTATAAAGTTGCAAATTGATCCAGTACCAATGGGCATACATAGCTGAAGATTGATACAGTACCGATGGATATAAACAGCTGAAGATTGATACAGTACCCAGGGATATAAACAGCTGAAAACTGATACAGTACCCAGGGATATAAACAGCTGAAAATTGATACAGTACCCAGGGATATAAACAGCTGAAGATTGATACAGTACCCAGGGATATAAACAGCTGAAAATTGATATAATACCCAGGGATTTAAATAGCTGAAAATTGATAAAGTACCCAGGGATATAAACAGCTGAAGATTGATACAGTACCCAGGGATATAAACAGTTGCAGATTAACCCATAACACCTTGGTATAAATGATTGTAGGTTGATTCAGCACACCACATATTCATATAATAGTCGAGATATACCTTTCCCATATTGCACATTACCAATATACATGTCCACTACCAAAATGAAAACATAGCAGAAGATCAATTCATTATACATATATACTAATGATAACATTAGACCCCTATGTACAAATACTACGAGTTATATTTTGATCCTTTATCCGCAAGTAATAATTACTTAATCTTACTGAACCTATAAGGCCAACCAAGCAAGTGTGCATGAATCAAGGACCAAAATGTATAAATATTATGTAACCAATAATTTAAACCACTCACAATTTACTAGTAACTTAGATCCCTACATTTTGTGATTTACTTTTCTACCAAGTAAACAATCTTGCATTCATTGTAAACAATCACCAAGGGATATAACAAAAAGTCTTTGACTGATTTGGTTAGAGATATCAATCACTACCCTCAAGAGGCATAGGGGATCCAATTGATTTTTATGTGCTCGTCGCTGAAAGAGAGAGATTTTCTATGGAATATATTTCTAGTGAGAACAATGTATCTTTCCTTTAATACATTCCAGCTGAAGCTACACGTGATTACTGTCTCTATTTTCTCTGTGTTTTCTCTGTGTTTTCTCGTATCTTTTACCAAGTTTACTTATCTTTTCTTCTCTTCTCTTTCTCTCCCTCTTCATCTCTCCCTAATCTCTTCCCTTTATTCTAAAACCGTAATATGTCCAGCAGTCAGGGTAATACATAACAAACGCGACATTTGATCGAGTTTCATGTTTTACCCTTGTGAAATATAAGCAATGCTTGCGATTTCGGTAAGCCCATCTTTCCTCAACATTGTCTATTTCTCGTCTCATTCTATTCCTCTTTCTCTTGTCTCTCTCTCTATCTATTTATCTATATATTTATCTATCTATATATATCTATATATATCTATCTATCTATCTATCTATCTATCTATCTATCTATATATGTATGCCACTTCATTTTCTCTCCTTTTCTTACATGAAATGTTGATCAAAAACACAATCGTTTATATGATGTAGAACCAACACAACGTAGATACAGACAGAGCCAGTCAGCGCAGTATGCAGACCTACAGAAGGAGAGAATAGAAGATCATGGAAGAGAGAAACAAGATCTTACCAGCAAATAATTGGAAATTATAACTTAAAACATCCAGGAAGCTTTTCAAAGCAATAGAGAACTATTTTTGTTGTAAAGTACATGAAGACTAGGAATAACGGCCATTTAAAAAAAATAAAGGATGTCATATCTAGGAATGCAGGACACTGTTTTTAACACAGATCTTCATATCTAGGAATGTTGGTCATCTTTTTAGTACATAACTTCAAATCTAGGAATGTTGGATATTGTTTTCAATACATAATTTTATATCTAGGAATTATCGCATTGTTTTTATCAAAGAAATTCATATCTAGGAATGTAGGACATTGTTTTAATACATCACTGCATATCTTCCAAGGTATAACATTGGTTGTTAGTACATTACATGTTATCTAGAAATGTTGGACACTGTTAAAGTATTTCAGAATTATAAATATAGAACGTTGTTTAGGATGAAGTACGCTTGAATACCTCTGGTAGAAAGAACATGTGATTCACCCACATATTAGTGGTTCATCCCCCCTCACTGAGTCCCCACCTGTCGCCCAATTTTCACCTACGGTCCCAAGTAGCTGTAGCATGCACAGAGCCCGCACCCCGGTGCACCGCACCGCTTAGACTGACTGACTAAATTAGGTGAGTGTAACTTGGCGCAATCAACCCTTGGTGAGCTAAGGTTTGTCTTCCTATGCATGGGAACACTGAACTCGGCTTACTGTGTTTATGAAATCATTGTTTGGTTCAATGAATAGGAAAACAACTCTAACATTGTGATATGGAAGGATGTTCATGGCGAAACACTAGAACGCCAGGGATATCGTGTCATATCTCCAGCTGTCTTGACAACATCTTTCTGTTGGACTCGAATAGCTCACGGGGACTTTAGTGACGTTGGCGAACAGCACAGTCCTTCTTCATTTAAGCAGAAATGCAGAGCAAATTACAGTCTCAAACATATCACAGAAAAGACATCTAACAACATATGCCTCATGTTATCCAGATATTTGACTGAAATGGGCAACTGCTAGTTTAGGACCAGACACATATAATAATTTTAGAAAGTACTTTAGGATTTTGATTCTAGGACGTTGTTTGTAATAAAGATCTTCATAACTTTGATTGTAGGACCTTGGGTGTAACGAAGTACTTGGTAACTAGTATTGTAGAAGGTTGAGTGAAATGAAGTACTTGGTAACTAGGATTGTAGGACTTTGGGTGTAATAAAGTACTTCAAAAACTAGCAATATAAGAATGTAGGATATTAATTATTGCAAAGACCTTTAAGGAATAGGAATTGATGATATTGTTGGCTGCAAAGATTTTTAAGACGAATAATGTAGGACGTTCTTGGCAATAAAGTATGTAGGATTAGAAATGTAGAGCATTGAGTATAGCAGTGGCCTTTAAGACTCAAAATGTAGGACACTAATGTAGTACTTCAAGACAACGAAAGTATGGCAATGTTAGCTACACATATTTTAGAATTGTGAATATATGTCGTTTAATGAAGTCACCAAAGGTATTGTAAGGGACCTGTAGTTTTTATGAAGAATCATAAAGTATCATAAAAGACCATAGCTGGTTTAAAAAAACAAAATGATATAGGAACCGAACAAAAAGATATCACATAGGACCACGTGCTATCGAGAAATACTGAAGTTAGTTTTATGCAAAGCAGTTTTTTGTAAACAAAAATGGATCTTTATTATACGCTTACTCACAACATAGAGCAGTTTTTGTGACTTCAGTATTGAGAAACGCCTGGACAAGAGGATAAGAAGCATGCGAATTTGAATAATAATAATAATCACGTACTAGGCTGTTAAGCCAACGGCGCGAGGCTACAGGGTGAGGGATTACGGCCGAACGCCTATAAGCCGAAATCCCGCCCAAAAGCAGCTCAGCACGAATGCAAAGGGAGGCTTCGACATGGTGGGGACCTGGGGCCCCCGCTCCAGCCCCGCCCGGTCGAGCCGCAGAATGAGGTCTCTGCCGTCCGCTGATCAAAGCGGGCGGGAAGCTGCTCGATATTCACCCCATACGGCGATGAGGTAGGAAACCATTTGTAGAAAACTTAGTTCTCGGACGGGGTGCCCTAAGCTGTAGATCAGCTACTCACTGCGAACTGCTGAGACTCAACCCTTGACCATGAGATATGTCCGCTCCCCAGGCGAACAACATCTCCGCGCAAGACCAGGCTTGTCCCCTGGTCAAATGCACTATTTCGAGAGGAATTACAGGTCACTGACATTTGGTCCACGTGCTTGGCTGATACGCTACCATCTGAGGGATTACGGCCGAACGCCTCTAAGCCAGAATCCTGCCCTAAATGTCAGCACCGCTGTCATGGGAGGCTACGACATGGCTGGGGCTTGCGTCTCAGCCCGGCCCGATCGAGCCACAGAAATGCACCTGGCAAAATGCACTCCTGCCTCGCTCTTTACCTCTGTCTGCTATCAGTCATCCCAATGGACGCAGAAGAGATGCAGTCCAGCGGACATTGCACCTCCTGCCCTATTGTGACAACCTTCCGGGTGGCGGGGAATGCTAGGCGTACCATCACTGCAGATGAGCCGAGAAAATAAAGGGAGCAAAGAGATACCTCACTCACATGCATATGCTACGTTTCTGGCAGGACGTGACGATCCTGGGACAAAGTCACACTGGACTGCCTCTCTTCCTGGATAGTACAAACTAGTACATAGTCCATCATATCATTGCCGAACCCTATAGACACGAGTAGGGAAGACTCGATAGTCCTGCAACACAACTTCCCAAGAGAGACAACTCTGACCAAAAACAACTGCTGCCTTGCAGTTAGGCTGGGGAAAGCCAAAGGCTAAGGAGGGCGACCCTACAGAAACGCCTGTTGAAATCGGATGCACTGAGCCACAGGCTTAACAAAATAAAACAGTGCAACGTAAATATCGCTGTTAAACAGCGTACGATGAAGAATAATAATAATAATAATAATAATACAGAGAAAGCCAATAAGCTCCCATATTGTTGAATGCCCACGATGATACTCAAGCATGCACTCTGGAATGGGCGCTAAGTGGAGGGTTGCTGTAGCTTTCCTCACATCACGAGCGTGCTGCTCAAGCTAGGTGGATTGGGCTTCCCCAAGCGGTTGTGTTGTGTGTCGCTCAGTACTAATGGGATCACGTCGATACCCTACCTCGTTAGCCAGGTTGCCATGAAACAGATTGTTTCCAAAGACACCTGCGTGGAAGTCAGGTGGTCGTCTTGGTCAGTTTATTTTACCTGACCCTGACTAAAATTGCCGATCAGTATGTTTTGACTGACCAGACGTTAGTCTTCTCTACCCAATGTCCATATAAGGAGATGGACAGTAAGACAATCCACATTCGCATGGGCATCGATGTAGGTGTGCACCTAAATCTCATTAACACACATACTTTTCAACGTGTACAATGTCGCTCATTGAAACATACGGATTAATACACTATGTAGAAACTAACATACTGTTTTAGCCGATCTGTGTGTGTGCGTGCGTGCGTGCGTGCGTGCCTGCGTGTGTGTGTGTGTGTGTGCGTGTGCGCGCGTATGTGTTCTGTCTAAAGAATTTCACAAACCGAAAACAAGATTCTCGATTCTTGATCAATGTTCATATTTTCAAACAGATGTGGCCCGTTTCAAGGTTTCCCACGCATTGTCTAACTGCAAATGTAAGATCGGGCATGTGTCCTTGACCTACTCAATTTAATCGAATCACATTCTCTTAGCTGCAAGTATAAAGTAATTAAATATGGCGGCAGCTCTGGGTACCTCTCGACCTCATGTACTGAATGTTGTATTTCCCTTCTAGTTGAACAAGTACATACGAGCATTACCTGACATGTTGCAAGTCATTTCAATTCTCTGATACATTTGTCGTTTAGTTCATTAGAGCATTAGTGGTTGTATCATAATCAGAGATACATGGACAATTATCCAGTACTAATAGGAAGCTTGACTATGCTATTCAAGTCTAATCCCACTTTGGCACTCAAGATTTTAACTCATAAACACACAGCTTTCAACACAATCTCAATTAATAGACAGGTTCGACAGTTTTAAATGCATATAATAGTCATAGTTTGAGTAGTAGTAGTAGTGGTAGTAATAATAATAATAATAGTAGTAGTAGTAGTAGTAGTAGTAGTAGTAGTAGTAGTAGTAGTAGTCCCTTTCAGTCATGACTGACTATAGAATAATGTGACTTTGTACTGGTAATTCTTTACAAAAATTGTGCTTTTCTTTTCTTTCTCATTGCGGTGTTATCGTTTCACTTCTACTTGGTGGAGCCGCGTAGCGCAGTGGTTAGCGCGTTGGCTTCGCATCTGAGTGGTCCTAGGTTGATTCCCCAGTTGAGGGGGTAATGTTTTTTTCAGATCGCAATGGCTCCCGGGTCGACCCAGCCTTAAATGTGTACCGGTTCAGTCCGGGAAGTAAAAGCGGCAAGGGAGAGGAGAGGGCTACCGCCCTCATATAGCCGAGCCTTTGAAATGTGAGATCGCTAACACCTCACACCCCTACGGCAGTAATGTTATGCGATACGTTACGTTACTACTTGTTGCAATAGCTAAATAAGAGGTAGCTATCTAGGGTGCAACTTCAATTGGATCGGCCTGCAACGTCGTCTTCGCAGGATATCTGACTCATTTTCAGTTCTGTCGTGTCCCGCTTACACTAAGGATGTTGTACTTGCCTTGTAGATCGGTGCGGTAGTGCATCTCTTGTCCCTCGGTCCATCCGTGAAATTCTATGAATCGATCCTAGGCTACTCTATTTCTGGGTATAGAGATAGTTTGTCGTTGATGAAGAGCCCCAGCTATGCGTATTAGTGTACAGCTGCCAATTTATAATTATCAATGTTAGGATTATAGACACACGTGGCATCGAACAGACGCCAGCAAACAGGTACACCTGCTGACATCCACATCTGATGGAACAGTTTAGGACAAATAGCCATGAATGCTAAACTGATACAGGTGGGAAAGAAATATTAAAATGGCGACAAAATACTGTCTATAACAGCAAACCATCAATAAATGAGAGAAGATGTTGTACAACCCTTCGAATTAACAAGCAGGAGTCTATGGTTGCTTTCAGCTGATGTAACAGAACACGTTTAACTATTTAAAAAGACAGAAACTATATCCTTATTTAGGTAAATCAATTTGGAAATAAAATTAGATGACATTTTCTTTAGTTGCGAAAGAAATGATTCCATTTAGGAGGTACTGTAATTCTGAGAAATATGATATTATTCATTCGGATGGAGGGAGAATGGATTTACATAAACTTAACATAATATTCGGGGGGGGGGGGGGGGTGGTGCTGAATAGTTCACTTGTTATGTTAATGACGGGCAGGATTGTTTCAGAGGTGCATGACATTACATTGGGGGGAGGGAGTGATGGTGCGAAATAGTTGACATGTTAAGTTAATGACGGGCAGGATTGTTTCAAAGCTGCATGACATTATATTCTTGAAGTAATGGCAGCTGGAGAAGGAACGACATTGTGCATTCTAGTTGAGGGGGTCACTGATCAGACAATGTTAGCCAGGGTCAGGAGAAACATACTGGCCAAGACCCTCACATGACCGCCTCATTGGTCGTCCTAGAAACGGGCTGTTGTCGAGAACAACAGTCTGGCTAACACGGTGAGGTTCGACGTGATCCCCGTAGTAGTAAGTGACACGCAGATGAAGCCAATCATTGCACAGCCGCATACAACCGCCTGGAGAACCCCGGTTCACTTCTTCAGCACGCTCGGATGTCTTGAAAGCTACTGCATTCTGTCACAAGTTCCGTCCTTTTCAGGGCACACAAAATGGTTACCAGCCCATTATGGGCATTAGAAACCAACCAACCAACCAACTGAGGGGGTACTTAAGTGAGTGAAGCCATTATATTATTCTGGTAATGGAGCAGATTTGACCTTTTACATTTTGTGGGTTGGGGAGAAGTTTAAGTAAGACTTGACATTTTATTCTTCTAATAATGGTGCAGAAAGGTTGGCATTGTACATTCCTGGAGATGGAGACGGGTTTTAGAGAGACATGACATGACATTTTTTGGAGTAATGACAACTGGGAAAGAAATAACATTGTAAGAAACGAATACATTCAGCGTGGGTGAGTTGGGCGGTGTCAGAAAGATGTGACATCATTTTCTTGAATTAATAGAAGTTGTGTAATATTGTATATTCCACATTGCGAGCTTGAACATAACTGAGATAAATATATCAGAGCATGCTCCGTCTATCAGATGAGGAATATATGGTGTTAAATTATCTTCGGGGGACGGCGTGGCCTAGTGGTTAAGTGACACGGCTCACAACCAGAAGGTGCTGGGTTCGATCCCCATCACAGCACCAGCCGTTACCCCGGGGAAGCAAACCCTTAGAAAATGCAGGAGGAAGCAGACCCTTACATAAAATGCATGCTGAAGTCGGATGCACTGGGCCGACAGGCGCAAAATAAAAACGCAGTGCAACGCACACCGCCTTGGGGATTAGAGAAATAAGGCGAACGCAAAAAAAAAAAAAAAATTATCTTCGGGATATCAGATTCTGTTGGCAAAAAAATAACCAACGTTTCGAATAACAGATTTCTTCTAAACGATTCCGCAGAAAGCTCACTATTGAAATTGACACACACAAATACTTCTGTGCAGAAGACAAATACACATTGACGTTATCAACTAATGATACTGCCACCGCAGCCATAGTGAGGATTGCCGCTGATGAAGGTCTTCATGTACGTTAGAGAGCGAAATGACACAGCACAGAGCCACAGTGTATAGCCATTAAGTGAGGTTATATATAGCAAATTCGAAAGAAGCAATATCGAGAAAAAGCAATCTTAACAAACCATACTTATGACATATTAACAATATCTCACAATTACCGCAGATAGTGTACAATATCAATAGCTGGGTCACACAAGAAACCATATGTTACATGAAGACATTCATGTGGAGTCCATGTGCTTGTCAAATGGTATAATCTGCAGTTCGACTTTACTTTCATTGCTGGGGTACTATAAACTTTGCATTGCGTTTGTAGATTAAGAAAAAGCTTCCGAATGTGTAGTTAGACAACATATATGGACAAAATTGGCACACAATAGAGTCAACGGTCACCTAATCAACCTAGGCAATAGTCTTAAATTGAGAGCCAGTGACCTGTTAGAAGAATAACTGGCTTCTCAGAAAAATGTCATATGTAAAATGGAGAACTACAGGATGTCGGCTATCCCATTTGTTGTTCATCACAAATGTAGACCCCCATATGTAAAATAGCCAATCCAAGTGAAAGAAGCAACATTGGTGAACATTTAAACGAACTTTTTTCGCAGACGATCAAGCTGGCATGGCAACTTCAGAAATAGAAGTGTAGCAACATATTCACAAACAAAATACATGCACAAAATGCAGCATGGAAATCAAAGTAGAAAAAACTTGTCATGAAAATATCTAGACAAACCCGACAAACGTATATCTGCTTTGCAAAACAGCAAATAAAAAATATGAACGATTTCACATACTTAAGGAGCACCTTTTCAGAAGACATAATCACAGTGGAAATCCAACAAAGATGCAATTAGGCAAATCAGATCGTTGGGCAATTAACACCAACAATTATTAGCAAGCACGTGACAATAACTACATAGAGCTTTATTCAACACGATTCCTGTCCCGACAGTATGTGCTACCAGTGTCAAACCTGGACACTAACATCACACGACGATGTCCGTCCCAACAGTATGTGCTGCCGATGTCCAACCTGGACACTAACATCACATGACGATGTCTGCCCCAACAGTATGTGCTACCGATGTCAAATCTGGACACCAACATCACGCGACGATGGTCGTACCGACAGTATATGCTACTAATGTCAAACCTGGACACTAACATCACATGACGATGTCTGCCCCAACAGTATGTGCTACCGATGTCAAATCTGGACACTAACATCACGCGACGATGGTCGTACCGACAGTATGTGCTACCGATGTCAAACCTGGACACTAACATCAATTGAAAAAAGACAAACAGTAACAACAGAAATGAAATGCTTGCAAAAAATATTACGTGTAACAAGAAGAGACAAGATCAGATGCGATGACAACAGGATACTGGTGGGAACAACACCAGTACTAGACTACCTCAAATAACAGCAACTTCAATGGTTTGGCCAAGTAGCAATACTACCACCACACAGAACCCGACCACCACACAGAACCCCACCACCACATAGAACCCGACCACCACACAGAACCCGACCACCACACAGAACCCGACCACCACACAGAACCCGACCACCAACAACCAATGCTATTTAGATCCAACGGAATCAAGACCAAAGGTCGACCACGAAAAAGGTGGCTTCCAGAAATATTTAAGGCGGCGAATGCCACCGTGCATTCGGCACACAGAAATGCTCGTTCTAGAGCGCTCGTCATCACCTGAAGTGGAACGGCATAACAAGAAAAGCCAAATAAAAGAAAGCAGAAGGTGGAGCCGGGGTAGTCGAAGGGTTTTTAGGCAGAGGACTACAGGCCGATTCGCCACTGCTGTCACCGTATAGTGTGCTAACTATGTTTGTTTATTTCACTCTCAAAAGACAAACAACGACTGCCTTACAAGAGATTCGATCCATTGCTGTCCTTGTCAGCAAGCAGGCATCAAAACTATTTTGCCACGCGAATAACAAAAACTTGAAATGGGAATGTGTGATAAGACACAAACGCAAACCGCACAATCGTATCGTTATTGTGAAATAATAATAATGTTCACTTAGGCATGAGTGGCCAGTTGCGTCGATCGACCCCAGCCATGACCACGTACTGCAGCTAACAAAAACGTACACTCCAAGTTGCAATTCTTATTGAACTTCCAATATCCGTGGATGAAGCCGTGGGGCCTTGTGGTTTTGTGGTAAGTGTGTCGACCGAGGTCCCTAGCTACTCCTTGAAGATACCAAGTACTCCGCTACCTTGGGACAGGGACGGTCAGCATTTAAGACACCATTCAGCGTGTGAGCGATGTGTATTGAAATGTTTCTAACCGTGCAGGGCCCAATCTTTACCGGACCAAATGTTAGTCCATTTTTGGTCCATATGTCGTCAGCAAACAGGGTGAAGGGCGCAATCTTGTGAAGTTCAGCAGTGCACAATAGACCGTGGGAACACGACACATGGTAGCCAAAATACTATTTAAAATAGCCGTTAACTTTGCCAAGATAATTGGAAGTAAAAACACCACAGCATGAGCGAACTAATTACTCTAAATGGAAAACAGCAGCAAATTTATGTGGACATAAATGTAGGTCGTCAACTGGTATGAATCATATTCAAATCCGTGGCCTGGCGAAATCCAAAATGGACTAAAACAGGAGAACAAAGTTAGACCTGCAGCCTGTTAGGCGCCATCTTTGCTTCACTCCCCTTTATTGTGATGAACATATACATTTCAGGCTGGGTGTGGCATCATTAATCTAATCTTCTTTCATGTAATTTAAATAAAAGAGTCAACTGCTGGACTCAAATGTGTAATGTGCTCTGGAAATGACAAAACTCAAGAAGAGGCAAATAACATAAATAAAACTCGGCATTTGACAGATTCTCCATGGAGACAACAATAGGAAATCAGAACGTAACAATGCAGTTAGCAGTCCTTGTGTATAATAATATTATATACACAAGTAATGAATTCCATAACAAAAAGATTCGGGAAGGAATTGAATTAGAGATAGATGGAGAGAAGGCAGAATAAGAGCATCAAGTGAGAACTTAACTGACAGCTCTAAAAATGGAACACTGGGAACATACAGACAGGCTAAAGCGAGGTCATCAAGAGCAAAACGGAGAAGCAAGCCAGTGTCAAGACAAGTGTGAATGCAGATAGACGCGTAAACATGAACCACCTAGTCAAACAAACAGAGGAGACAGCACACAGATTCAAACAAGGCACATCAGTCTGCAAACATAGAATCTCGTTAAACAGACACGTCTCGCAGTAAACAACATTCAAAGTACATAAAGACAAGAATATTTTGGTAACAGAGAAGCATTGGCTGCCTGCTAAACTGTACATATGAAAAGAATAATCAAAGTTACAGTTCACAACAGGCTACCAATTGCAAAAAAAGCACATTTAAATGCAACGTATTAACGTTTGGTGTCTTTTCATCCCTACCTCTTCCCCTCCCCATTTGTTTTTGTTCTATGACAAAGAAGCAACTGCTTATCGCTGTAGCATTGTCTGTGTCTATCAGGAATCACATCATACTTCAGTATCGTCTTAATGACACCTATAAATGTCACGAGGCTGATGTCATGTAATATCGTTTTGGTTTTATTGCTACTTTGTTTATTTTACCTCATTCTATCACTATCAATTTTTGTTATGTAATATCTTAGTTTGTATGCGTCTCTTTGTTTATATATTCTGTCTGTTCACTTTCGTATCCGGCTTTCACGGTCCCTTTGATGGTTATTGCTCTGTTTAGTTTAGTTTAAACTAAACTATTGCTCTGTTAAGTAAAATCAACGTGTTCTTGCAGACCAACAGCAGCTCATTTTCTGCCAGCACCTGGTCCCTGGAGCTCACAGGTAGCAATCGCATTTCTGGTCCTACATTGCAAATCAAGCTCTTCGATTGAAGACATCATCTAACAAGCTCTTATATATTTATTGTAACACTCTCCCCCTCTCCACGTATCTATATATAATGTCCCAACTACGTCTGCTGTCGAAGCCAGAATGTCAAATCTTTCATTGTCGTCAACCACAGGAAGATAAGGGCAATATATTCACACCCCTAACCTGATAGGTTAACATTATCGCCAATGACGTTACTATATAAGTAATCTACAGCCAATGGATATCACCGATGTCTGCATATATTCGATTAAATGAGTTACTGATACAAGTATAATTATACATTTTGCAGTCTAGTAGTAATGTCTGTAGAGCATCAGTTGAAAATATGTGTTCCAAAGAAAACCAGAAGGACGAAGTCAACATTTGGAGATTGTCAAGATTCGAGACTTGTTTTCTGCTTAGACGATGTTAAGCGGGCGAAGATAATATTTTGGTGTTCACAGGAAAATATTAAATTCAGTATTGATTTTACAATGACATTCCCTTAGCTTAGACCACATCAGTATTGTGCAGTCATTTTTTGTTCAGAATTTCACAAATGCACACATAGTTCAGTACGCCTGACTGTTCTTGTGTAGAATTGTATGTTAACTTTTCTTTCTTTTCAACTGCGATTGATATTAAGTTTGAATGCAGCCCCTCACGTATACACTTGTCTTCCGTTTCACTGTAAGTCTTACTATCTTCCAAAATCAACAAACAAACAAGCAATAATGAACTATAGTACCGTTCCATCCACAAAATGTATCACAACAGTTACAGTTACAGTTTCACTGTAGCTACTTATATACCACGACCACCCCCACCCCCCCCCCCCCCCCCACCCCCACCCCGTCATTAGTTTGAATATAGCCACTCAAATGTGCCCATGCAGTCCACCTGACTATGGTCTCTCGTATATTTGCTTCTCATTAGTTTACATATAGTCACTCATAATGTGTTCTTGTTATCAATTTGACTATGGTCACTCAAGTGCAAGCTTGTCGTAAGTTTTACTGTAGACAATTATAAACTCGTTTGTTGTCAGTTTTGCTGTAGCCACTCATAAAGTCGCTTTCGTCATTTTTACTGTAGCCACGTATATACTCGCTTGTCGTAAGTTTCACTTGAGCTTTTTTTCTAATTTCGTCATTCGTTTATCATTTTCCTAATTGTATTTGTAAGATATAGAAAGATAGACAAAACGGAAAGGTGTACACACAGAGACGAACAGGGAGATAGAGGCAACGATACAGAAAGAGATAGGTAGAAAAAAAAACCGCACCTAAAATACGAAAACATAGAAACAAAAAGACAAAGCCTAAAAAGATTTTTAAAAACCAAAAAAACTTAGAGACAGACAAAGACAGACATATAGAGCTATATAGACACATACTACAAGATACACTGGTATAAAAGTAGAGACAGACAAAGATGGAAAGGTAAAGACAGAGAGAGAACGGTGGAAAGGTAAAGACATGAGACTAAGATGGAAAGGTAGAAACAAGAAACTAAGATGGAAATGTAAAGGCGTAATACAAACAACAAAAGGGCACATACATAACAATGATACATAAACAACCAACAAAAGTGCACATACATAACAATGATACATAAACAACCAACAAAAGTGCACATACATGACAATGATACATAAACAACCAACAAAAGTGCACATACATGACAATGATTCGTACATCAACCAACAAAAGTGCACATACGTGATTTTCGAGCAGACTTTCTTCAAGAAGTGCAAGTGCAGTGTTGCGTTGATTCTTTCAACGGAACATCAACAAATAATTTACAGTAGAAGGTTCTCCAACACATAACACTGCACACTGCGTGACGGTGAAATGCTTACTAGGTTTGAAAGGTAGTGGCTAGAACACCCATTCCCTTTGATATTCTTATTTTCCTTGCGTTTCTATGCTCCTAAGGTGGAGTGCAGTGTACTATGTTTTACACATATTGGTTCAGTGAATCCGATTTCATTACGAGTATTTGTTAACGTGTTTACTTAACATAGAGAGACGACCTTGCTGGTTCTTGACTCCGGACACAAACCACATCCCCAGGCTCCCCCTCGTGGTTGATAATACAAGACTTCATAATTTCCTTCACTTCACGCGTTCAGAAGAGGAATACAAACTTTTCAGGGAGCAAAAATGGTGACCATGACGATTGATTGTCCTGCATGTCATAAAGTAAAAAAAAAAATGCTCAATTGGAGCGCTAATCGTTAACTTATTCTCATACTTAATATAATTTATTCAATAGTCGTAGCAGTAACAGTCCCATACATTAGTAAGATAAGATTTGACAGCAGATCATACAATTTGGAATTCGACATACCGATAAAGATATAAAACTCTCTTCGATCCCACAAGAGCAAATACAACCAAATCAGGATTACAGAACATTTCAAAGACTCATTCTAGTACGTATCGAGTCTAAAATCAGTTTGTGTCAAGGTTATCTCACAACAGACACTGTGGATGGGGATATAGTGGAGCAGAGACTTTAAAACTGCCATTTTGGGGCTCCACTTCAACAGTGTATTTGTTCTCGCAACACATCGCGTAGTAAGTCCAACTATCTTCCAAAATTAACAAACACGCAAGCAAACAAATCAACAAACAAAAAAACAATAATAAACTCTAGTACTGTTCCATTCACAAAATGTATACAAAAAGGAATAAGACAACAGCTACAACAATTCCTTGGCAAAATGTGCAAATTCAATAACAAGTGTATGCTTGTTTATGTATGATAATCTCTTTTAGATTACGACACATCCAAGACAAACAAGCTCACATTTCTTTACCAACAGAAACAGAGTCATATTTCTGTTGTGTGATATTTATTAGAGCTTAAATTCATACGATGTCACCCAGCCTGTACATGAATATGGTTGGTGCTTTTGGAGAGGAATGTCAGTACTGTCTCTACTTGTGTTTTTAAGAAGCGCCTAGTGACATTCTTTTATGCTTACATATCAAGGTAAGATCACTCGCAATGAAAGTCTATTCACCTCCATCATTGAATTTAATGTTAGTTCAGAACAAATCACTTGCAATTGAATATCAATGGAATGTTTCTGCCTCAACAATAGCAAATAACGATCAATATGTGCTACCAGTGTTGCAAACGTTTCCTGTACGAAGCCACTCCATTCCTTGCTCGTTTTTAAACTTCTGACGTGTAGCAACACTACAACGCTATATTCCATTATTTATTTTTGTCTATTCTTACATAAAACTAATTTTATTATTGACTAAAGCCAGGAAATGAATGAGAAAATCTGCATGTTTCTATATATAGTTTCTCACGTGTGGCAAAATAAATAAAGAAAGGCCTTCATATTTTGGATACTGTCAGTTCAGTTCAAGTGCCATCTCCGCATAGAAGGTCGACTGCAATGTATCTCCAGTGTATTCCATCTCTTGCCGTAATGGTGCAATATGAGAAGCTTTTTCTAGTCCGTCTCCTGATATTATCCACCCACTCTAAACGTTGTCTGCCTCTTGAACGACTGCCTTCCACCCTACCTTATAGTATGGTCTTCAACAAGGAGGTATGTCTTGTTATATGACAAAAATACGTAACTGTCTAACTCTGATTTCGGTCATTAATTCTTTTTTCACCTCCAACTTTATCAATACCTCCAAATTTGTTTTCTTCTCCTTCCAAGAAATGCTACTAAATCTTCTATAACCCTTCATTTCGAAGGCTTCAATGGTATTTTTCAAATTGTTATTTTTGTGTCTATGTTTATGCGCCATAAAGTAGTGACGAGTATACATAACACCTGACAATTCTTATTTTAAAATTCTGATTTTTCTGTTTGGATGTCAGTATGTGTCGCATGTTGCCGAATCCTATCTTGGCCAAACCTATTCTCTTTCTGATTTCTTTGTCACAGCTGCCATCTTCTGTTATTATTTGACCTAGATAGGAGAAACTCTGTATCTGTTCAAGTTGTTGATCTTTTTTTTTTATCTGCATACATGGTTGTTGTAATTTTTCCCAATTATCATAGTCTTTGTTGTCTTTATCTTCTCTTTATTTTCTTTATGTTTTCTTTATGCTTTGGATACTACATATCTTTAGAAGTCACTGTATGATAACTCAGTCAGATGTCACCAACGAGAGCCCTAGATAACAAACACAGGTATAGAAAGTTCACATCAAGACTTGACAGACCGAATATCGAAATGTGTCGTTTGACAGGCTTTTTAAAAATCAAATATCTACATGTGTCGTTAGACAGACTATTAAAAATCGAATATCTACACGTGTCTTTAGCCAGACTAATGGAAAATGGAATATCTATATGTGTCGTTAGACAGACTATTAACAAATCGAATATTTGCATGTGTCATTAGACAGACTATTGAAATATCGAATATCTACATGTGTCGTTAGACAGAGTAATGAAACATGGAATATCTATATGCGTCGTTAGACAGACTATTGAAAGATCGAATATATATATATATATGTGTCGTTAGACCATAAAGACGTGCATTATGTCCAAACACATTTCATCACATGAAATAATTGGTTTAATCTATGTTGGATAAAACTACAATAATAACGCCGTTTCTAACCACACCCCTCCCCCCCCCTCCTCCCCTCTCCATCCTTCCGGTGAGAGATAACACACACAACAAAAATTACATATGCAACATAAAACATACAAAGAGCACACATATAGACAGACAAAGAGCACACATATAGACAGACAAAGCACGCATGGCATGTAGGTAGATTATAGAGAAATGCCACAGTCAACAGAGGGAAATAAATTAAAAAAACCTCATATCCTACACATGTAAACCAAACATAAAGTTCCAGCAAACAGAGCAAACAGAGAAAGCACAGATAACATACTGAGAAAGCGCAGAGAACACACATATGCACTACAGAGAACACACAGAGAAACCGGAGATAATCCATAGAGAATACGCAAAGAACATATAAATCTCATTGAAAAGACATAAATAACACATATTTAATACAGATGGAACACGCAGACAGTATACTAATTTTAAAAAAAACAATGACATCACACAAATGACACAAAAATTACACAAAATACACATATAGAAAAACAAAATATAGGCAACACATAGAATCACATCACACGAAGGCATACAGAAAAAACGCAGAGATCGTCCCGATAACATAATAATCAAAACATATTTGCATTTACTTTACAGTTACACACAGGACAAAGCAGGCAATACGAAAAACACATACACATGACATCACACTAAGAACACACAAATTAAACATAGAAAACTTAAAGAAAACACACACACAGAGATTTACTCTGAATATGCAGATACCTTACAGATAAATTCAATATATAACATTAAATGAAAATACAGGCATTCTACAGATAAATATAATATGTAACATTGGGTGAAAATACAGGCAATCTACAGATAAATCATGGAGACATTACGGTGAAACAACTCAGACAATACACAGAGTACCCACTAAATCAAACAAAGAAGCCACATAGTCAGCATTGAGAGACACACACACATACACACATGCATATACACACTAATACAAACATACACAAACACACACAGCATACCGAGATCACTTCAATGACATATACATATATTAAACAATCAACATAGGGAGATCACACATAATATTTAAAAAACACAAAATGAGCACAAACAACAAAAATAAAAAACAGTCAGTCAATATACAGAGAGGAAACATAAAATACATACGACGTCATAGAAAACGTAGAACATACATGTTCCACATATAGAAGAGCACCAACACATAATACATTGAAGGCACACAGTAATCACACAAAGATCACACATAGATCGCACAGAAGCACATTTAATGTGCACATTAAACGCACATAGGAAATGAAAACAAAACAACCAGAGAATACACAAACAATTCAACACAAATACAAATAGGAAAGACAAACCGAATAGAAGCTAATACACAGATAAATCGTAGAGAAGGCACAGAAAACACATACAATACATACAACAATCACACAATTAACACAGGGAGAAAACATATAAATCACCCGAGGAACACACAATTGGCACAAGAAGCAAATATACAACAATACCAAAATGAAAACCAACAAAAAGAAAAAGAAAATACACATAAAACACGCAAAGAATCAGAGAATACGTGCAACACGCGTAACACCCTTAGCATAATAACTGCACATTAACCAAATAAATTACACAAGAATGTCGCAGAGAACACACATAAATGAATCAGACAAAACACATACATTTACACAGATACACAATGCATAGGCGTAAAGTAGAACATAAGGAACTCGCAGAGAGCAAAAAGAAAGCCTATATGGGTCATACAAACAACACAACTATAATGGAAGCAAAACAAAAAAGAAAAAACAAGAAATTATACAAAGAAATAACAAAATACCCACATAAAGCATATACACATAATCACAGAACACAAATACATCACAGGGGAAGGATGCAACAAAGTATTACACTGATATCTTAGCATCAAAGTATATAGCTAACAAACACACAATACGAAATATGTGCAAATACCGAAGATAGAAAGTAATGAGATGTTGCAAGCGATTGTAAACTTAAAATTAAGAAAATTTACAGGACTTGATGAAACATGTATTATATCAATCATAAAACATTTATTAGTTTGCCCGTCTTGCTAAAAACTCGGCGATGGTCTGCTCTAGTGAAATTTGCATTGATCATTCTTTACGGAGTTTCTAGGTCAATGCAACAATGTAAGCCCTCCAACAGTGAGATATTGGAAGGCTTAAATTGCACATCTCATTTCTTCTGTGAGGTCTGGACTTTCCATGTGAATGCCCTACGTCTGCAAGCAGCATTTCTGTGCGTTCCCGAGTTAGTGATGTCAGAATAAAGTACAGTCTGCTGAACTTTATCGAACGGAGTAAATTGTCCTATTCCGCATGAGAACCGGACATAATAGGTCTGAATGATCACTTACATCGGCTAAAATATGCTCAATCGCCCATGTGTATGTGCGGTCAAAAGGCACAGGCAGCTGAACATGCAAAACTGTTTGGTACATGCTTAGCCAGTTGTCTACTGAGCAATGGCCACAGAGATAGTTTTTCAAACCAAGCTGATTGTAAGTCTTAAAGAACTCTCAGGTACAGAATCCTATATCCAGAAAACTGAAATACTTCACGTGTAGACGTAATTTTAAAAACGTGGCGAATGAGAACACTGGAATAACATTTATTTAGTATTTTGTTTCCTCATTGTGCATCCACTTTTGCACTATTATTATTATTTATTATTACAATGAATGCCTCAAATATTGTTCACGTCCGAGAAAAAAATCTAAATCCAATGCAAAGTCGAACATCTTAGCTTGTCACTTCAAACATAATGCAGTCATAATTTCAAACATTGGCACACCAGTTACACATACTGTTCATCAAATGCATATAAAGGTCGAATCCCTGGAACACATCAAAAACAAATAAAATGACATTAAATAAAACTGACAAATTGTGGTCCGATTTGTTAACTTTCATCCATTTGCAAGCAATCTGGCAAACTACCGTCCGATTTGTTAACTTTAATCCATATACAAGAAATCTCGCAAACTACCGACCGAATGGTTTGCTGTCATACATGTTCAAGCAATTTGACAAGCCGCCGTCTGATTGGTTTGCTTTCAACCATTTACAAGATTTTCAAATAATGATTGTGAACTTATTAGACAGATAACTTGAGCATTAACCAGCAAAGTATGCATGTTTCAGGAAAGACTATTCAAACACCGATATTGACTACACAGTCAGTCAGTTAATGTCAAGGGCACGGACATTACATATGCGTTTGTGTACTATGATAAACCACTTGACAGCATTGAAATAACATCAGTGGTAAATACCATGAAAAATCAGGACATTGAAGAAGTTTATGCTTAACTGATAGAACAGATAAATATGGGCTGATCCACCAATAGTATTCTATTTTTTCGGCAAAACAATCAACAAATAAACGACATTTTCAGATCTTTACCCATCGGTCTTTGAAGAAGTCTTTTGAAAAACGAAATTCGCAAAATAAAGGGATCAACATGGACTGTGAAATGCTTATTTAACTAAGGCTTGCGGATGACACAGTCATCGTCAGTCACTACGTCAAATAAGTTATTTTAAATGTATAAATGAGTGAACGAAGCAAGTGTGGCAGTTAAACGACATATTAATAGAAAGAACATATTCATATTGCACACTGTTGGCCCACATGAAGAGCTGGTGCTAGAAAAGTATAAATTCGGAAGCATGAATTCGTACATTTATTTTGGGTAAGAAATTGAAACTCGCACAAAATAAATCGTAAGATTTCGCGAAGGATCGCAGCAGCATGGCACATCTTCATTCAAATCAAACATATACATCAGTAGATGGGAGACGACAAGGCATAATGTCCCACCAAAAACGGCATGGTTATTCCAGCCATCGTATACGACTGTGAGATATTGGACCATATGCAAATCATATGCATAGAAGCTTCGAGTTGCTCAGTAGGTAATGGATCGAAGAACATTGAATGTCTCTTCTTTATGTAATTCACAAAACCGAAATCAGGCGTGAAACTTACTTCTCTAACATTGTCTGCACATGCCTGGCAACAGAAGTATAAGACAAATACTGACGTCTTTAATCATCCTGCTACTTCAAACGTCATCTCGAACGTCTACAAATGATATGGTCTGAATGAAGTCTATGATCCAACATGGTACTCCAAGACAAAACACTCACATGAGTATAAACAACGTTTGGCTACCTGGCATCAGATACGTGTTATACTTGATTGAATACCAGGATTCCAGATTACAAAAGGTAAACCCATGACAAAAAACACATAGAACACACAGAAAACACCCAAACAACACATACAAAACATAAAGGTAGCATACACAAAATACACAGATAACACAAAGAAAGCTTACAGGCAGTACTTAAAGAATACATCGTATAATAATTAAAAGGAGCACAGATAAGCCGACGCATACAAAGCACATTGGCCACTAGGTGTATGATAAACGAACTTGTAAGCCCTTCCACCTTTACCGGCACACTTTTAGCTACAAATGCTATTTGAGAACCCACCGTGTATTTGTAGTGCTACATGTGTTATTTGAAAACACACTGTGATTATGTAGTGCGTGCATGTACACGTTTATAATACATCATTATATTATGCAAGAAAACAAAACACTTTAGTGACAATCTTCCGGACACTTCAGCGTCTGAGTAAATTTAAAACATGTACACACATATACACACATACACATCACACACACACACACAACACGTGTTCCAACACACACACACGCAAACACACACACACTCACTCACACACACTCACTCACTCACACACACGCACAAATATATACACATATATAAATATATATATATATATATATATATATATATATATATATATATATATATATAGTTTTGTGAACTGACAGGTAGCATTTTTGCTTAACGCGATAAACAAATTTGCTAGCATGCATTAAAAACTTTTACTAAGCGACAGTTTTAACTTTGGCCCAAAAAAATCAGTTGATATGTGTGTCAGTGTACTTACTAATATATGAAGACATAGATACGTTAGTTGATAAATACACTCATGTACACATAAACTTTATATATTCATGCATATAACCCACATATGCTGCGGGCATTGCATAGAGAAACGCGTTGACTGAAGCCATTGTATGCTAGGAGGAGTGCCAGAAAGAAAGACAGATGTAGTAACTAGATTCACAAAACGGAGATGATCGTACAACTTCTTGTTATCAATATAGCTGGGTGAACAGACAAAAACTATTCTCTAAGATATCCAGCTAGCTTCCAAGATTTCTCTACTACTGATTCATAAACATGTGATATATTTAGCTTTTAAATCACACAGTACCCATCATTCCGAGACGTTAAGACCAGTGCAGATTATAAATACATTTCAGGACATTAACGCGAATTCTTTTAGTAGATGAAGAAATTAATCACGTCTTTCATCTGGGCAACCAAGACAGAAACATGTAGCCCAATTCAAGGAACTAAAGTTGTATTTTCGATCTATAAAGTTGGAACAGACAAATAACCTGAAAAATTCACGCATTACTTGCTTGAGCTTCAAATATATTTATGAGACGAACATTGGTAAAATACATTACATCTTACCGGTTTTAAGTTATTTCCTACGTTATCACAATACAAATATCAACTTATCAACATAATAATATTATGCCTTACCTGTTGGAACGTCTGATTCTCGAGACTGGATTCTCTGTCTATTTCTGGTGTCTTTCACTTCCTCTGGCAGTCCTGTCATTCAAGTGCATAGGTGAGCTGTTTGTTGCTCATGTTTCGCCCCCGTGCAACTAATCGTATAGTCTAGCTCAGCCCCAAATAAAAGTTGAACTGTGATTGTACAGTGAACTTTGAACTGGGACGATTCTATTCGTGCAGGGGTGGTGGGCCAGACATATAGAAGCCGAATGAACACAGCCACAAATGAGGAAATGGAAAATCACATTTCAAAGTAGACAAAAAAATACAAACAAACATCTAAAAAGAAAGAATATTATCGACTTCGCTTAAAAAAAATGGGAGGGGGGATAACCGGTCTACATATTTTCTTATGTCTATACGAGCAGACATTATTCCATTGATCTATTCGATACAGTTAAGTGAAGTACGGAACACCAGTATCGCATCTTTACAGAGAGCATACAAAGATGAACTTTTTTTCATTCTCCCATGAGTATAATATATATATCCTGTCTTAGCTGTTCATGTGAGTTATTCTTTTTGTTTGTTAAGCCAAAAAAGAAAACAAACACAAAACAAACTTCAAAGTTAAACACGGCATGCATTAACTAGCACTTGTTTTTGTCAGAGTGAGTGACACTTACTTTGAATTAAACTGTGAATTAGTTAAAATACAACAACATGTAGTGATATGGGTTTCATTCAATGTCGAATTATTCGCTTTGCAAAGTCTCTGAGCACATGTTTCATTTATCGTTTAGTTGGTTTCACTTATCGCTTAGAAAAAGTTTCATTTATCGCTAAAGGAAATGTAATTCATTGCATAGAAAACGTTTGATTTGTCGTTTAGTAAAAGTATAATTTATCATTTTGCTAAATCTTCACATGCCTTTTAGCAAATATTGTATCTGTCGCTTATCAAATGCCAAATTTGTCAAATATGAAAAACTGTCGATTAGCTAAAGTTGTATCTGTCGAATAGCACAATTGCCAATTAAAGCATAGAAAAAGTCGCATCTGTTGCTTAGAAAAAGTTGTAACTGTTTTGTAAAACAGTGGAACCTGTGCTTTAGTAAAATTTGTATCTGCGTTTAAGCAACATTTTCACTTATCGCTTTAGTAAAAGTTGTATCTCCGTTTAAGGAAAATGTTCACTTATCGCTTTAGTGAAAGTGTCACTTGTCATTGAGTTAAAGTAAAAAATGTTTTTGGGCAAGAGTTGAACCTGCGCATACCAAAATTTGTTTATGTATACTAGTAACATGTGCACGTATCGCTAAGCAAAAGTGTCATCTGTCAGTTAACAAAAGTATCATCTGCCAGTTAACAAAAGTATAAACTCTTTAAAGCGAAAGTAGTTTCTGTCCTGCAGAAATGTTTTCGCTGCAGAGTAACAAATGTGCCCTCTGTCGCTTAGCAAATGTTTTCCACGTAGAATAGCAAATGTGCCATCTGTCCCGTAGCAAATGCTTTCCGTGTAGTTTAGCAAAATTGCAATCTGTTCCTTTTCAAATGTTTTCCATGTAGTACAAAGAAGTGTCCTATGTATCTTATCAAATGTTTTCCCCGTAGTACAACAAAAGTGTCATATGTCTCTTAGCAAATGTTTTCCCTATAGTACAACACAAGTGTCATATGTCTCTTAGCAAATGTGTTCCCGTAGTACGACAAAAGTGGCATTTACCCCTTAGCAAATGTTTTCCCTGTAGTACAACAAAAGTGACATTTACCCCTTAGCAAATGTTTTCCCTGTAGTACAACAAAAGTGAAAATTACCCCTTAGCTAATGTTTTTCTTGTTGTGTAACAAAAGTGGCATATGTCCCTTTGCAAATGTTTTCCCTGTAGTACAACAAACGTATCATCTCTTCCTGAGCTTATGTTTCAACTGTCTTTTAACAGTCGTTTTACCTGTCGTTTAAAAAAAGTTTCATTTCGGCGTTATATTCTCATCAGACATACCGGCAGTTTCAAGTCCCATTCATTGCTGACTACAAACCCATCAGGTGTGGCTTTGCGTGAGTTTCTTCCTATACGAGTAGACTCAAGGAACTGTATAGAGATGACACCATAATCATAGACGAAATGACTAGGGGGTTCAAATCTTCTCTACTACTGATTCATAACATGTGATATATTTAGCTTTTTAATCACATAGTACCCATCATTCCAAGACGTTAAGGTCAGTGCAGATTATAAATACATTTCAGGCCATTTATGCAAATTCGCTCAGTAGATGAAGAAATTAATTACATCTTTGATCTGGGCAACCAAGAGTGGTCTGCCGGGGTCTTTGTGTGTGACAAGGACAAGAATAGCACCACTGCCTCACAGAGAGCATGTCGTAAGAGGCGACTGTGTCAAATGGCGTAACACTGGCCATGGTTCGGAGGTTTGTTTAGAGCAGCATATCTGGCCTCTAATAGGCTTTGGGTCTACTTTGCTCTAGTGTTTATGTCTACTAAGATGAACTCGCACATCGGTTAACCACCCAACTCAGCGGAGTATTAAGTTGCTCAAGCCTAGCCCGCTAAGCAGGAAATCCTTCTCCCGGCTATATAAGCTCATACCAGAACTGGGACCTGCACAGGGGCATCTGTCCTTGTAGAAGTACAGGTCGACAAAGAACTAAGAACTCACCATTCTTTTCTTTGTAACGTTTATAAGAATATTCGGCTACCACTGTAGCTTGCCTTCTTGCATGAAGCATGTTCCATGGCGTATATGTGTTTTACACAGTTCCAGCGTCATCTTTAGTTTTGTTGTTTATATAATCGACATAGCAAAGCGTAAAACACATTGTTTCTTCACCAATCAGGGCGCCCTTTGTTTTGACGAATGACTGAGCTATGCAGAGGTGTGGATGGACATGATATAGCAGAAAACAGTGGCATTATGATAACAGACAGTTAATGTTTACGTGTGGCATGCTCCACAGTGTACTCATATACCAAATGTAGTGAATCGTCTGGTATGATGGACCCTAGTTCAGTTATTCATTGCGTCTAAGTATTATCACTCTCTACGATCGTGTTGCTGCTTTTTATCATGTGACCAATGCTGCTAATGACTAATTCAAAATCATCTTGCACATATAAATGTTCTCTTTAGAACTGATTGTGTGTGTCGACATTTCGTATTGATGATACCCAGAAACGCTACGAATAGCTGAACTCCAAACAGCAAAAATCAGCTACTTGGAAAAGTATTCTTCAAACGTTGAAACTCATGTCCTTTAAATCTAACTCTAATACACACACGCACACACACACGCACCCACACACACACACCCACACACACACACACACACACATACATACACACACATTTACAAACAAACACGCATAAACGCATACAAGCACGCATTCAAGTACACACACAAACACATATGTATGTATATGAATATAAAGATATTTTTCCTATGAAAGCATATGTTGATCTTCTTCTACCAATGTCTTTCATGCGCTTTCTAATGAACCCATCCTTATATATTCATTCATTCAATCATTTCATGTTATTTTTAAGCGTGTGATTTATTTACTTATCGGGGTTTAGCATAAAGTTCCAGACTCATATTTCTTACCTTCAAACGACAACAAATTGAACTGTATACAATGTTCTAAAGAAAGTTACAACTATTTTTAAAACACATTTAAAACACATTTACAACACCTTTAAAACACCTTTAAAACGCGCACCTTAAAACATACTGTAATTTTAATAACCCATGTTTCGTGCTAAAGCAAGTTCGTGGACACACAAATTGTGTACGACGTGGTTCTTCAAAACATCGATTGACAATAACTAACTAATAAACATAATAATTTTGAAACGATGCACACACAATCACGAAAATAGAAATGATCGCAAACATGGTTGGGCATACGTAGCGTTTCCATCGGAATGCCTTTTCTATCGTTGACGGATCAATGCTGTTTGTCCCTCGTGGTCATCACGATACTGGTTCAAACAGCCAGAACTAATCAGGGACAATCGATGTTGTCGTTGTTATATTTGTTATTTTTGTTTGTGGTACTTTTCACCTTCGTGGACTTCCTATCTCTCACATTACTACATATACTTTGAAATATGTGAATAAGGGTATTCCGTAGCTTTTGATAAGATTTTGCTGAAAGTGGCCGGTTTATTTAATAGAAACAATGAGCTTCGCGTAAACAGTGCGCACCCCAATCAGAGCGCATTGTTTTCAGGCCGGGCTTAGACACGTTAGTCTAACGATGGAGCAAGATCATAGACATGAAGTTGCACTGTTTGAGAGATCATTTGCATGTTTTCTGTAGAAAGCTGCAGAAATGCCGTTAGATTGAGGGTGCTTTGACAACCGTTATTCTTAGGCAGCGTGCACCAACTGGGAAAGATGGAATGTTAACAAGCATTCGGACGAAACAACTACCAAATGCTTTGCTCTGTCCACATGGGTTTGTCAGACATGGCTCATTCTTGGACACAGGCACTGCTTTTTCTCATTGACTCGTCGTGGCCTTCTAGCCCGATATCAATATGAGCATATTTAGAGAAAATGGTACTTGAATATAAGTTTCGTTTATTCATTAAACATAAATATCAAAGCATTGCCAACAGTGAACTGTAATAGCCTATGATTTTCAAGAGCACAATCAGAACTGACGAGCTTAATGAAAAAATAAATTGCTTATCTCTTTAAAATAAATATGCAATTCCACCATGGAAGCAAAAGTAACCCAGCTCTTCATAAAGTCACATATTTTGAAGCGAAGTATTAGACATAACAATGTAAATGTGTAAATAAAGTTATATATATATATATATACGAAGGATGATCGAACATTTATGCACTGTAGTACGAAGGGGTCAAATAACTTCCCTGAAAATTGGTCTGAACTTAAGTTATTTTTATGAATTCATCCTGCAACACGTAATACTTCTCCTATTTATCCTTCGCGCTCCTGATTCTCTGCTTGTAGAATTCTCCCGCCTGAGCCCGGAATCACGTCCTCAATTCAGTAATTAAGTCCTGGACGTCAGACAAAGCGACGTCCACGAAGCAGATTCTCCAAAAGGAAGAAGTCACTAGTTGCCAATTTCGGCGAGAATGGTGGATTGGGCATGATTTCATTCCTGCACATTTTTCTAGTGTGATATACCTGAGCTGGAAGCAAGGTTCCGGGACAAGACGGAGGTGTTCTACAATTAGAGCATACGAAAGATGAAGGATAGATGGAGGAGGTGTATCGTATTGCAGGTTGAATACAGAGAATAACTTAAGTTCACAACAATTTCTAGGTAAGTGCCTCGACTTCTTCATTCTTCAATAGGCGTTTCAGTCTTTGCAGACGATGTGCTTGGTACTCTGTCAGTAGCCTCTCCGAGTGCAAGCCTGTGTGCTAAATGTGGAGACCATGGGCTGCCCAAACTGCAGGACCCCCCACCCCCTTCCCTCTCGGCCTTGCTGGTGTAATCCACATGAATGCAAAGTACGACAATTTGGCACCAACTCAGCTGCAGGAGCTGACTGAATGAGTTCGCAATTTTGAAACCATCCGCCTTAGGTACTACCACTCCGAATTTTATGTCTTGGTTTACTCCCGTAGCAGTACCCTCTCCCGAGGTTTCGACAAGGCAGCGGAGTCGTTGCCCGCAGAGTCTAGTTACTCGAGATATCCGATTATACTCTCATCGTCCCAAGACTATCCATCACTCTCTGGAACTTGTGTGTTTAAAACCAGAGTTGCTGCTCTCCTATGTGAACTGCGTAAACAGGATAACGAGCTTCGTCTACCCGGGCTTAGAGTCAGAGTTTACCTACTCTTAGATTGGCTGCCAACTAAGGTTAATGAGCCCAATCTGCCCGTCCAGTTATACCCCCGTGTTGTCGGTCGCGCCACACAGCAGGCTCTGTAAGAAACAGAGGAGCTCTCATGAAGGTGCTGCTGGGGACACAATAAGGTAGGAGAGGCCAATGGCAGGGAAACTCCTGAACGGCAAGCTGAAAAGTGAATCCAGCGGTGATCTCTACACCTGGAAAGGAGAGGCTATATCAAACGCTTCACTTTCCTTTAACGAGCGGGACGTCCAGATATATATATATATCAGAGGCAACATTAATGCCATTGTACATAATGTCTTTTTTCCTAGCAGTTTATTTGGAAAATTTGAAACTATTTGATATGCCGATTTGTTCTCACCCCTTCCCCCCTCCCCTCCCAAAAAAATTAAAAAGGTGAATTTGTAATCCGTCGATCTTATTTACTTTGGAATCTTAACTCTCCTCAATTTTTATATTAACATGATTTGTTCACTGTATCTTTGGTGTCTTATTCTTGCTTGTCATACAAGTTCTCTCCACTGGTACTTTCAATAAACACAGGCATGATCGTTTTATTTAGATTTTTTATAGGCTGGACGACTGATTATCGCAATGGTAGAGCACTCACTTTTCATTGCAAAGAAATGGGGTCAACCCCCACTACCTGCAGCACTAGTCAACCCAGCTGTAAATGGAAAATGCAGCGAGGAAAGAACCCTTTCTCACAATCGGAGGCATAGCAAACTGAGTTCTCCATCATGTTATTCCTGACCAGCGGTTAAGTCTGCTTAAGGACTTCCTTTCTTAATGAATTGCAAATGCGCGAGGTATTCCAGCGGGTACCATGTTTGTCTCCTGACCAAGCGGGTGAGTGTTCAAAACCTCGATACTGCAGATGTTTATTATTTTGTTTGGAGATCAAAGAAAGATATCTGCTGCACAATACATGATGGCTGCATGTTCCGCCGGCCTGTTTGTCACGGTCCAAAAGTCGTCACGTTTGACCCAAGGTAAAGAAAAATTGAATGTTATTTTCGTCATTAGCCTGTTTGCTAATGTGATCTATCTGTGTGTGTTTAACATTGAATATAAAGGATTAAATGGTATGGTATATTTGTTATTAACGGAAATAGGTGTTTGTTTTCGGTCAATAGATTCCATGAAACATACTGACCAAGACTCCCCGCTTCTGGCAACATCTTGTGTTTCAACAGCTTGGCCTGCGAGGTAGGGATCGACATTGTAATCCCTATAATGGTGAGCGAACTGAGAAGTCATTGCAATGCACTACTGCCTGGAAGGTCAATATCAACTTCTTCAGTACACCTTGTGAAATAAGAAGAGCCACTGTAAGCTGTAAAATAAACATTGTGAAGAGAGAAGAACTTAGCAATCGTAGCTCGAATAAAGTGTGATGGTGTGCCCTCTTGACTGGAGTCCTAATTATCTCTGGTTTTGACTTTAATTTGATGGATCGTCCAATTTGACAAAATAAGTGCTGTTGCCGTGAGTCGCTTCCAAACGTGATGTTAACGCTACAATATTTAAATGGATTAATGTCAAAGTTCATTTACAATCTATTTCAGTTTTACCCGCATGTTAGCACTGCGTATGGTTTTCACTTCAAATACAAATCATGAATACTAAAGATAAAAATAATCTAAATTTCCAAGTTTTTTTTTCAATGTATATCATCCGACATGGATACTTAGATATGAATCGATCTATTCCCGCACAGGTCAATGTATCGCAGGCTGTACTGAACTGTAATCTGAGTTCTCCATCTTCTTTTGTCCTCTCACTTTCTACCGGAGTGTAGCCTAGTGTCGTGGTATGAATTTGTCTTTCATATTCTCGTGGCCCGGGTAACATTTTTACCCAATTTTACGGCAGGTCTCGTTTCCTCATCCAACTTTTTTTCGTTCTACCTCACGCCAATCTGAGTTTATTTCCCTTAAATTGTTTAGTCCATGCTATTTATACATATAATCTAGTCAACAGTGCTAAAATGATACCAGTTAGTAGAACTAAGACGATACTAGTTAGTAGAATTAAGACGATACTAGTTAGTAGAACTAAGACGATACCAGTTAGTAGAACTAAGACGATACTAGTTAGTAGAATTAAGACGATACTAGTTAGTAGAATTAAGACGATACTAGTTAGTAGAACTAAGACGATACCAGTTAGTAGAACTAACACAAAACTAGTTAGTAGAATCAAGACGATACTAGTTAGTAGAACTAAGACGATACTAGTTAGTAGAACTAAGACGATACTAGTTAGTAGAACTAAGACTAAACTTGTTAGTAGACCTAACACGATACTAGTTAGTAGAACTAACACGATACCAGGTATTAGAACTAACACGATACCAGTTAGTAGAACTAACACTATACTAGTTTGTTGAACCAACACTATGCTAGAATTTAGAACCAACAGTACACTAGTCAACAGAACTTATTAGGCGACTCAGTGGTCTCGAGTTAAGGTGTTCGCTCGGGGGCTGGAGGTCTCGTGTTCGAATCAAGGTAGAGACCAGGATTCTTTTTCACGTAAATCTTCGGGTAAACATTTCCCTGATCTCTGGGTAGTGAGATCGGACTCTCGTGCTCAGTGTCGAGCACATTAACAATTATTTGGCAGTGGGAAATTGAAAATAATAGGCTTAACGGCCGCTGTCCGAGCAAAATTGTAGTTTAAAATCTACCCAAATTAAATATACCTTTCCCCAGATGGTATGTTAAGAGCAGCTATAGATGGCTGCGAGTCTTCTTAGCTCTAGGGTTTGAGTCTATTAAGATGGACTCGAACATCGATAAAAACCACTTTCAAAGAAACTGGTTGTACACAGATTCTGTAAAGTCTTCTGAACCAATATGAAGACATTGTTAAGTCAAGTTAATGCCATTTTAGTTAATACAGCTAATACAATTATGCGAAGTAAAACTAATAACATTATATTTATTATAACTAATAAAATTATATTTAAGAAAACTAATATTATTCTAGTTAGATGAAGAAAAAACACCATAGCTAATTGAAATCAAAAGTAGATTTGTTGTAGAATGAAAACATATTATTATTATGGGAGCTCAAGTCATTCTAGTTATTAGAAAAAAAACACATTATATTTAGTAGAACTGAAAGCATTTTTTGTAATTATAAAAAACGTGATTGTAGGTAATATAACTAATAACAACAAAAAAACTTGCAACATCCTAGGATATGAAAATAGCAACATTCTAGTAAACAGAACGAAGTGCATGTTAGTTAGTAGAAATAATAATATCCTAATTACAAGAACCTGAGAACATTGTTTTTAGTAAAGCAAAAAACATTTTAGCTAAAACAATTGCTATCAGTAGATTTAATATTTAGAACTAATACCCGACCCGGCTTTGTGGTGAACTTAAACCGTTCTTATTAGTAGTATGAAGACAATTTAGTTAGTAGAACTAGATTCTCACTTGCAGAATTGATAAGATTATAATTGACATAGTTGAACAAAAAAAGTATCGTTTCTGAGGCTCAAGTATACACAATAAACATCAAGATCACAACAGATAGTGAGACCGAATGCAAATGTTGATACACTCATTAGTACATGCATATCAACATCATCTTACGAACACGTAGAGAGACAAGTCGATCACTGGTGATCGTACGATGGTTAAATCCATCCTTCAATATTATATAGCCTGGCACTATGTACAAGTGTGGCACTCTGGGAAATTATTACATTAAGGTCATCCTGGGAGGGATGAAAGAGAAGCGATATTTACGGACGATTTGATTTGAGTGGGGGCAATGACCGTGATGAGCCCACAGTGGGAGATTAGATTAGGACTACATTGAACATTATATCAGTATGCTCATACAATGAAAACCGACTAACGCGGATCTCGGAGTGCAAGGAGAAGAGAGAGAGAGAGCGAGAGAGAGAGAGAGGGGGGAGGGGGGGGGGGTTGTAACACCCCTCAACACTAGAGGGTTTCAAGGCAGAGCGGGCTCGAGAAAGTTCTGTCTGAAGGAACACTTACATTGGAGAAGGGAAGAGAAGACAAACGCCCGGTGAAACATACTGATCAGACTAAGTCTGATAGTCATGTGAAACTCACCGATCGAAATAGGTTAGTAATAGCTAGGCGAAACATATAGATTAGGCTACGTAGGTCAGGTGAAACATATTGTTCAGGTTACGTTAGTCAGAGACTGGTGAAACATATTGATGACTTTACGTTAGTCAGTCAGGTGAAGCATGCTGATCACTTTACGTCAGTCAGTCAGGTGAAGCATACTGATCACTTTACGTTAGTCAGTCAGGTGAAGTATACTGATCACATTACGTTAGTCAGTCAAGTGAGGCATAATGATCACTTTACGTTAGTCAGTCAGATGAAGCATATTGATCACTTTACGTTAGTTAGTTAGGTGAAACATACTGATCAAGACTATCACTCACTTCCAATAAGATCTACATTGTGACAGGTTGTTCCTGTCTAAAGGTCTGGGTAATGAAGCTGGGATCAGCACCTTGTTTCCAATATTAGTGAGCTTACTGAGGGGTCACACATTGCACTACAACCATGAGGACACACATCCACATTCTCAAGTATGACTCGGTGTGGTATCTTATTCTTCTTCTTTTTCGTACGCTGGCCACAGGTGCATTCTCTGGTCCACGTATGTCGGGCAGTTTTGCAGCAGATGTACGGCGGTCATTTTCCCGGTACGTCTTCTTCTTCTTCTTCTTCGTACGCTGTCAGGCGTCAACTTGTATTTTTTCGAAAAAAAACAGCAGTCGTCCTGAGGCTGTCGATACTGTCATATAGCTTGTCTAGTGTTTCCACTGGTGATAGCCACATGTGCTTTCTCTGGTCCTCGTATTACGGGATGCCCGGGCAGCAGATGTTCAGCGGTAATTTTTTCGGTACCACAACTGCATTCGTCAGTGCCACCTATCTTCAGTTTATTGAATAGGTGGAACCTCAGTCTATTGTGGCCTGTGCGGAGTCTGAAGACCACGACCTGCTCTCTTCTGTTGACTTGGTAATAGGCATCATTTTTTGTGTAGCGAATATGTTCTGTTTCCCACTTGGCCATGTATCTGACTCTAATAAGCCTTTTGGACTCTTCGTATGTCACACTAGAATCTGGTTGTGGTAGTGTTGCACCTTCTTTTGCCAGTCTGTCTGCCTCCTCGTTGCCTTGGATGTTACAGTGGGATGGAACCCACTGTACCACTACTCTTTTTGGTGCAGACTGCTGGCATAGTTGACAGAGTACTGCTCTTAAATCATTAAGTTCAGTGTTTTTCTGGATTTTTAGTGCTGTGACTACGGCCAGGGCATCTGTAGACAGGACTATCTGGCTTTCATTTCTTTCGCCTGTCAGCATTGCTTCTACCGCAGCCCTCAGTGCCTCTGCCTCCGCTCTGAAATTGCTTGAGAATGTTCCAGTTGCCACTGACAGTGTTATTTTTTTACCATTTGGTGGGCTCAGGAATACCCCTGCCCCTTCGTTCTGTGTTGTATTTGTTACAGAACCGTCGGTGTATGCATGGGTCCATTCCATGCTTGGGTAGTTTTCCGTTATGTACCTCAGGGTTATGGCTCTTCTTTCTTTTTCAGTCTGGCTGTTCTTGTTTCCAATACCTGGTATATTTTCTACCACCTCCGGAATGATATTCTGCTTCCAGATGGGTTTGCGTTAAGTAGCGATGGGCTTTGGTATTGTTACGGTGTTCATAGGGTCTTCGCTCATCTTTGCTTTGCCTATTTCTGGAAAGTTTCTCCGCTTTAGTATCCCATTTCCAAATCTTTTTAGTCTCTGATGCATTGGAGGGTCTGTCAGTCTTCTTAGTTTCTCTGCTTGTTGCTTGGCTCTGCAGTCTCTTCTGTCGGTCATGGATTGCAGATTTGTAATCGTTTCAAGTTCTACAATTGGCGTTGACTTCATGCCTCGTGTTATAACTCTCATGGCTTCGTTTTGAAGTTTGCTAATTTTATCAAAGTTCGCCTTTGCTGCTGTTGTCCATGCCGCAATGCGATACTCGAGAACTGGTCTCACTTTTCCAGTGCACAGTTTCTTTAGTATTCCTTCGTCTGCTCTCCAGATTGTGTCAGCAAGTTTCTTCATTATTGCCATTCTTTCTCTGGCTCTCACTCGGTTTCTCTCGATCTGACTTTTCCATGTCATGCGCCGATCAAATGTGACGCCCAAGTAGTCTGGTTTGTCGTTTGGCTGCAGGTATTTGCCGTTAATTACTTATTTCGGTGTTCTGGGGTTTATTTGAAAGCGAGAATATCGTACATGTTGTTTTTTCTTCGTTTATTTTGACCAGCCATGAGTTCACCCACTCCTCCAACGATGTTAGGGCCTGCTGCATCCGATTGCTTGCTACGGTGAGATTTTTTTCAGAGGTCCACATAGCCAGATGGTCTGCAAAAATGGAGCTGTGGACTCTTCTTGGTATATTATCTGTGTTGTTGTTTATATACACCAGGAAAAGTGTAGGTGACATTGCCCCCCCCCCCCCCCACACCTTGAGGTACTCCTTGCTCCAGTGTCACCTTTTTTTGCTCATCTGCTTTTGTACTTGAACTCTGGCTATTCTGTTTACAAGGTAGTGGCTGATCCATCTGTACATTTTCCCACATACTTCACTTCTTCGTAGCTTGACTTTAAGTCCCTCTTTCCACACCTTGTCAAATGCCTTCTCTAGATCCACCCAAACCGCTACTGTATGCTTTTTTTCTTGGTAAGCAACCTCTATTTCCTGTGCTATTAGAGTGATCTGGTCCTCATTGGATCTGTGCTGTCTAAATCTTGCTTGCTGTGGAATTAGTATGTGTTTTTCTTCCAGATGCCACATCAGTCTGGTGTTTATCATACTCTCCATCAGTTTGCCTACACATCTCAGTAGACTGATGGGCCTGTATACATTTGAATTCTTTGGTACTGGTATAAGTACAGCATCTTTCCATGACTGCAGTACAATTCCTCCTTTCCAGCTTTGGTTCAGGACTGATAGTAACATCCTCTATGCTGTTTTGCCCAACCCCATCAGCATTTCATTTGTTATCCCATCTTTTCACTCGGTATGGTATACTTACTTACTTTCCGTGCCCGGTAACATCACATAGTTTTGTCCAAAAACCAGCAACCGTTAGTGCTCTTTCATTTGTCACTATCAGGTACTTCATTGTACATGTTACCTGTATACTGGGGCATATAAACAGGTACTCTGGGTCTTGGATGGCCCCGCATTCGCAATATTTATCGTCTGCATATCTTGACCTTTTTCAGGTTAGACCAACACCTGGACACACCCGTTCTTAATCTTTTCAGCGATATCCACGTAGTATATGACAAATGTCCTGCTGCAAGTTATTCTTTAATCTGTATCAAAATTTCATCGTTCGTTTGACGCCACTTTTCTATGCAACCAAACAAATGGTATGGTATATATATATATATATATATATATATATATATATATATATATATATATATATATATATATATATATATAAATGTATGTTTGAATGTCTGTATGTATGTATGTATGTATGTCTGTATGTATGCATGTATGCATATATGTATGTATGTATGTATGCATGTACCCCCATGTATGTATATATATATATATATATATATATATATATATATATATATGTTTATATACATATATATATATATATATATATATATATATATATATACATATGTGAGGACCAGGTACCTGATTTCAAGTCATACTATATTCTTGGGTGCACGTGTAACTGATCAAATCAGTGCAGGCGCAGAATGTTCTATGGCATGGCTGGCAAACATAATCTGCTTCTGGTATTCCCTCTGTTCCATACTTTATTATTGCGCGTCTGTCATTGGCTGGCTGTACACGGAGGTCCTTGCTGATTGCAACTCCCTGCCTGCTCACCTTTCCAGGTTGAACGATTTTGAGCCAGGTTTTTTTAAGTGATAATGTATATGTGACAGCACTTAAGATACCCCTTCAATTTGTCATTGAAGGCCATGTTTTGGACGTTCCTGTGATCGTCTTTCTTCATTCAGTTCGCTATACAGAAGTTACTTTGGTACCGTTTGCTTGACATTCGAGCAAGGTGGCCAACCCATCTCAATAACACTTTCTTCAAAAGTGCTTAAACGCCGAGCGGTCTATCTCTGGAAAAGACTTAATTATTTGTGATATGGTCTTGTCCAAAGATGGATTTACAATGCAGTTTAAACAAGTTATATAGAAGTAGTTCAGCTTCCTGGCGTCTCCAACATAGACAGTCAGCTATTACACGCGTAGTGCAGGGTGGAGAGAATGGTGACACAGTATACCTTCAGCTCAGCTGTGCTGATTTCTCGATGTTTTCACACTATCGAGCAGATTCATCCAAAAACTGTACTGGTCTTTGATATCTAATTAACCAGCTCATCAGCAAAAAGAAATGATCTCGAAAGGACAGCTTCCGAGGTAGATGAATTATTCCCCCGCGTGTTCTGTGTGTCCCCTCATTGTAACCAAAGAATGTTTATAGGCTGTTCTTGAGTTTCTGTACTACATCAGTTTTCTTTGTCACGGCAAACTTGTCCCAATCAGTAGAGAACCATCCCTTTCTGAATATTCTATTCTGGTCTACTGTTCGGATCACTGGCATGTACAAACAAGGGATTGCATTTCGTATCGCGCATTGACTTGGTTTTCGCATTCAGTCTGCGAGAATGTAGTAGATTGCATCCATGCGAAAATTTATTGGTACACTATCCTCTACTGTCCTTGAAAGCATCCAAAAGCATTATGATGAACAGGATGTCAATTACACATCACTTTTTCCCGCCGTCATTAACCTCAAATAATGTAGAAATCTTCCCTTCACAAATTACATCTGCTGGGAAACCTTAGTGGAAATGTTTTACTAAAGTGACCCAATTTCCAGAGTAGTCCAATTTTGACATTATCTGCATAACCCACATCTGCTGACTGTATCCGATTATTTTCTGAGGTCAATAGACGTGCGTAGATCAGTGTTCTTCTCGCCAGTTCTTCTGAAGATTACGAGATGCAAATATCTTGTATAAAGTATTTTGATCAAACTTCAATCCACACTAAAAGTCCGTGAAATGATGGTCTAGCTCAAGATGTTTATTCCAGCGATTTGAGCAGTACACGCGAGAGGATCGTGATGGTAAGAGACAGCTAAGAAAGTCCACGGATATTGCCACAATCTTAGCAACTGCATTTTCTTTTCAAAATATGAATTGTTGATTTATTAACCATTTATTGTGGGACTACTCCTTCTTTCCACATCGAGCAGAAGCGTTCAGTGCGCTTTCTGATGAGACACTTTCCGGCTGCTGTTTATATCTCTACTGGTATTGTGTCAGCTCCAGATGCCTTTACAGGGGAACGAGCTTTGATGACCTTGTCTACTTAATGTGCATCAATAGCCTGTGGCATACGGTATACGCCTTTTTTCAGGGTTGATGGACGGTTAAGGAATGTTCTCTGTCGAGAATTTAAACTGTATCTGTTATTAGCAATAGATCAGAACTACCAACTAGAGGGCTACATGAAGATGTGGACCATAAAGTGTTTTCATCGCCACGTAGATCTTTTAGAATCATGCAGCACGGTGAACGCCTCGATCTCGTCTCCCCGCTTCCTTAGTCAAGAGCCATGCACTTCCTTGAGTCTCGTCTGAAAATGATGTAGTCGATAAAGTGTCAATCTGGATAAAATTAAGCCCGTGTGGTTCTATCTCGAGCTGGGAAAGATAAGATGATGTCGGTAAGGATAGGCATTATGACTTTATCAAATGTAACCCCCCCCCCCCCCCCACCCCCACCCCACCCCCACCCGTTGATCCGCACTCTTCAGAAACTTTACCACGAAGTCTCCTTTCCCATCTACTAGTATTTATTCTCTTTCTCAAACTTTTCAAATCAGGTTGAATAATATATCTTCTCAAGTGTTGCTGTTTGCCTTGATTGCTTCTGTTGAAATATTATCTGGGCCAACAGATTCACCATCTTTCAGGAATAGGAATGGTTTATTCAATTTTGCTTTGCTTGGTCTCGTGCAAATATTTTGTAGTTCTTATTCTTCTGACTCAATGTCTAGGGATTTTGTGGAGCTGTCGATTTCGAAGTTCATCGACATACTCTGTCCTTTCTTATTCTACGCAATTGTGTTGCTACGCAGTTTCTTCATTATATTTAATAAATCCATTACCTTACTTACATTTTTCTTTTAGTTTCTTTGTGCTGATGTACTGGTCTTGTATATTCTCTTTTCCACTTCATTGCCAACTCGTGAATATTTTTTTCCGCTTGTCTTTTCTCACTTTCATTCTAATCTCTGTATTGACAGCAATGTATATTTCTTGAACCTCGACTGGTATGTACGGCTTTTGCAGCCGTCGAAGAATTGGGTTTTTTTCATTATGCTTACATTTTGCAGCCACACCCACCCAGTCTCATCTTGTTTTCGCCAACCCAAGAATAGCATTGTTGTAGTTCCATATTTCCGTTCCCACCTGTGCAGCCTTCCCCTCTTCATGCATAGAGGAACGTTAGAGCTACCAAACATGCAGGTGTCCCTATCCGAAAACAGGTTAGTCTGATGTGTGATTTCTTGTGACTTTCTATGCTCTCTCGTTACAAAGCTACTGCTATTTGTGTTGGTCAGTGAGGCTAAACTGTCCGTTAATTCGATTGGTCTATAGTTGAAGTTTCTGTGTATAAAAATGAATAGGGGATTAGGTATCCGGCCTCATCTCCAATATTCTTAACATACCCCCTACAACGTTGCTTATCGTGTCTGCAGTGCTAGTGGTGTTACTATGCAGTGCCAACACTGTTAGAAAAAACATATTGCTTAATATAAATCCAACTTCATCATCATCTTCATCATGTAGCCCTCCCTTTACAGAACGTCGCTCTCATGATAGCCTATCTGTAAGACCCTGGATTTCAGGCCAGATATTCCGTCTATGTTTCTGTAAACCCCGAGCTTCTGTAATGTCCCTTGTCCGTCTTCTCTTCTGTCTGCCTTTTTGGTCAGGTACCATATCCTCCACCATGCTTCAATTTATGCCATTGTGACGTTTGATGTAACCAAAACAATGTTAGTTTCGTCCGCGTAATGTTGTTTACAAGCCATCATGTATATCTAGGTAACTTATGATTTATGTTTTTCTCTTTGGCTATCCATAGTATTTTGAGGATCCTCAAGTAGCTACCTCCAGACCAACTAAACATCCCAATATTATTAGCAACTAAATATCACAATATAAATACCGACTTACTAGCTTAAAATAAATATCAACTAAATATCACAATATAAATACCGACTTAATAGCTTAATACAAATATCAACTAAACATCACAATATAAATACCAACGTAATATAATATCATTAATAACTAAACATTATAATTTCAAAACCACACTTCTCCTTCTTCGTCTTCTCTTTCTTCTGCGTTTGTCCGGAACAAGGACGTTTGTAACGTTGTGTCGGTTACGGTTAAACTGCTTTATGTGCGCATTTTACACAACACATCAGATTTTAGAACGACATTTTTGGGAACGGATCAACATTCCATATTCGATCCTACACGGGTGTAGTATGTTTCCTTGGCAGATACTTGAAAGCGAAATAAGGGCTTGGCCCTCTTTCACTCTATAACCCAAACACAATCAGCCACTATGAGCGACTAACGTCTATCGGCTACTCTATTGCTATATATTCGACGTCTAAGCATTCACATTTTAAAATATGACTATATCAGACAGGTAAAGGTAGTACTACATCAGACAGGTAAGTGTAGTACTATAGCAGACATGTAAAGGTAGTGCTATTTTAGACAGGAAAATATTGTACTATATCAGACAAGTAAAGATAAAACTATATCAGACACATAATGTAGTAATATATGAGACAGGAAAAGACATCACTAAGACAGATAAAGATAGTACTATATCAGACAAGTAAAGGTAGTAATATGTCAGACAAGTAATGATAGCACTATATCAGATAAGTAAAGATATCACTATATCAGACATATAATGTAGTACTATATCAGACAGGTAAAGTTAGCACTATATCAGACAGGTAAGGTAGTGCTATATCAGGCAGGTATAGTTAGCTCTGTATCAGATAGGTATATGTATAGAACTATGTCAGACAGGAAAGCTAGTACTATATCAGACATGTGTGTGTGTGTGTATATATATATATATATATATATATATATATATATATACCACGATATCAGACAGGTCTATCTATATGACTATGTCTAATAGGTAAGGTAGTACTATATTGGACAGGTAAAGATATCACTATATCATATAGGTAAGATAGTGCTATATCAGACAGGTAAACTAGTACTAATCCGACAGGAGTGTATATCACTATATCTGACATGAATATATAGCCATTTATCAAACAGGCATAGATATCACTATATCAGACAGGTATAGATATCACTATATCAGACAGGTATAGATAGCACTGTATCAAATAGGTAAGGTAGTACTACATCAGACAGGTAAGGTAACGCAATAATTGACAGTTTTAGGTAGTTATATTGCAGTTACTGAAGTTGATAATGAAGTGTTAGATGTTTTCTAGCAGAGAGTCCTGGTTGGTTGGAATTAATATCAGTGAAGCCCATCCTCTTTATCTTTCCATTCCCAACTCCCAGAGGTAGTCAGTCACCCATTGTTAACTGGGCAAACTGAAGTATCACTAGACCTATGTCACACAGCAATGCTAGTTTTATTTCGAAAATCTAGATCCAACAAACCTGACTGTCAATAGGCAGTCCCTCAAATTAACGTAATGCAAGAATATAAACGTCCGTTTGTTCCTTGGTTTCCCACTACACATCCTCATTGATCGTAATAGCAATCAGCGGGATATTCACATTGAATTGTCAAGCCACCTAAATGTGATATTTGCTGTTATTTTTGTCCAATTATCCTTATCAGTGTTTCCATTATGCAAATTGTTGATCATACGTCACACTGAAGAGCAATTAGTAGTCAATAATCCTCGTTGACTACTGATTAACTTTGAACAGCGATTATCAACACTATCATCTAGCTGCACATGTTTTGCTCGTTCTGAGTAGTTTTCGTTAACAAGGATCTATCATTGTCGATCAAACGTGTTAGGTATCACACCAAAAAACTATTTCATGATTGTATTTTTTCTTTAAGAGAATGATTACAGGCATGTATCCTGAGACATTTAGCGCAGTGGTTTTCTTGCTTTTATCCTAAAATCAACTGATTTAGAAAAGATAGGCTAAGAATAATAAGCGGGTGCACCAAAGATAACATAGTTGGAAATGTTTTACACGAACTAAATAATTCGCTTATATCAGTTAGAACATTCCAAGTTAGCTTACACGGTGAGGTCATGCAGGGCTTGGAGAAATCATTACACTATAAAGAATGTGCGATGCAGGTGAATAAATTTATAAAAAAAAGGATAAGGAAAAATTCAGAATTGGGACATTGATGGCAATTACAAAACACAAAAGAAAGTGTGTTAGATTGATTGCTTAATAGAAATATGCTTAAATAGAGAGACAACCAGACAGATAGAGAAACAGATAGACAGATAAAGAGACAGAAAGACAGACAGGCAGATAGATAGAGAGACAGACATACAGACAGAAAGACCGACAGACAGACAGATGAAGAGACAGACATACAGGTACATAGACAGAAAGACATACAGGCAAACAGATAGACAGAGAGACGAACGGACGGACGAAGGGACAGACAGACATAAATAGACAGACACATAAATATAGATATCGATAGATTCTTGATTCTTAATTCTAAGAAGCAGCATCATCACACAGGGGACGTTCCCATATGTTCTCTGTACTCTGTCCAAGCAGCCAGCCAAGCGTATATAAACTCAAAGTCCCAGTCAGGTGTTGATTTCGTGTTTTTCGGATCTTTCCAGATAGAACACACATTCTCCCTTCTCCCTTAGTCACTCCCAAATCTATCATCTTCTGCAGATATACATTTTCGGGACCCTCTGTCTCTTCATCATTCTGTAGACTGCCCATCAATGCCCTTATCAACTCAACCCTGTCTCTCCTCATCACCGCGTCGTTTACAACAGCGAATCCCGCCATTGCGTCAGTTCTTTCGTTGCCCCAGACGCCTGCATGTTCCAGGCAGTAGATCCATGTGACACCCAGTACACTAGAGTTGATCAGAAGAGAGGGCGACTGCCTTCTTAGCATGCACCGTCTTATCTTACGAAGCATGCCCTGCGAGTCTGACAGTATCACTGCGTGTGTCACCGGTTGCGTAACCAACCAGTTCAGGGCCGTTGTTACCGCCTCGATCTCCATCCTCATACTCGATGTGACAGTGAAGTAGGCAGCCGATTTCTCCACCACCTTCTTGCCATTTTGGTTGCCGACGAAACCCCAACTGCACTTCTTTGCATCTCTGCAGGCAGAGCTATCTGTGGACAGAATTGGGGCTTGTGATACTGGGTTTTGCTGGATCAGCACCTGTATTGAAACGTACGTCCTAGTGCCGCCCCACTCGCGACACTCTCTGCTCAGTTTTATCACCACCCTTGTCAGGTGACTCTCGTTGCCCACGTCTACCCATTCGCTACCTCTTCCAACTTCTTCTAATACACATACCCTCATCATAGTCTTCTGCCTCTGCCATCGTGGCCTTCCTCACTAAATGCGTCTGCCTTTGAGTGTATCCAAGTCTTGGTGCAAAGAGTGGTGTTCGTTGTTGGCAACGTTGGTGTATGCCCTTACCTGCTCTACTTAATGTCGTCCCTTGATGCTTGGTAAATCAAGCAGGAATCTCATGGCATCAATGGAAGAATCTCTAGTGCATTCCAGAACTGCTCTCATGGCCTCGTTCTGGATTCTTTCCAATATGTTTACCTGTGTCTGCGATAGCGAAAGTAACCCAAGGCCGAAGTCCATGACAGACAAACCAGTGATTGCATCAACAGGAACAGAGTCTATTGTTGCATGTCTGTGGCCGCCATGACTTTGGTTGCATTGATACCCCTCTTTGCTTTTAGAATCACATTGTCAACATGTTTATTGAAAGAGAGACTTCTATCAAATGTGAAACCAAGATATTTCATTCATGTCCTGTCTCGATTATGGTGTCCATGCAGGTGGCGCCTGGTAGTGTATCTGAGACAAACCTATTGTTTAAGGAGATAGATTCCCCAGCTTGCTCCGCACACCCGCGACAATTTCAGTTTTTTTTTTGCCTTGTTCGTATAGCAGGATGTTGTCCACATATGTGAGGATCATACAAGTCCCTCTATCTGTGAGGATCCTGCAAGTCCCTCTATCTGTGAGGATCCTGCAAGTCCCTCTATCTGTGAGGATCCTACGTCCATCTATCTGTGAGGATCATACACGTCCCTCTATCTGTGAGGATCATACAAGTCCCTCTATCTGTGAGGATCATACAAGTCCCTCTATCTGTGAGGATCCTGCAAGTCCCTCTATCTGTGAGGATCCTACGTCCATCTATCTGTGAGGATCATACACGTCCCTCTATCTGTGAGGATCATACAAGTTCCTCTATCTGTGAGGATCATACAAGTCCCTCTATCTGTGAGGATCCTGCAAGTCCCTATATCTGTGAGGATCCTACGTCCATCTATCTGTGAGGATCATACACGTCCCTCTATCTGTGAGGATCATACAAGTCCCTCTATCTGTGAGGATCATACAAGTCCCTCTATCTGTGAGGATCCTGCAAGTCCCTCTATCTGTGAGGATCCTACGTCCATCTATCTGTGAGGATCGTACAAGTCCCTCTATCTGTGAGGATACTACAAGTCCCTCTATCTGTGAGGATCCTACGTCCATCTATCTGTGAGGATCATACACGTCCCTCTATCTGTGAGGATCCTACAAGTCCCTCTATCTGTGAGGATCTTACAAGTCCCTCTATCTGTGAACATCCTACGTCCATCTATCTGTGAGGATCCTACACGTCCCTCTATCTGTGAGGATCTTACAAGTCCCTCTATCTGTGAGGATCCTACGTCCATCTATCTGTGAGGATCATACACGTCCCTCTATCTGTGAGGATCCTACAAGTCCCTCTATCTGTGAGGATCTTACAAGTCCCTCTATCTGTGAGGATCCTACACGTCCCTATAGCTGTGAGGATACTACAAGTCCCTCTATCTGTGTAATTTTGCAAGTGTACACATTAAAAAGTACAGAAGATAGAGGAGAGCCTTGAGACAGTCCCTGCGCTATGGTTCTGATCTCTGACGTTCAGGAATCGTACTTTAGAGAGACGTTTCTTGACTTAAGTACCGTTGCAATCCAGCGGACGATCCGGAGGTCAATTTTGATTATTTTGCAGTAGTTGATCCTAATGTAGGCATCTCCCAGTTCGATCGTCACGAAGACAGTTTCCTCTTTTGTCTGGAAGCCCTCATATGTGTCGTAGGCCAAGATAGTTCCATTGGTGGCAGTGTCTCTGTCAAGTCTGTATGCGCCAAGTGGGTCTGGAAATTAACGCGTATTTTCCAGCTAACTATAACTTGTCTAGCAATGATTCTTTCCAGCCCCTTACCGTACACATTCTGTAGTGTGATGATGCTATAGCCTTTTTTTATATCAGTAGCATTGTTGTCGGGTTGCGCTAGAGGGATAAGATAGAGTGTAGCCACTCCTCTGGCACATGGCCTGTCTAAAGACTACCATTAAAAACATATGTAATCTTTGCAAGCTCATCATCTCCACAGTCCTTCAGCTAGTTGTATCGTATTCCATCGGGCCCAGGTGCACTGTCCGATGCTCTATTCATGGAGTGTCCGTCCTCCTCAATACTAATCAGGTCGTGCTCCTTATTAGTGTGTGGCGACTTCAATGCACGTACTGTCACTTGGGGAAACCCAAACAATAACCCACAGGGCAGGCGTTTGACCAGGTCATCCTTGAATCCAGTCTGAATATCCTCAACTCTGAGTTGAAAACCAGATTTGTCACTCGAATAGCAGACTCAGACTCTAACATTGACCTCACACTGGTTTCAAGCCACGGGAGACATACACCAGGTGGTCAGCACTTACATATCACGAAAGTGACCACTTGCCATCTTCTGTTTCCATCACGAATGACCAGCCCAGAAGACAGAATAAAAGGCAACATGCTTTTAAATACATGCGCACCAAAGACTCGATACTAGGTAGCTTGAGACAATTGGCATGGGAAAGCAAGATAGACCAAACCGACACATGTCAACGCCCTTGGTAATCCGATGAGATTGAGACCGCATGGGAAAGCAAGAATAATGCCACCAAAGAATGGCAGCAGAAGAGAAGACTCGGAAACGTCACACTGGAGAGAACAATGGAAAAAGAGACCAAAATGAGAAGGGTCACTAAAGATTTCAAGCAAATGGCCAGAGCAGCAGAACAGCAACGGTGTGATACATTTACGGAAGAGGTGGCGGCGGCTTGAGTCCTCCTGCATACATTCTGGAAATTACATACGGCAATGAACCGGACGAGAGATAGATAGATAGATAGATAGATAGATAGATAGATAGATAGATAGATAGATACATAGATAGATAGATAGATAGATAGATAGATAGATAGATAGATAGATAGATAGATAGATAGATAGATAAATAGATAGATAGATAGATAGATAGATAGATAGATAGATAGATAGATAGATAGATAGATAGATAGATAGATAGATAGATAGATAGATAGATAGATAGATAGATAGATAGATAGATAGATAGATAGATAGATAGATAGATAGATAGATAAGTGTAGCACCAACATAACTATTGTAATAGTGTATCTGATTTGATCAGAAAACATGAAGTAAACGTAAAAAGTCATGAAGACAATTCAATAATTGCAACTGAAATTGGAATTGAGTTGCTAATTTCATGAGTCACTAGTGCTATTGTATAATAAAGATATAAATCCCGAGTTTATAATTATGTAAAAGATAGTTATATGAATAACTGTTGTGATTGACTAGCTGCATTATTCTCACAATGATCTAGACTAGTACGAGTATTTTTCAACCATTTTATGCTTTTACATCTTTTAAATAATCAATCTGCAAATATCATTATTCAATAATGATTGTTAATATTCCTCTGATTGATGTTAATTGATGATGTCAAAGGCCGTCGTCAGTTGCCTACAATGTATCCCCAGCATCATCTGTCTCTTGCCTTTATGGTAAACTCTGACAGATAGTTTTCAGTTCACCTGTTGTTGTTGTTGTCTTCCCACTCACAGCGCTGCCTTACTCTTGTCCGTCTAGCGTCCACATTTATGTTAAGCGTTGTTTTCCTCAGTGGTTGGTGCCTCTTTATGTCTACAACATATTTTATTTGTCTAATTTGTATGTCTTCATTAATTCTCTTCTATCCCCAATTTCTTCATAACCTCCATATCTGTTTGCTTGTATGTCCATGCGATGCGGTCCATCCTTCTCTATACTCACATTTCAAAAACCTCCCTTTATCCACCAAATGATTGTTCAACGTTCATCTTTTCACACCATTGAGTGAAGACGAATAAATACATACATATATATATATATATATATATATATATATATATATATATATATATATATATGTATATATATATATATATATATATATATTTATATATATATATATATAAACTACCTGAAGACTCTCTTCTTCAATTTACTGTCTGAATGTCAATATATTGTTCATGTTTTTAAATTTGTTTTTTGCCAATTTCTATTCTCTTCCCCACCTCCATCTCACATCTACCATTATATTTTATGATCTGTTCAAGGTAGAGGAAATTTGCTTCTATTTCAACATCTCTCCGTTTACTGTGATGTTCACTGTTGGCTTCACGTCTGTTTTGCTCATTATCACATTTGTTGTTTTCCAAAGTTAATGTCCGAACCATAATTCCTGCTTCTGTAGTTTTCTAATTTTGCAAGTTCCTGCAACTCCTGCTCGCTTACAGATAACAATACAGTCTCACCAGCACCAAAAATATTGTTAACTATCCTGTCGTTGATTTTTAGTCTGTTCTGTCGGAAAATGTCTTCTGTGTCGATGTTAAATATGTAAGGTGATAACATACACCCCTCTCTCGCACCTCTTTTTAATATCACTATCTGCTGAGTCATTCTTTCCCTGTCGTATTTTTGCTAACTGTTCCGAATACGAAACACTAATTAGTTCCAATCACTTTTCCATTTAGGCCAATCACTTGTAATTATTCAATTAGTTTGACATATACGACTGCCAAATGCCTTACTGCAGTCTATAAAACACAGTTAGACCCTTTTTTTGGATTTTATGTACACTATTCCGCTAACATTCTTATACGAAATATTGTTTTATGAGTTTATATTTATCTGTCAAAAACAGGACTGATCTTCACCTACGTATATTTTATTGATAATTCTCTCTGGTATCATTTTGAGGAGTATCTTTGTACAATGACTCATCTCACATATAGTTCTATAAACTGAACAATCCACTGATCTCGGTTTCTTTTTAGACAATGTGACAAAGACTGATGCCTTTAAGTATTTGGGCAAATCTCATGTTTTATATTTGTCGTTGTAGTTCTATAATTGTGTCAAATGTCAAACGCTCTTATAAAGTTTTTTAAATAATTTCCTTTGTAATGTTGTCTGGACCATCAGCCTTCTCTTCTTCAATATTTTTATTGTTTTTCGCTATTTCTGATTTGAGGCTTTGCTTGCTGTTATTATTGTATACTTATGGCTTGTTTTGTTTGTTGTCGTAAGACAGTCTACTGACATTCTACCCATTTCTGTGAAATATCTGATTCATCAAACAAAACGTCTTCATGTCATTTTTGAATTCAGTGTAAACCAGTTACAACTTGTTTCCACTTTTGACATCTTTCGTATTTCTTCATGCAAATTTCTGCGTTTGTTCTTATTTTCCATATCTTCTATTTCTATGTATTGTTGCCACATACATTCACCTTTTGTTTTGCCAGTCTATACATTTTTCGCATGTTTTTGTCGATTTACGCATTTTCTGGGGTGTTCTTTGTCTTTTTTTCTTTCTGCAATTTTAACCACTGTTGACCTTTCCTGAATACTTTTACTGGTAGGTTTGCATTCTGTTAATTGTATTCTGAATTATAGGTATTTCTATTTTGTGTTTATCTTCTCTTGATATATTACTCCACCGCATTGTTCCATGCTTTCTGTCATTAAACATTAATATGTCTATTTAACATCAACAACGTATTTATCTCCTACATCTGATTGTCTCAATGTCGATATGTCTGTATAAGGTTGTCTCAATGTTGATATGTTTGTATAAGGTTGTCTCAATGTCGATATGTTTGTATAAGGTTGTCTCTATGTCGATATTTCTATATAAGGTTCTGTCAATCTTGATATGTCTGTATAAGGTTGACTCAGAGTCGATATATTTGTGTAAGGCTGTCTCAATGTCGACATGTCTGTAAAAGGTTTACTCGATATATGCCTGTGCAAGGTTGTATAGTGATCTTTTCCTCTTGACATTTCAGTTGTTTATGTAATTTAAAATTTAATACATCAAAATCAGAGAAGTAGCTCAACTAAACGAACACAGTCTGAATAAAAATTATATAAACCATTTCACGTAAATTACAAAGGAAGAAAAGTGTGATTAACTAGTTTCATAGTGGATCAGGCGACGTACTGCGCACTGACACATTCTAACATTCCCTGAGCGCTGGGTTCTAAAAGACAACAATTGCTTCAATCACCATCTTCCTCTAAACCGCCATTAACTATTTGCGGAACCCTGTAGTCGTCTATCGTATATTTTCATAACCTAAAAGATGGTAGGGGTATCACATCCAACTACATCATGAACCAACTATCGTCATCTCAGTCTGTCCACCATCATTGTTTTCGAATTTGTTACCGTTTTTCCTTTCCGTTTCCGAGCACAGCTTTACGAAATCCCTTTCGTTTTGCTGGAACTGTGCTTCTGCGTAATATATTGGATCGTGTCAAATATCCTTACCATTGTAGTTTGCGAGCTGTTAACACTGACAATAAGTCTATATATGGTTATTTTAACTGTTGGATTGTACTGCGTATGGGGACAATTGTTAAATATTGTGCCAAGGACGTGGGTGAAGTTTGCGCATTCAATGTCCTTGTTTTACAAGCATATAGGTAGAAAGAGTGAATTCTTGTAATTGTAAGGGATATTTAACTATTTGTTTACACAGTGAACTCTGCTTTGGTTTTTATTGACTCTAGTTGCATTTCCCAGATATGAGAATTGGGCGTCTCAAGTTACTGTCAATAAATAGGGATGTCTTCATTGACTCTGTTCGTGTTATTCGTCATTAACTCTACCTGTACGCTGTTTATTTGCTTGCCATATATTATTGAGGTTGTATTAAACTTTGCTGTTAGAAGTTGCAGCTCGTTTTTATAACAATCCAAAGCATCTTTATCATCGACAAAGCGTAGGTTGGCAAAAATGCTTTGAGTTGCAGATAATACGATATGTTGGCCACCTAGAGCAACATCTAATTCTTTCCAGACATATAATGAACAGTGTGAGTGATAGTAGGCAGCCTTGTCTTACACCGATCGTAGTGTTAAACCAGATTTCCATTCTGCCATAAACGAAAACCGCTATCGTCGTATGTCAATGTAAATTCTTAACGACATTGGTAAGTTGGTCTCCTTTTCTATTTTAAAGAAAATTGTCACAGGAAGCTTTGTTTCATACTGTCAAATATCTTAGGACAATCGGCAACAATCTGGTATGTATTGTTATATTCGTTTAAAATAGTGCATAGCAATCAGGAACGTAAAGATGAATTTAGTAATACTTCAACAGCTGTGGAAACCAACTTGTTCATTGGTTAGGATATGTTCCGCTTCCGGTTATAACATAAGGTTCCGGGAAACATAAATTGAGAAACCTTGCTTTAGACGGCTCACATGAAGTCATCACAGTGATTGAATATAAAACAAATTAAAGCTGTTCTGAAGACGTATGTTGTTGTAAAAAGGTCTGTGTTAACTCCAGCTAGTATTTGCTCTTAGGTTAACCCTGATGGACAAGAAACACATACCTGTCAACTGGAACAAACCCCACCAAGGAGCAACTAGTACCAACTCACAATTATTAGACCCCGCTACCTGGATATACGTCAAATGTATATTTCGAGTTGAAAGCAACAGGTCATAGGCCTCAGTATTTAATAAACTGTGCGCCAGAGACGGTGCTACCTTCCTGGACAATACATGTTATTGAGGCAATTATATTTGTCATGTTAGTGTTGGTACTAGAAAATACTGATGTCAGACGTCAGCTAGGCTCTACTTTCATAACCCACATACCATAAAATAGATCGCCAGGTGCTAAGCCAACTGGCAGGTAGCGACCACAGGCCGATCAGTCTAACCATTGACATGGAAGTAGGCCCACAGGAAACAAAACCGCTCCCACGTTGGAATTACAAACGAGCCGACTGGGACAGATTTGCAATCCTGACAGATGGGCTGTGTGAAACCATCAACACACGAAACACCAAAATGAAGCCCATGGTGGAAAGCCTAAGCAAGGCAATAATGCAATCCGCCACTGAAACCATCCCAAGAGGAGCTAGGAAAAACTAAAAGCCCTACTGGAATGATGAGTTGCAGAAAGTGGAAGATGCAGTAACAAATGCTAGAAACATGGCAGAGCGAGAAATATCCATGGAGGCAAACATCGCCCTCAAAGCCGCCACGGCGAAGTACAAACACACTCTCAAGCAAACAGCAAGAGAAAGCTGGAAAAATAAAACGGAAAGCCTAAACCTGGACAAAGACGGGAACAAGCTATGGAAGCTAGTCACAGCCATGAACGACGAAACCCCGTCAAATAAACAAATTACTATCAAGCAGGGCGAGAACTTGATCACAGGTAAGAAAGCCGCAAACGCCTTTGTCGACCACTATGCCAGAGCAAACCACATCGAGGTCCCTGCAGATAAGCATACAGACATTAGCGAAGAGCTAAATGGGCACGAAAACATGAATACGGCACCTGAAGAGCACATGATGGCCAAATTAACAATGCGCGAAATGGAAGAGGCTATGAGAACACTAAAGAAAAGGAAATCTCCCGGAAAAGACGGGATAAGAAACGAAATGCTGATGGGGCTGGGCCAAACAGCGAAGAGGAAACTGCTATCGGTCCTGAACCAAATTTGGAAAAGGGGAATTGTACCACAGGCATTGAAAGATGCAATACTGGTACCAGTACCAAAAACAGGAAAGGATAAAACAGATCCAAATGGATACAGGCCCATCAGCCTACTGAGCTGTGTCGGCAAGCTGATGGAACGGATTATAAGCTCCAGACTGATGTGGCATCTGGAAGAAAAACGAATACTAATTCCACAGCAAGCCGGCTTTAGACAGCAAAGATCCACTGAGCACCAGGTCATCCTCATAGCCCAGGAGATAGAAGATGCCTACCAGGCACAGAAACACACAGTAGCTGTTTGGGTGGATCTGGAAAAGGCATTTGACAAAGTCTGGAAAGAGGGACTTAGAGTCAAGTTAAGAAGAAGTGATGTTTGTGGGAAAATGTACAAGTGGATCAACCACTACCTCAAACAAATAACGGCCAGAGTCCAAGTACAAGGGCAGATGAGCAAAAAAGGTGACACTCGAGCAGGGAGTACCCCAAGGGGGAGTACTGTCACCCACACTCTTCCTGGTATATATAAACGATATTACAGAGAATGTACTAAAAAGAGTCCATAGCTCAATGTTTGCAGACGATCTGGCTATGTGGACCTCTGAAAAGAATCTCACCATAGCAAGAAATCGGATGCAGACGGCCCTAACATCGCTGGAAGAGTATGCTAACTCATGGCTGGTCAAAATAAACGAGGAGAAAACCACATGCACAATATTCTCGCTTTCATTAAAACCCCAAAGTACCAAATTAAGTCTAAATGGCAAATTCCTGCAGCCAAACGACAACCCAACCTATCTGGGAGTCACATTTGATCGGCGCATGACATGGCAAAGTCAGATTGAGAGAAACCGAATGAAACCCAGAGAAAGAATGGCAATCATGAAGAAACTTGCTGGCACAAGCTGGGGAGCAGACGAAGGCATACTAAAGAAACTGTACACTGGAAGAGTGAGACCAGTTCTCGAGTATGGCATTGCGGCATGGACAACAGCAGCGAAATCTAACTTCTATAAAGTTAGCAAACTTCAAAACCAAGCCATGAGAATTATAACAGGTGGCATGAAGTCAACGCCAATTGTAGAACTGGAAAAGATTACAAAACTGCAATCCATGACCGATAGAAGAGACTGCAGAGCCCAGCTGCAGTCAGAGAAGCTCCGAAGACTGACCGACCATCCAATGCACCAGAGACTAAACAATTTGGGAAATGGGAAACTAAAGCGGAGAAACTTTGCAGAAATAGCCAAAGCAAAGATGCACGAAGATCCCATAAACGCACTTACAACACCAAAACCCATCACTACTGTACGAAAACCTACCTGGAGGCAGGATATATTTCCAGAGGTGGTAGAAAAAATACCAGGTATTGCAAACAAAAACTGCCAGACTGAAAAAGAAGGGAGAGATACTACCCTAAGCTTCATAACGAAAAGCTACCCAAGCATGGACTGGACCCATGCATACACCGACGGTTCTGTAACAAACACAACACAGAACGGAGGGGCAGGAGCATTCCTGAACCTACCAAATGGCAGAAAAATAACACTGTCATTCGCTACTGGTAAGTACACAAGCAATTTCAGAGCGGACGCAGAGGCACTGAGGGCGGCAGTGGAAGAAATAGTGACACACAGTGAAAATGAAAACCATATAGTCCTGCTTACAGATGCTCTCGGCGTAGTCACAGCGCTAAAAAGCCAGAAAAACACTGAGCTTAATGACTTAAGAGCAGCACTCTGCAAACTGTGCCAGCAGTCCGCACCAAAAAGGGTAGTGGTACAGTGGGTCCCATAACACTGCAACATCCAAGGCAACAAGGAGGCAGACAGACTGGCAAAAGAAGGTGCAAGACTACCACAAACAGATACCAGTATGACGTACGAAGAGTCAAAACGGCTTATCAAAGCCAGATACATAACCAAATGGGTAACCGAACATACTGGTTACACCGAAAACGATGCCTATTACCAGTTGAACCGAAGAGAGCAGGTCGTTGTCTTCAGACTTCGCACTGGCCACAATAGACTGAGGTACCACCTATTCAACAAATTGAAGTTAGGGTGCACCGACGAATGCCCGTGCGGTACTGGTAAAATGACCGCTGAACATCTGCTGCAGAACTGCCCGACATACGAGGATCAGAGAGAGCAGATCTGGCCATCACCAGTAGAACTGCAAGACACGCTCTATGGCAGTGGCTACAGCCTCAGGATGACCGCCGCTTTTTTCGAAAAAATAATGGTTACTGTCTGACTGCGTACGCAGAAGAAGAAGAAGAATAACCCACATAAATCTAGTACACAATAAACTAGCAGTCGTCTTATCCTCGTTGCACTAATTTGAGCTTTCGATCATTTCTCTCATTTACTTACTTATTTAGTCGCTCCTCTTCTAATGTGAGGTGTAGAGGTTTGCCAGAGAGAAAACCAAACTGTTCTATCCACCGTCTTTCTCCTCGCCTCTTTCCAATCCATCATTCGGTCAATTAAGGTCTGTCGTATTTTGTCTTCCCAACGTACTTTGAGACGACCTGTGAGTCTGCGTCCTTGACTTTTTGCCCCCCATGGCCGACTTGGTATCCGATCTTCTTCCATTCTACAGACAGGACCAAACCACTGTAGTTGGGACTGCTCCATTCGTGTCTGCAGGTGTTGGACTTCGAGATTGTCACGTATTGTCTGCTTACGGATCTTATCCCTTTTTGTCACCTGAACCGCCTTTCTTGGGCTGTGGACTCTGCCAATGACACTTATATCCATATGTCAGGACAGGCACATAGGTCGAGCGGTATACATCAAATCATTTGTTTCCAGAAAATGAAAATATGCATTGTGAGGAAGTATGTAAAATGTAAGCACGTCTTATGTGTTGTTGTTTTGGTTTCAATTTCTATTGCGCATGCATATACTATGCTCCTTTTGTAAACATCTCTAACTTGGACATCTCTAACTTGGACATCTCTAACTTGGCTCATCTCTAACTTGGCTCATCTCTAACTTGGACATCTCTAACTTAGCTCATCTTTCTTAGCTGTATTTTGAAATTGTGAACACACTTCTAAAGATCCACATTCTTACGACATATTGTTTAGCTACTCCTAAAAAGAAAGTTTGGTCTTATATACGATACACGAAAACATTTGTGTTCTTCGATTGACAAAGACTTATTGAAATATTACCCTTTGAATTTAGAATACTGTCTGTTCGTGAGCTGATCTATTGTTTATATGTGAACTGTAACAGCCATCAGTAATATTATTCTCAAACAGTAGTAAGTATCAACTCTTTTAAGTGCCATATAAACTTTCATTACTTATTTAGTAAAATGATGATTTCTTTTTACAACATGACAACACTTCTGTGTTCTCCATATTAACGCTTACTAATCCAAAACTATAGCACATATGTCTGCTTCAGATCGAGACTGTATGTGCCAACAGAGAGGAACATATGAATGAGAAGATCATAAAGTGGTCGTTAATTTCGTCAGAACATGACAATCAGTTCACGCATAGCAGATCGGATATCCATCTTCAAGTGTTTATCAAATATGTATATTTATCTCATCGGAGTGACGCTATTCCAGGGGAGGAGACTATTTTGTTGATTATACTTGGTTAACAGCCCGCCCAGCTGGACAAAAAATGAAAGGCTAAAAGGAATCTCCAGCGAGAGAAAAAAATAAAAACCCATAATTTCTAATTGCCACGCACGTTCAGCAGCCTGCAGACGCCATCGAGGAAAGCCACTTTCACATGAAATGAGCAATTGTGTTCAGATAACACTGAGTAGTTACATGAACGTTAGTCAATATGACAATATGAAAGGACCACAGATGATTTTTTGGAATACGTAAAATTGTAAAAGTTGCGAATTTTTGTTTCATATTTATCAAGATATTAAACACGATATGTAACATTGATGGACTGTAATAATAAATGGAATAGTGGATGAGTATCTTATACAAAGTAAAGAGATACGGAGTTAATTTGTTTAAACTTTAAACATATATTAATAAATATGGAAATATATTCAAACAAGCAGAGAGACACTGATGGATATATTATAACAAGTACAGAGAGAGAGAGAGTGGGAGAGAGAGAGAGAGGGAGAGAGAGCGACGAGCATGACGAAAGACGTTCTAATAAGTAGAAGGACATGAATGGAACAATTAAATATGTTTCAGTAAATAAGTTGCAGGGCGTAAAATGTTATAAAAAGAGAGGGAGAGGAGCCCTTTAACAAACAGAGTGGCATGGAGGTATATGTTAAAACAAGTAGAGCGACAGGGAGAGTTACACTACTGCAAAAGGAAAAGGACATATAAGAATATGTTTAAAAAGAATGAGACACATGAATGAGACTACAATTAGATGTAGTGACAATGAGGAGTCTGTAATTAGATGTATAGACATTGAGGATGCAGTAATATGATGTACAGACATTGTGGAGTCTGTAATTAGAGGTAGAGACATTGAGGATCTATAATCAGATGTTGTGATATTGGAAAATCTGTTATCAGATGATGTGACATTGGAGTGTCTGTAATTAGATATAGTGGCATTAAGGAGTCTGTAGTCAGATGTGAGACATTGAAAAGTCTGTAATTAGAAGTAGAGACATTGAGGAGTCTGTAATTAGAAGTAGAGACATTGAGGAGTCTGTAATTAGAAGTAGAGACATCGAGGAGCCTGTAATTAGAAGTAGAGACATTGAGGAGTCTGTAATTAGAAGTAGAGACATTGAGGAATCTGTAATTAGAAGTAGAGACATCGAGGAGCCTGTAATTAGAAGTAGAGACATCAATGATCCCTTATTATATTATATGAATATTGAGGATAATGGAATATGATGTAGAGTCATTGGGAAGTGTGTAATTAAGTGTAGGGGGATTGTGTAATCTGTAATTACGCATTAGATGATTAATGGATCTGTAGTAAACTGTGTAGTGGTATTGAAAAATCTATAATTACGTGTTGGGGGATTGAGGAGTCTATAATTAAGTATATGTACATTGCGAAATATCTAATACGATGAGAAGTCTTTAATTCAGTGAATGGACGTTCAGGCGTACGTTGTAATATGTGACGCATGTAATAAAGAAGAGACATTGATGAGAGGTAAGACTATGTAGAGACATTGAGGAGTACTTAATACTTTGTAGAGAAATCAAAGAGTTTGAAATAAAATTAATATACATTGGAGAGAATGCAATGATATGTTGAGACATGAAGGAGTCTGCTATATGGTGTAGAGACATGGCAGTATGTAATATTAATCGTAGCGACATGAGGTCTGTATGTAATATTAAGTGTTGCGACATGATGCCTGTATGTAATTTTAAGTATAGCAACATAAGGTGTGTATGGTTTACTAAGTGCAAGGACATTGCGAAATCTATATTTAAATAAAGGAACACGAATGTGTCTTCTATTTAGTGTAAATACATTAGCCAGTCTGATTTTTTTAATGTAGAGATATGATATTGTCTGAAATTAGGCGTAAAAAACGTGTTAGAGTTTGTAACTGTTTCTAGAGACATGAACGTTTGTGCAATTAAGTGTAAAAACAATGATGAGTATTTAATTAAATGTAGAGACATGAAAGTGTATGTAGTTAAGTGTAAAGACAACGAGGAGTCTGTTATAAGGTGTAGAGACATGACAGTGTCTATAATTAAGTGTAAAGACATTGGTGAGAACGAAATTAGATGTACAGACATTGGGGGAAATTTAATTAGGTATACAGACATCGTGGAAAGCTTAATTTGGTGTACAGACATTGGGAAGAACTTAATTAGGTGTACAGACATTGCGGAGAACTTAATTAGGTGTACAGACAAAGGGGAGACCGTAATTAGGTGTACAGAGATAGGGGAGAACGTAATTTGGTGTACATACATTGGGGAGAACGTAATTAGATGTACATAAATTCGGGAGAACGTAATTAGATGTACATACATTGGGGAGAACGTCATTAGGTGTACGGACATTGGGGAGAACGTAATTAGATGTACAGACCCTAAACCAAACAGCAAGAGAGAGCTGAAAAAACAAAACTGAGAGTCTCAACCTAGACAAAGAAGGGAACAAGCTATGGAAGCTGGTCAGAGCCATGAACGACGAAACCCCTTCAAATAAACAAATTACCATCAAGCAGGGCGACAACTTGCTCACAGGAAAAAAAGCCGCAAACGCTTTTGTAGAACACTATGCCAAAGCAAACCACATCGAGGTCCCTGCAGATAGGCATACAGACATTAATGAAGAGCAAAAGAGGCACGACAACATCAATACGGCACCAGAAGACCATATGATCGCAAAATTAACAATGAGTGAAATGGAAGAGGCCATGAGAACATTAAAGAAAAGTAATTCTCCCGGAAAAGACGGGATAACAAACGAAATGCTGATGGGGCTGGGCCAAACAGCGAAGAGGAAACTGCTATCGGTCCTGAACCAAAGCTGGAAAATGGGAATTGTACCTCAGGCATGGAAAGACGCAGTACTTGTACCAGTACCAAAGAGAGGAACGGACAAAACAGATCCAAATGGATACAGGCCTTTCAGCCTACTGAGCTGTGTCGGCAAACTGATGAAACGTATGATAAACACCAGACTGATGTGGCATCTGGAAGAAAAACGAATACTAACTCCACAGCAAGCCGGCTTTAGACAGCACAGATCCACTGAAGACCAGGTCATCCTCATAGCCCAGGAAATAGAAGATGCCTACCAGGCACAGAAACACACAGTAGCGGTTAGGGTGGACCTGGAAAAGGCATTTGACAAAGTCTGGAAAGACGGACTTAGAGTCAAGCTAAGGAGAAGTGAAGTTTGTGGGAGAATGTACAAGTGGATCAACCACTACCTCAAACAAAGAACGGCCAGAGTCCAAGTACAAGGGCAGATGAGCAAAAAGGTGACACTCGAACAGGGAGTACACCAAGGGGGAGTACTGTCACCCACACTCTTCCTGGTATATATAAACGACATTACAGAGAATATACCAAGAAGAGTCCATAGCTCAATGTTTGCAGACGATCTGGCTATGTGGACCTCTGAAAAGAATCTCACCATAGCAAGAAATCGTATGCAGCAGGCCCTAACATCGCTGGAAGAGTTGGCGAACTCATGGCTGGTCAAAATAAACGAGAAGAAAACCACATGTACAATATTCTCGCTATCAATTAAACCCCAAAATATCAAATTAAGTTTAAATGGCAAATTCCTGCAGCCAAACTACAACCCAAACTATCTGGGAGTCACATTTGATCGGCGCATGACATGGAAAAGTCAGATCGAGAGAAACCGAATGAGAGCCAGAGAAAGAATGGCAATCATGGGGAAACTTGCTGGCACAAGCTGTGAGCAGACGAAAGCATACTAAAGAAACTGTACACTGGAAGAGTGAGACCAGTTCTCGAGTATGGCATTGCGGCATGGACAACAGCAGCAAAGGCGAATTTCGATAAAGTTAGCAAACTTCAAAACCAAGCCATAAGAGTTATAACAGGAGGCATGAAGTCAACGCCAATTGTAGAACTGGAAAAGATTACAAAACTGCAATCCATGACCGATAGAAGAGACTGCAGAGCCCAGCTGCAGTCAGAGAAAGTCCAAAGAATGACTGACCATCCAATGCACCAGAGACTAAACAATTTGGGAAATGGGAGACTAAAGCGGAGAAACTTTGCAGAAATAGCCAAAGCAAAGATGCACGAAGATCCCATAAACACTCACAACACCAAAGCCCATCACTACCATACGAAAACCTACCTGGAGGCAGGATATATTTCCAGAGGTGGTAGAAAATATACCAGGTATTGGAAACAAAAACTGCCAGACTGAAAAAGAAAGGAGAGATACTACCCTAAACTTTATATCAACAAACTACCCAAGCATGGACTGGACCCATGCATACACCGACGGTTCTGTAACAAACACAACACAGAACGAAGGGGCAGGGGCATTCCTGAACCTACAAAATGGCAGAAAAATAACACTGTCATTCGCTACTGGTAAGTACACAAGCAATTTCAGAGCGGAGGCAGAGGCACTGAGGGCGGCAGTTGAAGAAATGGTGACACATAAAGAAAATGAAAGCCATACAGTCCTGCTTACAGATGCTCTGGCCGTAGTCACAGCGCTAAAAAGCCAGAAAAACACTGAGCTTAATGACTTAAGAGCAACACTCTGTCATCTATGCCAGAAGTCCGCACCAAAAAGGGTAGTGGTACAGTGGGTCCCATCACACTGCAACATCCAAGGCAGACAGACTGGCAAAAGAAGGTGCAAGACTACCACAAATAGACACTAGTATGACGTACGAAGAGTCAAAACGGCTTATCAAAGCCAGATACATGACCAAATGGGAAACCGAACATACTGGTTACACCATAAACGATGCCTATTACCAGTTGAACAGAAGAGAGCAGGTCGTTGTCTTCAGACTTCGCACTGGCCACAATAGACTGAGGTACCACATATTCAACAAATTGAAGATAGGTGGAACCGACGAATGCCCGTGTGGTACCGGGAAAATGACTGCTGAACATCTGCTGCAGAACTGCCCGACATACGAGGATCAGAGAGAGCAGATGTGGCCATCCCCAGTGGAAGTACAAGACAGGCTCTATGGCAGTGTCAACAGCCTCAGGATGACCGCCGCTTTTTTCGAAAAAATAATGGTTACTGTCTGACTGCGTACGAAGAAGAAGAAGAAGAAGAAGATGTACAGACATTGGGAAGAACGTAATTAGATGTACAGACATGAACGTGTCTATAATTAAGTGTAAAGACAATATGGAACTTGTAATTTTGTGTAAAGACAATGGTGAGTCTGCAATTAGGTATAGGGCGTGAAAAACATACAGGTGTTTAAGAAGAACAGAATCAATTCGAAAGTAATCGTCAAAGAAAAATTAAAACATAGAAGAGAGAGGGAAATGCTGGTTATGAATTGGAAGAATTTTCTCGTTTGTCTATATTTGACTAAAACAAATGAAAGCATGTGAAATAATCATAATGAGGTGCCTTTTGCACAATACGATTAGATGCAGGGCATTGTGTAAACATAAAATCAAATCATGAAGGAATAGAAGTACTTTAGAAAATATTTGAATGTAAACCCGTCAGAATTGGAAAGGCAAGTAAAACAGTGATATGTAATGCGGTATTAGAAATAGGAGCACGAGGAATTCAACCAGATAATATTTAAACAGAAGCAAAGGAAGTGTATACAAGTTAACAGACACGTGTGTATTTATAAATGCATGAGAGAAAGTGTTGATCTTATCATCGGAATATTGAACGCTAGCGATTACCACATACAAATTATGCAAAATGTTGTTCTGTGTTCCCCTCACTGATTCGTCCCTCATCTACTATTCAAGTTCAGGTGGGCACAGTCGGTCGAACCAGACATGGTCACACTTTTGCTGTTAAGGGTATCACCTGTGTCTGCGAGCTTGTCTTATCCGCAGGAATAGATCAAATGTCAGTCAAAAAGCAACTTCGTCCCAGTAAAAACCCAACTTTTGTTGTCGGTGTAAAGCACATTTGAGCGAGCCCTGTAAATGTAATTAACAATACAAAGCACATAACGAACACTGATGGAATTTAACACAAATGCCAGAACGTATTTCAGCTCAAAGCCTCTTCTTTCTCTTTTAATATGACGTATTTCAGAACGATTCTCACCCGTGTTTACGTGCGCGCGCTGCGAACACGTCATAATCAGATTAGTCTCACTCCCTGAGACCAAGCCAGAGCTAGGATCACAAAAACAGAGTCCCTGAAGAGGCATTTCAGCTGCTGTTATTCCAGAGTGCCTAGCTTTCAGTGATTACTGCGTTTGTTTGCGTGATTGTATGTGTACGCGTTTGTGTTCGCCTGCCCGAGTTGAAGATTGGGAGCACTGTAGAAAGTGAAAAGTGACTGATTGTTCACAGGTGCGCCATACCTCAATCTTTCAAGAAGCAGATATCTTTCTTCACTCTCGCTTTACCTGCCATTCTTCCTACCTGCAAGTTTGATTGTCAGACTTTGGCCCTGTAAATCTGAGCATCTAGGAAACATTTCCTTTTTGTGCTTGGTATTCAATGAAAATACGCATGCAGACGGAAATTAAGCAGTAGTCTTTTAACTGGTGCTAGTAATTATCATTCAGAAAAGACTAGCAATTGTAAACACTTTGTAACCATTATTTCATGAATGTACTTCTGCTGTTGGTAGCAGTTTCACATATCTCTATCTGGATAAAGTACACATTTTCCTGATATTTCAATGTTATTGATGTGCGACTAGTCACGTCTTAAATGACTTAATCATGACGAATTATCCCTTCATTGACCCATGTCCATCCTTAGAGTGACACAGCTGTGCAGGATACATATCAATGATTCAAATTATGTGCATTCTTCTTGGGCTCCTCTAATTAATCCCCGGTTGTAATGTCTTCCTATTCATATTGATCATGTCCAGAATGTTTTTGGGGACTATTATGACTTCTCTTCATTGTAACTCTTACCAAAACATCTCTAGTTATAACAAAGGTGTATGCTTATCACAAACTTCCGATTTGCAGATGATATTGATGTATTGGCATGCACAGAAAGGGAACTCCAGGATTTGATTGGTAGATTTGACAGAGCGGCCATGAGTTATGGTATGGAAATATATGCAGATAAAACAAAGCTCATGTCTAATAACATAGAGGGGTTTAAATCTGTAATAGAAGCAATTGGGCAGGAACTTGAGGTGGTACAACGTTTAAAATATCTGGGATCATTGATCAGTAAAGAGGGATCGCAGCCAGATGTAATTGCAAAAATAGCACAAACAACAGCGGCGATTACTCGGCTGAAACCTATATGGCAAGACAAGCGGCTCGCCCTCTGCGTAACAGTTAGACTAATGCGCGCTTTGGTGATCTCAATATTTATGTATGCCTGCGAAACCTGGACCATTACAGCAGATATCCAGGGCAGAATACATGCAATGGAAAGGAGGTGCTATAGAAAACTCCTAAATGTTACATATAAAGATCGTGTCACGAACGTAGAAATACGACAGAGAGTTGAAAACGCTATTGGCCATTTTGAAGATCTGTTCACAACAATCAAAAGACGATATACGGCCTGGTGTGGGCACGTCGCGAGGTCCAGCGGAATTACCAACTCGATACTCTTTGGGTCTGTACCGGGACAGAGAGGGCGAGGGCGTCCAGAGAAGACGTAGGTGGACAACATCACTGAGTGGTCAGGCCTTCGTACCTGTGAGATAGGACAGGCGGCTGCAGACATAGACAAATGGCGTGGGATTTTGGGAGTGTCTTCAAGTGTGCCCCAAAGGCCTGATGGGTTACTGGATGAACTGAACTGAACTGATTCTTGATTCTGTCTCAAATCTATCCCTATCTTTGCTCATGAAACTGTAGCTATGTGGGTGGTCGATGTACAATATATCACACATATGTGTTTACTATTACAACTAGTAAGTCGATCTCAAGTAAAGGTATGTAGTCGGAATTGTTCGTAACCTCATAGTCAGTCTGCTTTCATATTCTTGTTTGACAGACTAGTCATATTTTGCTGTGAAAATGTTGCATCGTTTCATATTGAGTGAAGAGTATTGAAGTCATGCTTGGCTTTGTTTAAATGGCTCTTCACAAAGTTGTTGTTTTTTTTCTCCACCTTCGTCACTGTTACGTCCAAAACACGCAACATCTGTATAGCTCTTCTATAATCTGTGCAAAATTATAAAGTAGATCTTTATTGATTTGTTGTGACGCCTTTACTACTTTCCGTAATGAGAAATGCCTTTTTATGTTAATGTTTGTTGTTTTTCTATAACAGGTAAATATCATTCGCAGTATAAAGATATGCCCGTTGTTTATTGTGTAAATGTATTCTTGCCGGGGACCATGTGGTCTCGAGGTAAGGTGTTCGTGGCTTCAAGTGCCGGTGGAAACCGGAATTTTTTCATGTGGATCATCGGGTAAATATTTGCTTTGAGGCTCCAGATTCTTCAATTTCCTTAAGGATTCCAACTCAGTTCATAGTCTGTTAAATTGTGGGTTTCTCTTTATGATAATTAAAGGACACAGCTAATTCATGATGTGTCTGTTCGGTGTTACATTTAAAACTGTCCTTAAGTAAAAGAGCCTCATCAAAGTCTGTCAGTGTCTACGATCTTGACTGTATATTTCTGTCTCTGCTGAGCAGACTACCAGACCTCCATCCTAAGTTTATCCAGCAATAGCATGCAGTGAACTCATTTCGTCTCTACTTAGTGACAAGGTCACTGTTCAGTGGCTATTTTAAGGTGTCTTGTCCATTTTAACTCGAAACACATGGCACTACAAGATCAATCACCGTAATCTGGGACGCTGATGATGAGATTAGCACCATGTCTTGTCATCTTGTGAGACCCTTCTAATGGCACGGCAATACGTCGTTCGTTCTGTCGTGTCTTTTGTTATCTCTCTGTCATTGTATCCATCGTTTATGTTATTGATGGTAAAAATTATTTTGCTTTTTTCTTCCTCCCATCTATATCTTTGTTATATTTCGTGTAGAACTAGATTTGTACAAAACGTGTGCAGGCAGAAATATGGTAATATGTTTCTGACATCGTTTAATACTCAAAGAAGCCTAATCATTTCTTGTGCTGAAGTTGATTGTTCGTTACGTTATTCACAGAATGAAAAGCTAAATTGGATTCAATACGATCTCTCAGTACCAGTGATCTTCGTTCATATTTTTTTTTCATGAAATACAGCTTGTGTAGCCGGCAGAAGTGGATCACTCACTGACATTATTATAGAGTGGAGTCAATTGGATGTAATGCGACAGACTTGAATCACTCACTGACATTACTATAGAGTGGAGTCATTTGGATATAATGGTACGAAAATGGATCACTCACTGACATTATTATAAAGTGAAGTCAATTGGATATAATGCGACTGAAGTGGATCACTCACTGACATTATTATAGAGTGGAGAATGTAATGCGACACAATTATTCCAAATATGACTATCTTCAGCGACTCAGCCGAACGATCAGCTGATGCGTTATCTATATCCACAATCTCATAGCCTGGTTTACTCAAATATTTCTTTCAGTTTTCCAAGCTTGACGCCATTATTAATTCATTCTCTTTGCGAAATGCGCTTCATTTCTCTGCTCCATGTATCTGAGTCTAAAAGCAGCCAGTGAGTCGCACGAGGACAATCATTGTGTCTCACAATCTCACTGTGCACCATATCGTAAAGCTTGAAATTCCAACTTCGTGTAAATATACATATTCTCAAATTTATCCAGGAACAAAATCTTTTTTTCTGTGATTGAATCTTCTTAGACGATGCAATATTTAGTAATTTCAGTAATTTAGAGAGTAATTTTAAAATATTAATCAATACATATCAAACCAAAGTTATATTTAATTAGTATGTCCGGACTGAGGATTACTTTCAGTTATTAATTAAGAAGTATGTGCCTCAGAATGTTTTATTTTGAGATAGCTGATCTCAGATTCAGAGAGTTTACAGTATATTATTTTTTTAAATTGGGAATGAACTACCTGTGTCGGTGAATCAAATTCATGTAAACAATTTTGTTGTTTCCTGCGAGTAAGAGAATGGGCTTATTTTGTTTGAGTATTTGTCACTTGAACTCCATGATAGCAATGCAGATATTCACAACTTGATTAGTTCGAGATCCTTGTAAAAATCCTACGTGGATTGGATTGCCAAATATGAAAATCAAACCGTCAACGCTGGGATTATCATTTGTAGTAGATGCGATTTATATTTGCGTTTCATTCTGTATTTCTAATTTTTGTCATTGTTTGTAATGGGTTCTTTTTTTCTGCTGGCCTCGTTTAGTCTACACGAGAGGTTTTCAAACTGTGGGTCGCGACTCCCAGATGCGACGCGGCCCTCAGCTAAAGGCGTCGCTGTAGCTTGGGAAATGTGTTGGGCTCGATATTATGAGCTAAGGTCCAACAATAAATATAGATCTTCGTAGTACGACATGTTTGCGCCGATGTATTATTACATGTACCAATGCGTGTCATTAGGTACTAAACGTTACTGACAAATGCAAAATAAAACTTCAGAACAGGTCTATGTTACGAATCGCTGATCACTAGCTCTGATGTTATCATGGCGGATGCTGGTGATGATATGACCCAACCACCAATCGTACACGTCGACTCTTCTTTATAACATGTGCTCTAGTGACCTCAAAGCAGGCTGGCTTGTTATTACTACTGTTTTGGTAGATGGCATTTGAGTCGAACTACGTCAACAAAAAGTAAAATCAGTCTGGTCTTATGGGTGTTGTAGTTTGGACGTAGTTTTGTCCAATGCAGTTTGTCTTAAATTGTGTTTAATAATGTCTCTGTTTCTCGGACAGTAGGGATACTTTTTAAATTAATTATGCAAAACGAGATATTTGTTAGCCGCCGTGCAGTTCTAAAGACGAACGGAGACGAAAACACAGGAACGATGACGACAGTTACCCGCACTACGGGTTTACGTGGAATACGGGTTTACGTGTTTACGTGCACTACGGGTTTACGTGCACTACGGGTTTATGTGCACTACGGGTTTACGTGCACTACGGGGTTACATGCACTACTGTGGGAAATGAAGAACACCCACAATGTGTCATTTGTTTTAAAGTTCAGCGAAAGTATGCTTCCCAATAAAATGAGACAATATTTGGAAACAGTTCATAGCAGTTTGGTGAACTTACCCCTTGAGCATTTTTCTCAAAAGTTAAAGGAAATGACAGAACAAAAAGCGGCATTCACTAAACAAACTACGATTCCTTCAAGAGCTCTTTTTTCACCTTACAAAGTTGCTTACCATGAAACAAAGAGGAAGAAACCCCACACCATTGCAGAAGACCTTACCTTACCTGCTGCTGTGGACATGGTGTCTACTATGACAGGTGAGTCTGGTGCCAAGCAATTGCTGAGTGTACATTTGTCAGATAGCACTATTAGTCATCGAATAATTGAGATGGCTGACGATGTTAATGACCAGTTGATTGGAAAACTCAAATGTGATTTCGCTTCTCAGCTAGATGAAGCTACAGAAATGCACAATGACGCGTATCTAATCTGTTATGTGCGATTTATAGATGACAATATGTTCTTTGGGGACCTCGCAATGGCAAAAACATCACATTTTGAACAAAAGCAGCAGACCTCTTTTGAATACTAGATTCGTTTATGGAACAATCAATGTTAACTGGAAGGAATGTGCAGGTGTGTGCACTGATGAAGATCGTTTAATGGCTGGCTATTAAGGCGGACTGCAAGCCTTGATTCGGAAAAAAACTCTTTTCTGTGTCTGTACTCATTGCATGATTCACAGGAAAGCACTGGCATCCACAAACATCAGCCATGCCTTTAATAAAGATCTTCAATCGGTAATCGAAGAAGTGAAATACACATTAAACGTGACCCCTCAAGTGCAGGTGTTCTGAGCAAATGTGCGCTTACATGGGAACTGGACACACATGTGAGTTGGACCCACATGGGAGCTGGACACACTTGGGAGCTGGACACACATGGGATCTGGACACACATGGGAGCTGGACACACATGAGAGTTGGATATACATGGGAGCTGGACACACATGGGAGCTGGACACACATGGGAGCTAGACATACATGGGAGCTGGACACACATGAGAGTTGGATATAAATGGGAGCTGGACACACTTGGGAGCTGGACACACGTAAGAGTTGGATACACATGGGAGCTGGACACACGTGGAAGCTGGACACACATTGGAGCTAGACACACATGAGATCTGGACGCACATGAGAGCTGGACACACTTGGGAGCTAGACACACATGGGAGCTGGACACACGTGAGAGCTGGACACACATGGGATCTGGACACACATGGGAGCTAGACACACATGAGAGCTGGACACACGTGGAAGCTGGACACACATTGGAGCTAGACACACATGAGATCTGGACACACGTGGAAGCTGGACACACATTGGAGCTAGACACACATGAGATCTGAACGCACATGAGAGCTGGACACACGAGAGAGCTGGACACACATGGGAGCTGGACATACATGGGAGCTGGACACACGTGAGAGCTGGACACACATGGGAGCTGGACACACATGAGAGCTGGACACACATGGGAGCTGGGCACACATGGGAGCTAGACACACATGAGAGCTGGACACACATAGGAGCTGGACAGACATGAGAGCTGGACACACATGGGAGCTGGACACACTTCGCTATTTCATTATTGCAACTCTCGCTGACTTTCACGGAGAAATGTCATCAAAAGGTTGTATGAACTCAAGAATGAGCGTTATTGTTATCTTATCTAAGGAAAACATTCCAGTTCATAACAGTTCGAGAACAACGACTCTGTTTTGAAGGTAGCATATCTTTGTGATGTGTTAAAAACACTAATTACTTCAAATGTGTCTCGTTAAACTACTGAGACACACATTCTGCAGCTGTCAAGTAGAATTTCGGCCTTCAGAAAGAATTTGCTGTTGTGGAAGAAAAAGTTGGACAAAAACAACGTAAATTACTGCTTTCATTCTCTGCTCACCTGTTTAGAAGACAGTGAAGAACTGTGTTTGTTGACCACTTAACACAGCCCAGTGTTTACTTTGGCAAGTACTTTTCATAAGAGATTGACCAACACACCTGGATATATAATTCCTTCAGTACAGAACTCCCATGTACACTGACTACTAAAGAGCGAGAGCAGCTTATTGATATTTTATCGGACTCCAAACTGACATCGAAGTTCAAATTTTCATCACTACCAGTTATTTGGAGCTTGGTGAACCGAGAATATACAGAAAAGAACAAAAACGCCCGACGAGTTTTGATTCATTTGTAACATCCTACCTGTGTGAGACAGGGTTTTCTTCATTGGTCTCGATCAAAACAAAATACAGGTCACGATGGAAAGTCGAGAAGGTGATTCGAATCACAATTTCCAAATTTCTACCCAGATTTGAAGAACATATGGCGAAGAAACAAGCTCATCTTTCTCATTGACTTTGTGACTAGTATAAGGTGTCATAAAACTGCCACTTAATTAAATTAATACAGCTTTTAATTTACAAAATAAATACAATCTTATGTATTGTTATCCCAAACTTAACTTATTTAGCCCCCACAATTGGTATCAGATGTAAATTATGCACATGGAGAAGTCATTAATATTTTTGTGGATACAATTGCTTATATATATATATATATATATATATATATATATATATATATATATATATATATATATATATATATATATATATAGTATAGAGATGAGCCGTGGTGATTTATACACAGGTCACGGGGCCACCGACCAAAAAAGTTTGAAAACCTCTGGCCTTCACAACTATGTTATTATTGTCGCGGTGATCTGTTTCTCCTTTTTCGTACCGTAAACGTACATTTAATCAATGTTTTTTTCTTTCGTTTAGAAAATACTGTAAATAATATAATATATATATATTGCATCTAGATTAAGCCTCTAAATCTATTGAGCAGAAACTAAGTTACAAAACCTTGATTGTAAACTCACAAAAGCAGGAATTATTATCGCTGGCAACCATTTCAACTCTACTAAGAATTTCATTTACCGAGACAGTAAACAAAATTCCGACGCAGGAATCCACTCGGACATCCTTCGAGGAATTGACCTGGGTGTCGCCTCTTTGAATGATGTGCATCGTCTGGAACCAACGTAAGATTTAACTAAAAACTGGGATATGAATGACAAAACCTATGTCGCGCATTCTAGACCAAATTGTATGAATGGATCTCAAACGACGATGTCATGCGATGGACAGGACTCTAGAACACAATCGCTACGATAAACCGTCGCCGTTTGGCTTTATTTGAACATGTGGCACGCCTAACAAATGTCCCTGCCAATCAATTCTTAAGGCAGATCATGGGCATCAAGGAACGGCAACTACCCGTTCGGTCATGGATCCGCTCTCACGTCGTCCACGCACCACCCTACTTAGGTTAAATCAGTAATATGTCATCACTATTGTCTACGGTCTGTGACTCAACCGTCGCGCTCAACCCCCTCCCCTTGCGCTCATAGCGTGGTGTACCGGACTCGACTAAGAAAACTAATTATATTTCTCTATCTCTCCCTCTCTCTGTCTTTCTCTCTCTCTTCTCTTATTCTCTCCGTAAATATATATATATATATATATTTTTTTTTATTTATACACGAGGCGTGTTCACATGAAACTGGACTTAACTGCACCAAGTGAACACACGTACGATGCGCATGATGACGTCACTTCTGGTGTATACAGTACATTTCAACCGCCAGGTTAGGAATATTGCATTTTGTGTGTATATATATATTATATATATATATATATATATATATATATATATATATATATATATATATATATATATTTTATATATATATATATATGTATAAACACATACATACATGCACATACATAAATACATACATTCACAACATTTAGAACATTTTCAAAATATACAACATGCATAACCACATACGCACACACAAGCACACACGCACGCACACACAGACAGACAGCCATACATAAACACACAGACAAACAGATAGACATACATTAATGCATACATATATACACACACACACACACACTCTCGTATATATCAATATATGCAACGTGAACCTAGAATGACCTACTGTTGATGTAACCTGTAGTACTCCCGTAACATGCATTATAACGTATGTCATGTTGTTTGCTGTAGAAAACGATTTGGCAGGGGCATGTTGTCTGGGAGGCAACTTGTTTGAGACATTTGATCTTTACTATGGAGGTCAAATGTGATCTGCCAGAAAATGTTGTAGTTTCCCCTGGTAAGTGAAAAATGTGGTTATTTGTGGATCACATACCAAAACGATGTCAGGGGATTCTCATAATGCCACTCTAAATGTCCAACGTTGTTAGTGACTAGTAAACGAACAAAGAAATACCGACATGGCTTCAGGAATGTTGAATTATGAGATTCTCACGTACTCTTTACAATACGGAATTTTCAGTTTTCCCTTCGGTCTTTATAAAATTGGTGATGCTGACAGCTGGCTGCTTGCATCAGGACCAATTAATCAAAGCTGGCCAATGCAATATTTCGCTTCCAAACGTCCACGCTAGAAACATGCTGCACAAGTGCAATCTGGCAAAGAGAATAAGGAAAGCAAACCAGATACACGTAAACATCCAGATCAAAAAAGATGTGTTAGGTATAAGGCTTAGATACCGCAACGCTGCTATAAAGCACGACATGATGTCACAATGGTGTTATTTTTTTAGTACAAACGAACAAAAAGAATTTGGAGATTCACATTTGCGCTTTACAATTTTGAATTGTCATATTCTTCCTACCCTTTGCAATATTAAATTGTAAATATTCCTCCTTTAATCAATCAACCATCAATCAAAACCTGTTCAGTTTCCTGGGGAGCATTTGTCTTCAACAAATCAGCAGACGTTTATATGTCTATTTACATTGACGTTTTAGGAAAGAGCAGCCAACTCCACTCACAATACTCTTTAGTAGTCATTTACATGAATTGTGAGATCCCTTTCAGTCTCTACAATAATGAATTGTGAAATACCTTTCAGTCTCTACAATAATGAATTGTGAAATACACACTTAGTTTACCGTTTTGAATGGTAAGATTTTGCTTTCTCTTTTCAAAATTGAATTGTAAGATCATGCCTACGCTTTGTAATATTGAATTGTGCGACTCTTTTCAACATAGCTTTATGTGAGTCCTCTTACTCTCTACATTATCATATTATGAGGCTTCTTCTACTTTTTACAATGCCAAATATTTGCAGTTTTTTTCATGTTTATCACATTGAAATGTCCATGCTACTGTATTTCTACAACTAACGTGATTCATTGTGCCTATCATTGCTCTTATTTCCCACCCACTTGTATATATAAGTGACTGTACCGTACACTGAAAGTCTTGACTTATTGTTGCCCGTCATATTCCTCCATTTCCTGCAAGAACCGTTCGCAGTTTGTATTGGTTAACCTGCAGCTCCAGTCAATTAACTCTGCTTGTTGTGTCTCTTGTCCTGACTATCAGCGAAGGTAAGCAGCAGTATGGGAAACAGCTCATTGCCAAGACCAAGATGTATTCCGTGAGAGACAGGGGGCTGCTTGCGCAGTTTTCGCCGCGTGCTCTAGTTGAGCTGTCATTAGATCTCTCTCTCTCTCTCTGTCTGTCTCTCTCTCGCTCTCTCTCTCTCTCTCAACCGACCACCTAATGAGAAGACATCCATTTATCCTAAGATATCATCTAGCTAGAGCCAGCAAAGACCAGCTCATTTATATATCACGGTTTCCGATTTGTCCAGTACTCATCTGTAGCAAGTCGCGTTAAAGGCATCCCTTTTCTTGTTAATTCTATTTCCTTCCATCGCTCTCTTTTTTCTCTCTCCATTCCCCCCTCTCTCTATCTCTCTGTCGCCATCTTGCTGTTTGGGTCGAAATAACTGTCAAAACTAACCCTATATACTTGTAGCATTACTTTAGTGAAATAAAGGGAGTGAAGCAAGGCCATGGTAAAAGCATTTTCTTGTTTCTACATCGAGAACAAACAGCCAAGAAGGATGTTGTCCAGTGGCTAAAAAATAAATAAACGTGATATTAGACTAGCTTGTTACTTGCGATTCGGTGATAACAGAACTGTAAGGGTAATCACGTGTATTTCGTTCGTTGACGGCACATTTATTGCAGGACTGTGTTAACGTCCCTGCTGGTACATGAGTGATCTAACAAATAATTGCATGAATTTATGAGAAACAAGGGCAAATATACATGCTAGTTTTCCCTAGCCCCCACTTCTAGAGTATAATAAGACAACTATACAACTATGGTAAGGCCACCACATTACATCACTCCTCGATCAAGACGGAAACTCTCCACCGACGGTGATATAATTGTTTACGTCCCTAACTGAAGGAAGTTGTCTTTTTGATAGAGTTGATGTGCTAGCCTATTGCCCAGGAATAATTACTTTTAACATTCAAAGATTTTTCTGAAATGTGTAAGAAGTAGCGCCTACTAGAAAGTGTCAGGAGTGTGTGTTGTCATCAAGCTACATGTACCATCAGTATGTATCTACCTTTTGCCATCTGTTGAAAAAGATTCAGCACATATAGGTCTGAGCTGAATATAGTGATGTCAGTTCTGCTTAAAAAGACATACAAGCACTACATTAAAACGAAATATAGGAAGTCATTGTATGATTGCTGCATCGAAGTTAATGTAAATTGTGTAGCTTTAGGTATGAAGCTGGCACAGGAATACATGAACACGAGTGTGTATTCAATGTTCACATGCCGATTATCTTGAGACATATTGTGCTCGTGTCTGTCTCGGCGATGGTGGCAATTGAATGAACCGGGTATGAAACTTCGGAGTGCTGCTAATAACTATTTTTTCTTATACTTGTTTTGGTATTGTTTTTCTCCGGAGTATACCAAGGGTGTTAACAAAAGGATACGACCTTAATTTGTTTCCGCGGCAACAAATGAAGCATGGGAATTGTCAATCGACAGGGAGGTACAGGTATAGGGAGGTACAGGCATTATCTTCTTACCGCTAGCAGATTGCGTCAATCGCTGGCAGTTAGCCTTTCTTTGTTGAATGCAATGAGCACCCTTCGGGTTTTCATTCACCACGAAATGACGGAAGGATTGAGCAGCGGTATTGCATCAAATTTCTACAAAAGCTAGGGGATACCCAAGTGGAAACCATTCAGAGGATTTAACATGCTTTCGGTAATGATACCACGACGAACAACGCCCACATAACGGAGTGGTACAATCGCTTCAAAGATGGCCGCACATCGGTGGAGAGTGGATCACGTTTCGATAGGCCGTCAGAAAGCCGAAAGGATGAAGTTATTGATCAAGTACGGTTCTTGATGTTACATAAACGCTATGTCACTATCCGAGAACTTGAGGATCAGGTGGGTAAATTGTATTGCCTTGGTACACTCCATTGTGAGCTAGGATTTGGCTAGCTGGAGAGTGACCGCGACATTCACGCAGAAGCTGCTAACGATGGAGCAGAAACAACTACGTCTGAAAGTCTCACAGGACATGCATGACTGCGCAACTGGCGATCCCAACTTCCTGAACACTGTGGTCACTGGTGATGAATTAGTGGGTTTATGGGTACAATCCAGAATCCAAGCTGCAATCGTCACAGTGGAGATATTCATCATCCCCGAGTCCGAAGAAAAGCGAGGCAGGTGCGCAGCAATGCCAAAGTCATGTTAACCGTTTCCGTTGCTCTTGTGCGGTCATGCATCACGAGTCCGCATCACTAAGTCAAAACATGACCAAATAGTACTACCTGGAGGTCACCCGTTGCCTTCGTGATGATGTACGACGCTAACGACCGGACCTGTGGACAATGAGAACTTGGCAGCTCCATGATGACAACTTCCCCGCCCATTCTTTGCATCTGACTCAGACTTTCTTGGCCAAACACACAATTCCTCTATTTCGCCAAGCTCCCTGTTCTCGCGACATGACTCCTTGCTATTTGTGGCTATTCTCCAAGCTCAACATTCTGCTTAAAGGGACCCGATTTGAGTCAAGAGAAGACACTATGAGTAATTCGACGACCAAGATGTATTCCATTCCCAAAAGAGGCCTTTCAGAAATGCTTTCAAGAAATGCAAGACCTCTGGGAGAATTGTGTGTAGTTCCAATGACAGCAATTCGAAGGGGACTAGAGTTTCAATCCTCCTGATGAGTAATTGTATCCGGCCCAAAGGTAGGATACTTTTTTAACACACCTAGTACAAACACGTTTTGTCCCAGATGATTGCTTTGCTACGTCTATAGTTACTCGCGCGCCTGTAGCATTGGCGTAACAACAAAGTGTCGGCTCCCAGATCGTAATGCTCAACAAAGATAACCAATAACTGTTATTAACACATTACATAACAATTAATATATTTACTATTGTCAATTATATTATGTATTATATTAATTCTTTTTAATTACTAAAACAATAGCAGAGAGGTAAAGGGCTTGACGCAAGAAACGAACAAGCGAAAGCGCGAAAAGGTGTGATTTCGAATGCTACACAGAAAGACAGACAGACAGAGAGACAGAGAGACAGAGACAGACAGACAGACAGACAAACATAGAGACAGACATACAGACAAACATAGAGATAGACAGACATAGAGAAACAGACATCTAGACAGACAGAGAGACAGACATACAGAGAGACAGACAGAGACACAGACAGACAGATAGATAGACATACATACAGACGGACAGAGAGACAGACAGACAGATAGAACACTTTTCAGACATCTACTCATATTGGAGGCATACGAAAAATTCGGCCCGTGTAAACGATATGTGTGAGAAAGATTCCTTAGCATTTAAAAATAGAAAATAATTACTGAGATGATAGGGTGTCTGTCTTTCACAAAATTGGGACCCGGCTAGTAATCCAATAAAAATATGCTTTTGAATAAGTTCGGCTGGAAACTTTGTTGAAAACTCTTAGTGAATAAAACATATATTAGACATAACCAAGGGGTCATGCTGCCAACAAATGACTACCGTTAGGCTGAACAATAACATCAGCAAACACATTCATGCAAAACGAGGCGTAAGACAGTAATGTATCCTTTGACCAAATCTCTATAATGTAAACAGTGAAACAGTCCTGAGATATCTACCAGCCCTGAAAAGAATGAAATAAAGACGACAAAAATCTGCCTGGAATTCACAGAAGTGAACATAAGATTAGCAATTTGCTTTACGCTGATTATACTGTGATTATAGAACCGAAGTAGAGCAGGGATTAGTTTATTTGGTCCCCAGTAGGTGCCTACTTTTCCTGATCTCCAAATGGCTCCTGAGGTCCACCAAGCCTCTAATATTTGGTACGACAATAATCTTGCAGAGTAAAGACGGCCGACGTGATGTTGACCACATCACCCCTAATTTTCCCATTAGTCTAGATAAATTAGGACATCACAAAGTATTCCAAATATGCAACATTGGCGTGTTTAAAGTGATTTTTAGATGAAAATAAACACTTTTTTGAAAATCTCGGTGATACAATCAAGAGTGCAATTGATGACAGCTGGCTAGGAATAAGCTACTCAGAAACAAAAACATCATTCGTAGCAAAAGAAAGAAACTCGATCAACTGTAAAATAACGAAAGAGGGTAAATACTAAACCAAGCAACGAAATTCAGGTACCTAGGATCTTTCATAATACGCAATGGTATATGAATATATAATAGTAATGAGATAACAAATAATTAATAACAAATTGACACACTAACTTCCAGATAAACACATGCTACCATACAACGTTACGACTATGGAAGGGAAGGATACTAGTGCTATTTTATGTAGAACCGATATTACTTTATGGATCTGAGTCTTAGTCAAGTAAAAAAGCCAGATACATCCCTTGCTGTTACGTAAATGTGGTTCCAGAACATAATGTTGTCAACCTTTAACAGTTAAGAAATGCAGTGAAGAAATATTAAGACAATAATATTAAATGGACACATTAATCATAATAACACAATGACGAAAAGCACAGATCATTTAACAAATATTCAGCAAAGAATGTGTACAAAACAAAGGATAACATTGAGCGTAGCAAAGGCTAAGCAAGAGAAATATGCTCTGGCTTGACATGGTAAATTGAGCAGGAAAACACGAATCACCTGCAGTCCTGACATGCTCAAAGAATGAATGCATGTGGAAATAAATGATTGACAACCCCATTTGACACAACAAATGCTCCTGATGGCTCACATATGACCATATTGGCCAACTATGCTGAGCTAGAGAAGACATTGTACGGAAAAGTTAGCCAGTTGTCCCACCTAGTCTTTCTCGAAACCTAACATAACAAAGTCACTAACAAATCATCCCCTACATCAATATATGTTAGATAGAAAACTTTTCATTTAACCATACCTGTTACATCAAACGTTCTAGATGTTTTCTCAACTTGGTAGTATCTGATTCCTGCTCAAAATGTGTCTTGTTATTGACATCATTTGAAACATCATTAACATTTGTGATGAGGAGTGAATAGTGTCCTTTTGTCCCAGCCTTGTCTTACTCAAAAAGAGTCAGGTACCAATCTGAAACTTGGTAGACTGGAACATGACACCGGTAGGCTGACGTTTCGTCACTTTTTGCAGCCAGAGATAAAAGCTGTACAGATTTGCGTCTCGATCACCCTTGACAACTGCAACTTGTCATTCGGTTGTTAACGTGAACACCATTGATGTTCATTTTTACAATTGTTTGACAAAAATGAACTCATGGATGTCCTATTTAATTAAATCGTATGTCCACGACAGACCAAACTGATTCCGACATCTTGATTTTGCCATGTCCATGCTAACGATTTTCCGTCAAGTGTAGTGTTTGGTAGTGTGTCGTCTGTCAGAAGCATTTATCACCAGCATCCCCTGCAGCTTGGAAGTGTCCTACCTTGTTAAACGAGAACGGGGAGGCAGCTTAAACCGCTGTAACAAGATAGTTAACAGCTTTTGAACTGCTTGGTCGGCTGGTAGTTCATAACACAGATAGGCTAACATCCTTTAGGTCTGATTGGTCGACATGTAATTAATGATACATACAAGTCAACAATTCCTGCAGTCGCTATGTTGTTAATGACATAGGAAAGTCAATAGTTAGCACAGGCCGCTAGGCCGAAAAGTAGACACAGTTCAACAGTTGTTACAGGCCGACAGGTAGAGATGTCAACTATTGTTACAGGCCGCTAGGTAGACAGGGTAGATAGAGATAGGTCAACTATTGTTACAGGCCGCTAGGTCGATGGTGGAGAAAGGTCAACAAATGTTACAGGTCGTTTGATCGACTATTAGAGATAGGTCTACAGTTGCTACTAGCCGCTAGGTCGACTGTTGGAAACAGGTCAACAGTTGCTACAATTCACTAGGTCGACTTGTAGTGATTCGCCATCAGTTGTTACCTAACTTAACGTTCTCATACTGCCTAGAAGGTTATGCAGAGTCTGTAAACGACTAGTTTCATTTTCATTTCCTTACTCTAAAAGATATGTGCATCCAATCTATTCTTAAATGTATTAATTATTTCTGCCTCCACTAGTTCATGTGGCAATGCATTCCAAACATTCACCACTCTCTGACTAAAAAAATATTTCCTTATATCTAATCTGCACTTTTCTTTAGTTAATCTGTAGCTATACCCCCTTATTCGTGTAGATATTTGTATTTAAAAAAACTTGTTATAGTCTAATTGATTGATATCTAATTTATCCCATGTGTAATAATTTCCGCCTAACAATGAAGTTGTGCAGTTGTTTACATCAAATACTCTTTAGCAACAAAGAGAAGAATAGCAACTTTTTCTGATTGGCCAGATTATCTTCACAGATGGAACAAAAAATATAATTTGAGACAGATTGAACGACGGGGAGGGCAAAGAAGTGGTTGCAGATCTAACGTCGGAGAGGGAAACAGCTCTTTGCATATCTTATGTTGGAAAGGACAAACAAATCTTGGCAGATCTAACGTTGAATGTTGATTTAACTTTCGATAGATTGGGATATCCATGGTCATTTGATCGAACATAGATACTGAATATCATTGCTGGCAGGCCTCTTTATTGAGAGGGCACTTCGTCGTTTTTTCTCTTCCGTGGCTGATCCAAGGAATCTTTCATTAAATAAACGACACTGTTCTCAGACAGTCACACATACTAGACACGCTGGCACTCGGATTTCCTGTGTTCTCGTAACACAGTCATGTATAATACATCACACGCACGTGTTCCCGTGTGTAATCAGTTCCACCTAACAATAAATTCGTGCAGTTGTTTACATCAAATACTCTCGAGCAACTACGAGAAGAATCGCACGTTTTCCGATTGGCCAGATTAGCTTCACAAGTGGAACCAAAAATATAATCTCAGACAGATTTAATCGTCGAAAATTAAGTCCTGACATATTTAGCGTTAGAGAGGGGAAAACAACTCTTGGTAGATCTAACGTTGGGGAGGGCAGACAACTTCATAGATCTAACCTTGATAGATCAAACACCTCTTGACAGATATAACGTCGAGGGGAAAACAACTCTTCACAGATCTAACAATTGGAGAGGGCAAACAACTTTTGACAGATCTAACATCGGAGAATGCAAACAACTCTGGGTCGCTGGCTCTGGCGCTAGCAGGCAGCTTTAAACTGCTGACCGCTACAGCTCATGCACAGATCAGCTCTGGGCCGCGTGTAGAGATCAACTCTGGACGGCTGACCACTACAGCTCATGCGCATCTCAGCCTTAGGACGCTGACGGCTACAACTCATGCACGGCTCAACCTTAGGCCGCTGGCCACTACAGTTCATGCACTGCTCAGCTCTGGGTCTCTGACCGCTAAAACTCATGGACATCTCAGCCTTAGGCCGCTGTCCGCTACAACTCATGCACGGCTCAGCTCTTGGTCGCTGGCCCTGACGCTGGCAGTCAGCGTTTGGCCGCTGACCGCTACATTTCCTGCACGGCTGAGCCTTAGGTCGCTGACCGCTACAGCTCATGCACGGCTCAGCCTTAGGTCGCTGACCGCTACATCTCATGCACTGCTCAGCTCTGGGTCGCTGGCCCTGACGCTAGCAGTCTGCCCTTTGGCAGCTGACAACTATAGCTCATGCACGGCTCACTAGTAGGTCGCTGACCGCTACAACTCATGCACGGCTCAGCCTTAGGTCGCTGACCGCTACAACTCATGCACGACTCAGCCTTAGGCCACTGGCCACTACAGCTCATGCACGGTCCAGCATCTTGATCCGCTCAAACGGCTCAGATCGAAAGAGTGAGATTAAGGAGCAGATTAATTGTTCTTCACTGAAACCAAAAGCCACTCATGTGTTCGGACACGAGGAAGCTGAAGGATCTAGTCCACTGTACGTGAAACTTTCCTAAGGTATCACTGGTCGTCATATGTCTCTACAAATGTCATTGGTATACAAGATGCTGTCTAGTCTGATCAGCGCACAAGCAACTACAATTAGTAACTCGGAGAATGTACAATGTTATGAGGAAATCAACACTGTGATCTTATCAGTGCCAAGTTCAGAGAAAGTGAAAATATTTGCGACTTCAATGCTAGAACTGGGACCGACCATCAGACTTGGGAGGGACAATTGCAAACACGACATCTCTATCCCAAATACATTGTTTAGCTGTCAACGTGTCAAAAACACGTGCCTGATACTTCCGCATTCTATACAGATGCAGCTTATCAACTATATCATCACCAGAAGGAACGACACACGTGTGGTGCTGGTAGCAAAAGATATGAGCGATGTCGAATGCTTCATTGTGGTTTAAATTTAACCTCCACTTATAGCTAATGAGACGCCAGTGGAATTAGAGATCAATAAAGAGGATTAACATTTAAACTGCAAATAATTTGTCAAGTGTTCTGAATATTCATCTCAAGGATGACTAGTTATGTCAGTCTACTGTGAAGAATAAAATTATCATTCTAAAGACGACAGTGTTCTCTTCCGGTTCAGAGAGAATGTGTCTTACACGCACAAGAACCACGGCTGGTTGGATGAAAACGACGAAGGTATCAAGACCCTATCATCTGTCCAGTTCCTACCAAAAAATTCCTCATCAACATCCAAGAGACAACCTTCATCATTATACGAAGAATAGTTCAGAACCAGCTTATACGGATGGAAGATATTTTGTGCAGTAACAATGCCCAAAAGCGGTACAGATATTTTCAGATACGAATGACATCCAATCCATTTTTTTAACGAGGATTCCAATACACATAAATGCTGGTCAATACAATATCCGTGTTTATAAGCTATATCAGGGAAACGAGCCAATGCAGTTAATGACTGAGAATTGAGTTATTGTTTGCAATTATAGTTTCACCAGATAACTAGTAGCAGTTAATATTATAGTGTTAGAACGGCCTGTTCCAGGGGAAAATGTCATATTCTTCAATTAAAACTAAAACATGATGTAGTTTGAGAACTTGTCACCATATTACCCAGCAAAATAAAACAAAACGACGGCGAAGGATAGGCGAAATATGACATACCTATGCCGACGTTCTGAAGCAAACCTGCCGACGTGAATTTCAGTTGGATCAATTGAAACTTCAGTTAGTATTTCAAGTAAATTAAACCTAGTTGCAGCAACAACAACTATTGCATATGGGAATTGCAAAATGGCTTATGATTTACGTAATAAAATTGTTAAATATAACGCTCGCAACGACAAGAGGCTATTCATCAATGAATTGGCCTCAACAGCTGAAAGTGCAGCAAAGGTGGGCCACGACAGCTGAAAGTGCAGCAAATGTGGGCCACAACAGATACCTTCACAAGATCAAAAGATAGTTTTGCAATAAATCCCCTACTATAAATACACCAATCAGAGATAAACATGGCAACCTTCTTGCTACAAAAAAATGAACAGATGAAAAGTTGGCAGAACATTTTACAGAGATATTGAATAGATCACATCCCACAACAACCCAAAATTTTGAAAACGACACAAATATGCCCTCTTACCAGTGTCCTGTGCAGAATTTACACTCGCAGAAATCAAAAGAGACATCCACAAACTATAGAATTTCAAGGCAGCAGGGAATGATGAAATAACTGATGAAATGTTAAAAGCCGCAGATGATACCACCCTCACTCATCTCATATACATCATTAATGATGTGTGGAATGAGGAGAAACACCCCCCCCCCCCCCACCACCACCACCCACCAACAGTGGAAAGATGGCGTTATTGTAAAAATACCAAAGAAAGGAGACATCCGATTATAACAACTGGGGTGGCATAGCACTCCTGTCAGTGCCTGGGGAAAGTACTCTGCAGCATGATATTAGAAAGACTCAGGGAACAGGTAGATTTCATCATAAGACAAGAACAGACTGACTTTAGACCAAAGCTTTCTTGCATTGATAACATTTTCACACTCAGAACTATCATAGAAGAGTCAGTAGAAATTACATCCCCACTAATCATCAACTTCATTGACTTCCAGAAAGCCTTTGACAGTCTACACCGTCCAAAATTATGAACAATTCTAAAGAACTATGGCTAACCCTTAAAATACATAAATGTTATCAAGGCCTTAGATGATAATTCACGATGCTGTGTTCGAACAACCGAAGTCAACACTGAATGGTTCAACATAAAAACATGAGTAAAACAGGGATGTATTTTATCACCTCTACTATCTGGCATAATTATAAATTGAATTATCAAACACTATGCCGATGATAAGCACTTAGGCATAGAATGGGCAGATAACAAGACCTTATAACTCTTTCACAATTTTCACACGCGCCCTCAGGGTGAGACCCTTCTATTGCACTTTGGTTGGGCTGGCTTCTGAGAGCGCACAAATCTAGCATAGGTACACACAGGAGCACACATACATCCAAGCACTGGTTTATGCGTCTTAGTATCGCTCAAATTGACTACGGTCTAGGGTAGAATAGGTGCGCCTCCGCCAGTAGAAACTAGTGAGGCAAACACGTAAAATAACAACATTTAAAAAACACAAGAACATATAGAAAGACTATGTCAATTGTCAGAACAGATAAGACTTCAAGTAAACGCCCCAAAGACAATCATGTCTTCCACAACCACAATGGTTGATATCAAGCCACAGGAGAAATCTCTACAAAATGTCCAACACTACCCATATCTGGGAAGCAAAATGACACAAGATGGAGCTGCCACGAAAGAAATTTCCACCAGAATTGCTTTAGCTTCGTGTGCTTTTAATCAGCTCACCAACAACTCAAAATCACTGAGCAAGCATGCCAAGCTCAGACTATTCAACTCAATTGTAATATCAGTCCTGACATATGGATGTGAAAGCTGGAAGAGAACACAAGCGCTGGAAAACAAACTCAATATCTTTAAAACAAAATGTTTAAGAAAATTATTGAATACA